>MU173001.1:219737-235524 GCA_016695475.1 Suillus decipiens
AGACTCTGGTAATAAGTTAAGACTTGAGTATAAACTGGCTTTTCTGTTCTATGTACATATATATTGGCCAGCCTGGGTTTTACATAGGTAAATGTGGGACAGCCAGGATGCTATTACTTATGTACATAGAACTCAGGCTGGCTGGTTTGTAGGTATGAAACTAGGATACTGGCCATCCTGCACTTACCTGTGTCAAGGACAGCTGGTATACTAGTTTTATGACTACAAACCAGCCAGCCTGAGTTCTACATAGGTAAGTGCAGGACAGCCAGTATGCTAGTTTTATAACTATGAACTGGCCAGCCTGGGTTCTACATAGGTAAGTGCAGGATGGCCAGTATGCCAGTTTCATGACTACAAACTGGCAAACCTGGTTCCTACATAGGTACTGTAAGTGCAGGATGACTCATATGCTAGTTTTATACCTACAAACTGGCTAGCCTGGCCTCTACATAAGTAAGTGCAGGATGGCCAGTATGCTAGTTTCATACCTACAAACTGGCCAGCCTGGCTCCTACATAGGTAACTGTAGTATGGCCAGTATGCTAGGTTCATACCTACAAACTGGCCAGCTTGGAGTCTACATAGGTACATGCAGAATAGCCAGTGTGCTACTTTAATACCTATAAACTGGCCAGCCTGATATCTATCTAGGTGTATGCAGGACAACCAGTATACTAGTTTCACACTTACAAACCAGCCAGCCTAGCTCCTGCATATGTAAATGCAGGATGGCCAACATGCTAGATTAAAACCTATATACTGGCAAGCCTATTACACCAGCAAGCCTTGATCTTGATATACATTCAGCCAGAAGTTGTCTTACATCCACTGGCTGGTTATGCTTTTACAATATTTTGTGTATTATGACGGCAGTCCATGTCTGAACTAGAAGATAGGCAATGCAATAATTCAGTGCCCAGAACTCTGAAAGTAACATTTATCAGCATCTTCAACACTGAGATTGGATTGATGACACACTAAATAGCACTGAGTAAAACACTGACATTGTGATGTTTGTGGTAAGTGTTTGAGACATTGCAAATTAGGAGTTGGTAGTACTGAAGATTCACAACTCTAGACACTGAAAATTCACTGTGCACAACATTGATAGTGATTGCAATAATAATACATTGCATTCAGTTGGCAAGTATTACATGATGTGGTCCAGATGAAAGAAATAGCAATAACAAGGCATTGAGGGTCCTGGGTACAGTGAAAATGTGAGTCCAGAGCATATTAAAAAGCAGGCTGCCAGCAGTCCAAGGTGTATGGCCACTATCTGTGAGACAAGATAAGTCAAAGAAACAAGGTCAGCAACATCAGTGCCAGGCACATTTTTTTCTAATAGTGCCTTCCAGTTCATCTCCAGCAGATACCACCCCTGCCACTGCCTTGGTTTTGCCCTGTGTGTACAAGGTCTTGTGGCAGGCAACTGGAAAATTTTCAAACATGCAGGCCTAGAACTATGCTGTGAATGCAAACAAACTTACTAGGCAATGGCAAGGGTAACCTGCAGGTATCCACGAGCTGACCCCTACCCATACCCACCACTCACCTACACCCATGGCCCAAGGGTATGCTTAGGTATTGGTTTTGATGAGGGTATGTGTGGGTATGAATATATAGGTACAATGTGTGTCAGTAGTAGCAACACAATAATGAGATCGACAGACTCACAAACTGCGAATGGCTGGAAACAACTTGAGTAGGCATGCCTCGAGTTGAAATGAGGATTGACAGACTTGCTTCCTGTGAACAGTGGCCAACAACTTGGATCAGCATGGCTCTATCTTGAATGAGGATCAAAAGACCAACTCTCTGTGAATGGTGGGCAGTAACTTAGATCAGCATGGCTTGACCTCAAATGAGGGTTGACAGACTCACTCTCTGTGAACAGTGGGAAATACCTTGAATCAGCATGCCTCAAGTTTGAAGGAGGATTGACAGACTCACTTCCTGTAAATGGTGGTCAATGACTTGAATCAGCATGGCTCAAGCTCAAATGAGGATCAACAAACTCACCTTCTGCAAACAGTGGAAAATGACTTGGATCAGCATGGCTTGACCTTCAATGAGGATTGACAAACTCACCTCCTGCAAACAGTGGCCAATGACTGGGATCAGCATGGCTTGAGCTCGAATGATGATTAACAGACTCACTTTCTGTGAATGGTGGCCAATAACTGGGATCAGCATGGCTCGAGCTCAAAGCAAGATAGATACACTCACAAATGGCAAACAGCAGGAAATGACTTCAATCTCCTTGACTCACTTCTTGAACAGCTCTGCAATATCAGCAGGCAGGCCTCCTTCACTTCCTGGCCCAATCTCCTCTGAGTCCATGTCTTCATCTGACCCAGGGTCTGTCTCACTACTATCATCTGAGTCAGAGTGAGCTGTGAAAGCTGGCAACTTGACATGGCTAGTGGATGTATGTGCCCAAGGTGACTTGTTATGGGATTTTGAGCATGCCCTATCAGTATTGTTAGTACATATATGCATGTACAATGACAAAAAATACACACCAATGTGATTATGGTGCTTAGCAGTGTTGGCAACTGGTATCTAATGGTAGTTTTGAGGCATAAAAAATTGTCCTTGGAAATTTTCATGTAGATAGAAAAAAATGCATACTTGAATTTTCTTATACACAGTATCTCTATCATCCAGATTCATAGCGTGCTGTAAATTGAAATGTTGTCCAGCAGTACCATCAGGATACATAATTGTGCCCTTCTTCTGATAGGCCTCTTTCTCACATAGATTTTTTCACAATTAGGACACTTGACTAGTAATGTTAACATAGGACTTATGCAGCATGTGTTGTACCTCCTGCTCATTAGCATTGCCTCACCTCTGGAGGGCTTTAAACTTCTTGGTTCCTGGAGTAGGCTTTTTGTCAGCAGTGCATGTATGAGGCATGGTTAGTGGTAAGCAGTAGGGGTTATTTATGCTTTACATCAACCAAAGCCAATGTTTGGTTGTGGTTGATGGTCACATGATCATTGCAACCAAACTTCAAGCCTCTTGATGGAGGTCACAAAGAAAGGCTATCGAGTTGATTAGTGATAAATATGAATTGATGAAGGTTGCCGCATGGGTTCACAAACCCACCTAGCACTCCAAAACAATTGTTCCATTGTAAAGGCATGGGCAAATGATTGCCTGGTAGGGTTCAAGGTTGGATGTAACTTCCCAAAAGTATTTGGTTTGTTTCTGAAGGAGTTCTTGTTAGATAAATTGATAAAAAATTAGAGGAGGATGTTACCTTTGCCTGTTCCATAGGACGCTCCTTGAGCATCATGACCTGCCTACCAGTCTATGGGAACTCCTCCATCACCAATCACATGTGCTTCGACTCGATTTGAAGAAAGTCACAGTGGTTGTTTTTGCAGCTAGAGGAGAACATGGCTGTGAGCATGATGGAGATTGAGATTTCTGTTGTGGTGAAGTTGAGTTCAGTGGAAGGATGAGGTGTGAAGTGCTTTATGAGCCATGTTTGTACTGGAATGGTGTCATATGAGGCACTCTGGGCATGTCACTAGCACTGATAAGGTCACCTCATGCATCAAGAAAATGCATTCAATTGTGCTTGAAATTGTGCTTTTCCTAGTCATGTTCTCATTTGCACTGTCAAAGCTCACATTCTTTCTCCTTGAGCTCTAGTTCTATAAGCAGTTTGATATGTTGACTCTGCTTTTGGATATGAGGGATGTCATGAGTGGCTTTGGAAACAGGAGGGTTCTGATTAACCACTTGTCTATCAGTTGGTGAACCATTGAGAAGTTGTGGGTTCATCTATAGGTTCATATCTAGAAGTGAGATCTGAAACTCTCATCAGCAAGTGTGGTACATCTTTTGGCATCAGAGACAAAGGCTCAATCTCAATGCAAACAAAAATTAGCCCAGCACATCAAAGAATCAAATACACATTTGCTCACCATATGACTGTAATGATTGAGCAAAGCAGCAACAATACTCCCATTGTGCATAGAACTATTAGTGCACTTAGGCACCTTCTTCACAGCATTGATACTCCAGCTTTTGAATGTGCTTCAGCTTTCCACTAAAGCACTGAACTTGCAGTCTGAAGGAGGAGTATGCTCTAGTTGCTTACTGTTGAGTGTTTTCTCACTTGAAGTTGCTCATCCAATCAGGGATAGTTGATGAAGTTTCACTTCCTTGTAGGACTGGGACTGCATCTGTTCCAGGGCCTTCTTCTTGCTAGCAGTCAACATGCCCAGTCTGACCATTCCCTGTGACATTCTCTCCTCAAGGTGATTATCAGAATACCTATTCTTGAGTTTCACTGGTTTCCTGGAGGATTCTGTTGTCTTCTGCTATCTGGGCCCATGATCATCACTGGTGTGTTTTTCTGCATTCTGTGGGCGAGTGTGGTGCCAGGACATTACTGATGAGTAGCTAGATTAAACAAGGGCAAACTGAGCTTCAGATGGGCAGGAAAATGTAAGGAATGGTGTGCAGGTGGATTGTTCAATTTGAACTTTGGCAAGAAGTTTGGTACTTACATAAACAAACAAAGTACAATGCTAAGACTTAATTCAGATGAGTAAACTGTCCAAACTATATGTTATTTGGGGGGTAAAAGATCAACTGCCCTACAAGTAGATATACAGTGGTTTATATACTGTAGGGTCAGAGTGTTATAGAAAATGAGGAAATGAATGTATATAAGTAACTGAAGAGAGTGATGGGTATGAATATTGGTTGCCATCATCACTGAATATATGATGGCTTTTGATGAGCATTACATGAGCCTAACTGAGTGCATGATACAACATAGGATGCATGCTACACAACAATGGAGTACACAACACAACACAGCAAAGTGTATGCAACACAGCCCACAAGTGTTGTGTTCCAAAACTTAGTATCACAGTGGGAAGAGGGTAGCAAGGTACTAGTCTTTGGAGTCTGCAGACGAGCTATCCAAAGCTGTAGTTCCTTCTCTGCCAGCTGAAGAATGTCTGCCTGTTAAACATTGATGTGCTCCATAGGCTCAAAGGGTCCAGAGAGGGAGGAAAAGAAAATAGTCATTGGCTTATGTATACCTAGTTGTATATCATACCTGTCCTTATAGGCATCCCCATCTGATGTGTCCTCAGGTGTATTCTCATCCTGTGTATCCCTGGTTTCATTGAACTTATGTGTTCCCCTCAAGTCATTTCAATATGACTTAGAGTTGATGCTCTCTCATGGACCTACCATCAGACAGAAGGAGCTGCATAGTTTCCATATTGCTGACTTGACAATTGATGAACGGATATATGTAATTGTGCCAGAAAATCACATGATTGAAATACGGGTGGCCAGCACTAATGTATGTTTTTCACTCTTAAAGACACAACATCTAATATACTCACCACTCTTTGGTTCTCAGAAAGTATCATCCTCCAGGAAACAGACTAAGGAGAACCACTCCATGAGTTCTAAATCTGGGTCAACTACTATCTCCAGAGCCAACCAACTAGCCTGCATCATCAATAAATCCATGGCCAGAAAGTCAACATGCAAGAAGGATTGGAAATTGCTGAAAAGGTTAACCAGGCAGTATCAAAAGCCAAAATATAGCTATAAATTGTTTAGACAGTCAATCTGGCCATTGTACAATTTGGTGAGTCTTCCTGTGCCCTCTTATCATACATTTACTTAGAGCTGTAGGCTGGCATTGAGCAAGGCTGGTATACCATGAGTGAATTTGTAAGAGCTGTAAGATGTCAGGGTTTAACAGAGGGTTTGGTGAGAATACCTCTGTTGTTCACCAAACAGCAGATCCAAGATATAGATGCATATTTGCAAACCTACCCAAAGGTTAATCTTGGTGGGGATGAAAAGTTCAGGGGCTTCAATGTTGGGCTGGGTAATTTTTTTTTTCCATTCATCACTTACAACAAATCTGACTACTTTGCAGAAGAATTCCTGAAATCCACCACAAAAATTATACCCTTGGTATACAATGAGGACAGTCATGATGAGGACAGCCTGGAAGAAGATAGCCTCAACAAGGTTGCATTGACTAGGTGTCTTAGAGTACACACACTCTGACCTGGCATTGAAGGGACCATGATGTGGAGTACTGAATGGTCAGACTGTGCTGTCTCTACTAGCTGTAGATGTATCAATACTTCAAGGGAAAGCCTCAAGACATCTTTTGAAGCTGAATGCAATTTTTCCATAACTTGTTTGATAAGTATACTGTACTGCTGAAGGTCCAGTTCCTTTTCAGCTCAAGGTTGAACCTGTCATTATTGAATATAAAGCTTACATACATAAATTATTGTGGTCAGCTGGGAATGCATGTGGAAAAAAATTGCTTTGGGGAGTAGGAACTACAACAGAGCAATGCCAGTAGGAGGGAGGGAACTCACTGAATTAGTGCCTATTCATAGTCAGCCCAGCTGGCAAAGTGTTAATGTCCAGTTGGTACATCCATAATATATTGGGAAGGCTCAAGTGTTGGAGGCTGAGCACTGATCAACACAAACTTCATTCCTATCCTTCACCTGCCACCAGTCTGCTGGAGGATGGCCATCTCAAATTTGAAGTCATTGATGTCCTGGTCACAGACATACTGAAAAGAGGACATAAAATTTGAACATATTGTCACCCTGGTTGTAACAAATAACAAGAGTGTAAGAGATGTGGGTCATTCAGCTATAAGATGATTGCAGTTGTTGTGCCTGAAATGATGAAGTTCATTTTTTCTATTCTGAAAGCAGGATCTGTAGAAGTCTGCAGAGGATATAAGAATAAGCACCTTTAGAATGAAAGATCCAGTGAAGTAGGCTGAATAGTTAACTGCTCTATATCATCACTGACAAAAAATCGAGAGGGCCACCAGCCATCAACTGCATATATGGTCAGAATTTCATTCTACCAAAGCAACCAAGCTTATCTAAGAAAGATGTCTATGACAGGGATATCATCAAGAAACAAGTATCCTGAGTATGCGAATGTTACCAACTCCAAAGTGGCAGAATTGCTGATGAGTAGTTCAGATTCTAGGACTGGTAGGTGTATTTTGCTGGGAACTTCCCCACAAAGCTAGTTACATTCCTATGCAGTGCTGTTAGTTACACAGATGCCCTGTTATAAGTTGGATCTAACTCAGGTTGTATTGTCTGAAAATCATTGTAGTGTGCACTAGAAGTGGATACAGAGAAATGGAACCATGGTGATTATATGCGCAATTGTGAGTGCCCATCAGTATACCACAACTTTTTCCACAGGAAGCACAAAATTCCAGACTCTACAGTTCTGCCAGGGTTCCAGTGCACTTGGACCACAAGGTATCCAGCTGCTCACAGTTCTACATGGCCTACAGGACTGTGCAGCACAATTCAATTTCAAAGCATTGGGTTTGCTCACTATCACCCAGGCATTCCAAGCACACATTATGAGCAGTGACAAGGGGAGGAAGAAGTTAAAGAGTTTCAACAGAGTCTAAGCAAGGACTATGTTGACTGATTAAGTCTAAGGCAGGCTGTAACAAATTTGGCACTGCTTTATTGGTGGGGCAGAGGTACAGCCTGAGAAGAGTCAAGAAGATGCTTTTGGTCACTCCATTTGGATTATATATTTGCCTGCAGTATCTACAATAGGGTCAACAAGAGATAAAAATTGTAGCTGAGAAAAAAGACATACTCTTCAGCCTTGGCATAATTCTTGAGCTTGTAAACATAAAGCTCCAGAGCATGTTCATGCCTTCCCATACAGCCCAGTAACACAGCTTGCGCTTTGTAAAGACCTACAGAATGTAAGCATCAATATCCATGGCACGTGTTATTCTGTAACTGACTCTGCAACAGCAAACCATACAAGTGATTGGGATGGTAGTGATCAGTGGTGTCAATGAAACAAAGGAGCCTTGAGTAAACCTCCACCTTTTGCTAATGAAAATTAGTCAGAAAGTTATCAGCTGGCAATGATAACAACAAACCTTCATCCCCTTGTTTGCAAGCACTTAAAGTCATGTTCAGACAGAGCTCTGCCAGCTGATCATGGAATGCAGGGCTTTCTTTACCTTTCTCATTGATCAGGTACTCAATGTAATGAGTAGATATGGTAGGGTCGATCTTCTCAAGGTAATCCATTACTTGAGTTTGAGGGAGTTCAATGTTGTCTGATGTAAATATCTTGGATGAGACAGATCATTGTCAGCAATGAACAGGGATACATGTGTACAAGAATTACCTCAAAAGCCATATGATGGTCCACTTCAAAGATCTAGTGGAAGGACTCAAATACTTGGTTGATGTACTCAGGACTGAGTTTTCACAGGTAGGATATAGATGGATCAAGCTTGTCTCTCATGTCTGTTTCCTTCTCACTTAACCTGTGCAAGGCAATTAGTCCACAAGAGCAATCAAATACAAAACATAGATGCTCACTATTGGAGGAGATTAAGGGCCTTAGCATACATCTTCTTTCCATTATAAATATATATAAGCTCCACAAATTTCTGGTAACATTAGTAAATGCTATGTTTGAGTACATGTGTACATTCTATGCACCTCTCATGCCTGGAGCTCCTCTTCAACCTCTTATACTTCACACCAATTGGCCAATCAACAAAGTGCACTGAGGAGGGCCAGTTGAGTCACAAGATAAGACTTGAAGAGTGCTGTGTCTATGATCTGTGCAAACCACACAAGCTACTCTGGAGGAACAGAAAGACATCCAGTGATGTGTTCAGAATAGAGAGCAATGACCTTGGCAGAATTGAAAGAATTTATTGCATCATTGAACTTTCCTAGATGGAACTGGGATGACATGAAGGGCATGAATGTGGGTTCATTGTTGGTCCTAGGTAGATAGTGTTATTCCTGTCACTCAATGTATGATTGAAAAAAAACCTTGTCTGGTAAAAGAGTTTTGTCTAAAGTATCAAGCAATGATAGTGCATTGGAATAGAGGCAGCACTCAATCTGGTTTCCCCATGACCTCATTCAAATATGCCATATCAAGCTGCCCTTGGAAATAACTACTGTGTGGTCACTCAGAGTAGCTACAAGAAAGATAGGTGCCTTGACAGCAGAAGAAGACATCAACAGTCTAATTGTGCAAGTGGTGGCAGAGGATGCTGATGATGTGGGTGGGAATGGAAGCATTTGGACAGGTTGCATTATTAGTGACAATGTGACTTGTACAACTGGAGAGGGGATGAGGGATGGCCGAGGGGCAGCTGGAGTGCTCTCAGATGGAATGGAAGTGCCTCCATTCTTGGGTACCAAGATGGTACCAGGAGGAAGTATTGAGAAGATGTATGGGTTGACAAATGCTAGACAAGACTATTGAAAACTGGGAAGGACCAAGCAGATTGAAATGCTGACTGACTTCACCAGGTGGACCTGGCCAATCAATCGTCACCAGCCTGGTCTGCTTCCCATCAGTTCTGATGATAAAGCCCTGATCTACTAGAAGCTTCAGCTGTCCATTGTAAAACTTGTAGCATATTGTCTTTGACAATGAGTGCCTCAGTCTCACTCAGTTGCACCAACTCAGGTTTGGCTTTGGCTCCCAGACCAAGGGTCATGTACCCAGTAAGTCCAGAGAATGCACCCAAGGAAGTATAGGTGTGGTAACATCAAGTGTTGTGAGCTTATTGATAGAGAACAGAGCATACTCGGTAGGTGAGTATGCAAAGCAAACATTATCACTATCAAGAAACACCACAACATGTGGCAAGTGAGAAAGAACAGTTTCCTACTTGCTAGATTAGATGGTTCTTACAAATGCAGCAAATTTGTACCTTGCTTTCCTGTGCTTCACCATCCTTCCATGTGTATATCACTACTTTCCTTCAGCACCCAACTATAAGCTGCATCACCATCATAGGAATCTGTTAAGACTGTACTCAATATGTAAGGGATCCGAAAAGGCTTTGGCCTCAGTTCGTGCACTGTGCCCCTTTCCTGAGTACTGCCCTTTATTTCCAGGGAATAACCTTCGTCCGAGGGTCTGGAAGTGCTTGTGTAGTGGATCCGAAGGTCCGAAGGTATCGGATATGGCATGTCCGGTATATATCTGAAATGTATGGGTGGAAGGAGTTTGTCTGGAGGGTATCCAGAGTGTAAAGACCATACTCAATATGTAAGGGATCCGAAAAGGCTTTGGCCTCAGTTCATGCACTGTGCCCCTTTCCCGAGTACTGCCCTTTATTTCCGAGGAATAACCTTTGTCCGAGGGTCTGGAAGTGCTTGCGTAGCGGATCCAAAGGTCTGGAGGTATCGGATATGGCATGTCCAGTATATATCTGAAACGTATGGGTGGAAGGAGTTCGTCTGGAGGGTATCCGGAGTGTAAGGATGAATGCGGGGTATAAGACTAGTAGCAGACAAGGTCCGTACTAGAAACTAATGGATATGGACTACTGGAGGTAGAGTCGGAAACATAGACTATAGGAATCAAATCCTAAGTCTCGGAAGATACTTAGAGTTTGGAACGGATTGGTTCAGATGAATGGAATGAGCAGAATCTAAGATGATATTCAAACTAAGGTTCTCTAGAGTTTTACATGTAGTTTATATACTGTAGGTAGATAGTATGGACAATCAGTGAATCCAGGACCGGAGGGCTATGCACAAAGTATAACGGAAGTCTATGTAGTGAATGCGCAGCGGATCAGCAAACGCGAGTTGGATATGAAGCACAGGTAACAGATCAGTAAGCAGGACAGGAATATACACAGCCAGGACACCGGTACAGGTAGATCACCGAAAGGGGATAGAAGCAAGGATGCAGTGGACTTAGAACACAAGAAGTTGTAGCGCATCGGATGAGTGATCCGGATCGGATCTGTGGTCTGGATAGAAGCAGGATCGATCGGATCTGATCGGATCTGATCGGATCTTGGATCGGATGTATGGAATATGACAGAATCAGGCATGCCCTGCCAGTAGTAATAGTTCCACCTTGGGCTTCATTTGGGTCAAGTTTGTGTATGGAAGAGTGAACAGCGAATGTCAATGCACCCTTAGCTCTTGTAAGTGGTATTGGAGGAGTAAAGCTCAGGAGAGGATACAGCATTGGTATAGTTTCTGTTAGAGACGTGCTCAGAGGGTTAATGGATCATAAAGGGCTTTGGCCTCAGCTCATGCGCTGTGCCCCTTACCTGAGTATTGCCCCTTAATTTCAGATGAAGTCCTAGGGAGAGTTCTGGTGAAGTCCGGATGTAGTCCGGATGAACTCTAGGGCAGGATAGCTCAATAGAGCTCCAAAGGACTTCCGGATGAGCGCGGGAATGTGCCAGAACTATTCCTGGAAGATAGGGGATGATGACAAGACTACTTGGACGAAGTCCAGAGTAGAACAGTGAGGGATGTTACAATAGGATGGAGGATAGAATAGGACTGGACCATAGGTCCAAGGGTCTGAAGGTCCGAAGGTCTGAGGATCCAAAGGTACGAGGATCCGAAGGTCCGAGGATCCGAGAGCAGGAGTAGTGGAGTGTTAGGTGGATAACAGATGGGCGGACGGATGGATGGATGAATAGACAGACAGACAGATGGATGGATGGATAGATGGGTAGATGGACAGATAGATAGACGGACAGATGGACAGATAGATGGATGGACAGATGGACAGATGGACAGATGGACAGATGGACAGATGGACAGATGGACAGATGGACAGATGTGTGTATGGATGGAGGAAGTGGTATAACTACTATGGAGGAGTAGGCCCAGATGTGAAGTAGAGAAAGTGTAGACTACTTCGGACGAGGTCCGAAGTAGAAACTAACAGAGGAAGACTACCACAGGTAGAGTCGAAGGTGGAACGGAAGATGGACTACAATCGGACGAAGTCTGAAAGTGATTATAGGACAGAGAGTCAAGGCTCCAGACTAGGGAGTACTCCCATAGTCCAGAGCCAGAGACTTACAAGGGCTGGAGCCCAAGTGAGAACGGAAACAGAGTTATATAGACATCAGGATAAGTAAGGATACAAGTAATGATCAGACTGAGGTCTGCAGGAGTAGTACTACAAGTTTATATACTGTAGGTAGCATGCTGGAAGGTAAGTAAGCATAGTCCAAGGCTATGTCAGAAACATAATAGTAAGTACAGCAAAATATCAGGCTATGAACTCGGAGATGAAACTTGTACGGAACAACTTATTGAGACAGAGGCAGAGATGACCAAGAGGTGAAGGCAGGGATGACCAAGAGCCGGTGGCACAGGTATATCCTAAAAAGGATAATGCGCATGTGCACAGGAATGGGTCCGGATATGAACACGGATCGGATATGGATCGGACGAGTGTCTCGGATCGGATCTCGATCGGATGAGTGTCTCAGATTGGATATGGATTGGATGAGTGTATCGGATCGGATATGTGAACTGGATTGAGTGGGGATTAGATGGATGTGGATATGAGCAGGATGTTATAGTGCAAGTCAAGTGTAGAATCCAGTATATGACAGTTTCTGGGGATAGACACATTTAATTCACAATACTTAGCAGAGATGGTTATGTCATTGATCATACCAGAGCATGCTACACCTGCAACATACTTGAGAGAACTTGCCCTGTGGAAGTAAAGCCCCTGGTCTTTCTTTAAATCCACTGAGGACTATATTTGGTGGGTTGAATGGTGCCATGAATTGAAATGGTCACTAGCAGGTCATGAATGGAGGATGGAGGGGACATCCAATACAGTAAACCTATATTGAATCACACCAATTGCCACAAAGGTTATTATTTTGCTTTTGAATTATGTAACTCAGACACTTCAAAGCAAACTTCGAATACTTATCCAAGTTCATTTGTGAACAAACTGCTTTAACAATGGTGCCATCATTTACTTAGATACATCTGACTATCAGCAGCCTGGTAGTAGTACTGAGCTATGGATCTACCATGGTCATGCATTGCCTTGCACTCAACATTGATATGGAGCACGCCAGGAGCCTGACAATCTGTCACCTATCTGTTTTCTGGATAATGAAATCAGTGACTTGCTCTTCATATCAAGGGGTACATATTTCAGTATGCACTGCTTTGATCTCTCCAAAACCTTAGTGGAAGGAAAATAATTTTCCAATCTGCGAACCATTCTCTCCACAGTATTCAAGTAGTTTTCAAAATCTGAAACTAGTCCTTCCAGAGAAAATTGCAAAGGAAATTTTTCTCAAAAGGCCTGCTGGAATGCATCATCAGCCTGTTCTCCAGTTAAGCTAAATACTGTTAGCCTCTGTTATGGAGACCATGGAAATACTTACATCACAGGCAACTGTTCTTGTTCTTGTTCATGTTCCTCTTTCCATTGGATGATGTCTAGTATCCACTCCTTGCATTCTTGATATGCCTCATCCATCATCTGTTTCTCACTGTTGCAAAGTCCATGTTGAAACAATAGCTTAGACAGTATATCATGACCCAGAAAGCATCCTGGAAAATAGTTGTTCAGATGTTCACTCCAGTGCCATGATAAGGTAGTAAACATGCTATCTCTGTCAAAAACTATTCATCTTCTTCATCTGAGTCTCCAAACAAACTGGGCCCTCCATACATACAGTAAGCAACAAAACTGTTGCAATGTTTGCATGATTTTGATTGTTTGAGCTATATCGTTGCAGGGTTAGCAGCTATAAAAATGTTGATGAGGGCATTATTGTAGCCCTACATCCAGGCTACATTAGTCATGCTATATACGAGGTGTTAAACAATTTCCTTCAAAAGATATAAGCTGCTTATAACAGGGTGTGCATTGTAACAGTTTTGTTGCTGATATTTTTAAATACAAAAATACTATCAATAGACATCAGTTATGTTGTTGAGTATGTCTTATAGTGTCATGTGACATGTAAATTGATCAACATGATATAAACAAAGCCAAATGTTCAACTTTTTCAACATTCATCATTATGAAAGCCCTCTCTGCTGAAACAACCAACCAAATCCTCTTTCACCTCAATTTAAACCAATCTACAAGGGATATCTCATGTGCTACTGGTGTACACTACAGTAACATTGGTGAAATTCACTCTAAACTTTGTCCTGACCTTCAAAAGTCCTCTGGTGGCCATCCTTCTATTCTTTCCTCCTCTGATGTTTGACATGCTGTCCACTTAATCAGTATTAGAAAAGCTGAAAATGCCACTCAAGTCACCAGAGCACTTTAGGACATCAAGAACCGGCCTATATCTTCTCAGACAACACATTGTCACTTGAAGAAATCTTGGATGAAGGCTGTGGTCAAGCAAAAATGCCCTCTTCTTGTCAAGTGTCATAGGAGAGCAAGATTAGACTTTGCTATCAGTCACCAGTGCTGGACTGTGGATGACTGGAAAAGAGTCATATGGTCAGATGAAACCAAAATTAATCATTTGGGGTCAGATGGCAGGAAGTGGGCTTGGAAAAGGGCAGGAGAGGGGCTAAGTGATAGGCTAGTAGAGGGAACAGTGAAGTTTGGGGGAGGTTCAGTGATGATGTGGGGCTATATGACTTGGGAGGGTGTAGAGTTGGCCTGCAAGATCGATGGTAAGATGGATGCTGACCTTTACACTAGCATTTTGGAGGATGAACTTTAAGAAACACTTAACTATTATGACAAGTCTCCTGCAAACATTGTCTTTCAGCAAGACAATGACCCCAAGCATACCAGTAAGAAGGCCAAAAAGTGGTTTGAGGATCATGGATATGAGGTCATAATATAGCCTGCACAGTCTCCTGACCTCAATCCAATTGAACATCTATGGTTTATCTTGAAAAGGAGGCTTGCAGAGTATCCCAATCCATCAAATGGAATGACAGAGCTTTGGGAGCATATAGAGAGGGAATGGGAGCAGATTGATGCAGCCACATGTCAGAATCTCATAGAAAACATGCCAAGGAAGGTTGAGGCAGTGATTAAAGCCAAGGGAGGATACACTACCTACTAATAATTGACAGATCCGAACTGGATCATCCATCTGAGAGCCCCTATTCATTTCTTTCTTGCTTATGTCACTATTGCCTTATTGGCTGTACTCTTACACAGTCATGTGACCTATACGCTTCTCCCACAGTCACTTGACTGTACGTTTGTACTTCGTTCCACCTTATTCCATTGTGTTCTATTGACATCATCATTCCACTACATTCCATTGACTCATACTTTCCACGACATTCCATCACATTCTATTGACTCATGTCATTGTACACCATATATGGTTAACCACTGTTTTATATCTATCTCAGACCACATGACCAAGATAGGGCATATCAAGCATACCGGGAGCCCAAAAGAAACACCACCTCTGGAGAGCACCGAGCCCTGACCTATGGAGGTAGATGAAACACCGAAAGGAGCATTATTACCACGACAAGAAGAGGTGCTGAGACCCGCATTGCCTATGCAAGAGGAACCTAGGCCCGAACCACCAAAGTCTAGACCAGCGCCACCTAGACCAGTATCGCCTATACAGAGGCCGAAGAAGAGGGGACGGTGTTAAGACCGTACTCAATATATGAGGAATCCGAAGGGCTTTGGCCTCAGTTCGTGCACTGTGCCCCTTTCCCGAGTACTGCCCTTTACTTCCGAGGGATAACCTTTGTCCGAGGGTCTGGAAGTGCTTGCGTAGCGGATCCGAAGGTCCGGAGGTATCGGATATGGTACGTCCGGTATATATCCAAAACGTGTGGGTGGAAGAAGCTCGTCCGGAGGGTATCCGGAACGTAAGGATGAATGCGAGGTATAAGACTAGTAGCGGACGAGATCCGTACTAGAAACTAACGGATATGGACTACCAAAGGTAGAGTCGGAAACGTAGACTATAGGA
>MU173002.1:0-62805 GCA_016695475.1 Suillus decipiens
ACGGGCAATCAATGAATCCGGGACCGGAAGGCTATGCACAAAGTATAATGGAAGTCTATGTGGTAAATGCGCAGCGGATCAGCAAACATGAGTCGGATATGAAGCACAGGTAGCGGATCAGTAAGCAGGACAGGAATATACACAGCCGGGACACCGGTACAGGTAGATCACCGAAAGGGGATAGAAGTAGGGATGCAGTGGACTTAGAACACAAGAAGTTGTAGCGCATCAGATGGGTGATCCGGATCAGATCTGTGGTCCGGATAGAAGCAGGATCGATCGGATCTGATCGGATCTGATCGGATCTTGGATCGGATGTATGGAATATGACAAGTAGCCTCCATAAGTTCACTATTCCACTTGCTCACTACCTATTATCTAATCCAAACCATTATCACCAGAAATGATGCATCATGTGCATAGTGCTGCTACCATCCTGCAGGAATTGTCATCTTCACCTGAATTCATGTCAGTCAGTGAGGATGATATCCTGTTGTGCAATAAAGAAGATGACAGCCAACATATCAATCCTTGGGACTCCCATTATGTCATGTTTCCAAACCCTGCTGGCTTTCTCATTTGAGGACTTGGAGTTGCCATACCAGCCTACCACTGTAATCTGGCCACAACATGACCAGATTCCCTGAGGTCTATCTTTTGAGTATAGGCATGCTAATTTCATTTCTTGTCCCTTCTCGTACTTTGCAGTACATACCATCAATCTCACCTGACCCTCATCACATCATCTATTACTCCTACCTTGCATCCTCACGACCTACTAATGACATTGCAATCATGTACTGTACATGATTTCACTCATTACTTTTCACTCTTTGCCAACTGCTGAATGTTTCACTTTCTGAGCACTGGTGTGACCTTACTGATATTCTTAGCCTGAGCTGACAGTGGGAAACCCAGTTAAAAGCTGATCACCGGCTTATGCCACAGTTTTCTTATAAATAATAAGGTGTGAATCATACATAGAAACTACTCTTCAAAATCATGCCTCCAGTCTGTTTGTTACAGTACAACAGTGGCTGGCAGTCTCAACCCCACATACTGCCTGTATCGCTTATAGGACCATCCCCAGGGAATGTCAAGAGGTATTCCACACCTACAACCAGTCTGAAAAGTCGAGCTACTGCTGCTGCTGTGGAGTCAGCTTCAAACTTAGAAGCCACAGAGGTAATACCTGGTAGAATTGCTCATGTCAAAAATATAGAATTAAATGTGCAGGATCCTGGAAATTTCAAACAGCAGTCCATGCCTACAACAAGTCTTGCAAAGAATCCAGCTACTGCCGCCACTGTGGAGCCAGCTTCAATCTCAGAAGTAACAGACAAATCTTAGTCAATACAAGAATTGCTGGAACAGGAAGATATCAAAGAATCAAATTCAAACATACAGGATCCTGGTACATTTGTTGCAACTTACAGGCCCATATAATTTACTTTCCATTCTTTGCAGGTTTGCACCAACTCATCATCAGCAGAATTCAGAATGGTGGCGATGGGCCTGAAGTTGAGGTATGAGAAGCTGTGTGTTTCTTATCTTTCCCGGGCTGATCTCTGTGTAGATACTCTCAAATGTTTCTGAAGAAGATTATCAGTATATTTTAGATGATATCAGATCTGATGATAATCTGGTTCACAAGTGAGTCTTTTCATCCTTTTTTTAAACTTGAGCCGATTGATCTTGTACTTTGCTTTCAGACCATCATACATCCCCAGCCTTCACCAAATTGTTGCCACCCTGCCTTCCCCTATCCATGAAGTGATCCTGGTGTGTTTGCGCACTGTGATGGGGATCATTATCAACTCTTTTGTTATTCCTGACAACTTCAAAGTCTCATTACCTATTTATATGGCACATATGGTAGAGGCTCCCGCTACTGTAGAGCTCCCTTCTGGCAATAAAACTTACCACCTTGGAGTACCAGACATGGGATGCTGATACCCATCCATATTGGCCATTTGAGGTGTCGGTTTCTCAGACCTCTGAAGCTGCAATTGTGAAGTTGCAGAAGTTCAGCAATGGCAATGAGCACGTCTTGGCCGCCACTCATATCCACATCACAGAGGCTTCTAAGCACACCTTACCCACATATGAGTGGGGTGTTGAGAAGGAGCTCAATCAGAGGGGAGTCCAAATAGGGGAGTTGACATGCTTGGAAGATGGTGGATTCACATCACTCTCACACACATGGTTCCATCCTGAAACAGTCACTATAACTACATGGATATACCCTCCTAAGAGACGGTTAAGCCTGAAATCTCATAATAGTAAATATTATGCGAGTGCTGTATGTATCCTTAGAGTCATCTAATATCAACACTGACTATTGACATTCACAGGTACTCTACCCCAATCGAGATGAGGAGGGCCTGAAGAAAGTTCAAGTCATGTTCCAACACATGCTGGAGAGAATCCACAATGCAGTTGTTGAGCACTTACAGGCTGAGCATGCACATGAAGTTAGACTACTGTAAGCACTACTGATATTTACTATCATAAATTTACCAGTTCTATTATTTTCAGTAACACAGTCCAGGTTGTGAAGAACTGGTCTCCACCAAGCAAGGTACTCAACTGGAACAAATGCACTAGAGAACTACAAGCAGCAGTGAAGTAGACAGGGTTCAATTGGTACTGCTCATGGCACCACAACTTTCTTAAGTGTGCTGCTGATGAGAGTGAGCAGGATGTGGGTACAGCAGGAATGAGCAGGAAGAGTGGAAGGAATGCATGATACATCTCATTCCTACATGTGCATCTCATGTAAATTGACATGTTTTGCACCACTCTAGTTTGCAAACTGTATTATTCCATGCTTTCATCATTTCACACTGTATTGGTGTCCAACTTGTACAATACATTTTCATTATATCAAACCTACCTCCCTGTGATGTTCTCAAACTCAAAGTTATCAGTATTGGCAACTACTATACTGGGCAAGCCTGAGTCTGTGGGTGTTCACAGGATGTTGAGCTTCAGCATTTGAAAGGTTTGTCTTTGCAAATGCAGAGGTTCTCAATGTGTTTGAAAACACACAGTGGGTACAAGTGGGAAATTTTAAAAACAAAATGTGCAAGCTCTTTTATTTGACAAAACATGCAGTGGGTACAAGTGGGAAATTTTGAAAACAAAACACACAAGCTCTTTTATTTGACAAAATATGCAGTGGGTATAAGTAGGAAAATTTTGAAAACAAAACATGCACCACACATGGTGCAGAATGCACAAATAATAAATGTGCAAATATAACACCATATTATAGGTGCACATTTATTATTCTGCATTGCACAGCCTGCACAGCATGCATGCTGCCCATTTTGGTAACCCATTTGTCTGCACACTGCCCTTTGTAAAGTCTGTGTGCTGCCCATTCAATTGGTGACTCAGACTTTTACCATGTGTTCTTTGCTTTTTCTTCTTTACTAGTATTTTTTGTAGGGCTGCATTTATCTTCTGTGTCCCACTACTGCCTGGCACATCAAATGGGTTAACATTAAAGCAAAGGGAGGGTGCTATTGTCCTAGTCGTATGTAGATGTAATGACAGTACAAAATCATTAGTTGTTGATGTCCGAATCATTCAGCTCCAAGGGTATTTGTAAGTGTGATGCTGCAGTGAAGCATAGCATGAGACAAGCAATTGAACACATAGACAAGAAACTGATGTATCAAAGTATCAAATGAGATAATCAATGGGCCTGATAGCATATTCAGACTCCCAAGGATTGACTGTTGCCAGTGCAAAAGGGTCATCAGATTGAGGCTGGTTGTGCCACAAAATATCATCATCACTCACAGAGACAGTCATAACTGGATGGGATAATTCAAGGCAACTAGCATATGCAGCTGGTATACTTGGAATGCTCAGCTGACTGAGTGAAGTAGACTGCAAAGATATGAAATGTGAGACAGCAGTAGCTGTTTCTAATGAATGAAAAACATGTAAGTCTGGATTCATGTTATCAAATGCAGTGGGGACAAACCACTCTTGAGTCTTTTCACTGGTACTCTCTGATTTTTCAGTGACTCATCAGGGGAAAGTGCTGTGCAAGTCCATTTGGCTAGATACACAATTGTCATTTTTTTAAGTCAACTGGATCAGAATGCAGACCTACCATTGACCATTGGTGTCTTCAAGATACTTAGACCTTTGCCCTTGTAGTTGGCATGAATATCTCCAGAGTCACTCAACTCCATCTCCATCAAAGAGCTAGCAAGTTTGGGGTTATGGTCAGCATCATCTCTGATGCTGTCCATGCCAGACAGAAGCTCCGCTTCTGAACTATCAGCATCGCCTTCAGAATCTGAACCAGCTATAATGGGCTGAGTGTTCCAGGATTCATACAGTGTTTGGAATATGGTTCCTGGTGACTAACAAGTTATTAGAACAGCACTCAGGTGTATATAGTGGCAAACATACCAAACCAAAGGTGAGATTCTGTTACACTTGCTTTGTCTAGGCCCTGGTGCTTGCCTAAGTCTGTTCCAGTCGGACATGCAATGTCAACAACAGTTAGTTGTTGCCCACTTTTGTTCAAGAGCCTCCAAAGTGGCTTCTTGTCCTGTGATGATGACACATTCCTGGACCTCTCTGCCTCCAAATAATCAAAGACCTTTGGAAATAACTTGCACAGTAGTTGAGTGATTCTGGAGTAAGACCAATCATGATGAAATGTTGCTTGTTCATCCATGTAACATCCATGATTCTTCATGGCCTGAATCTCATTCATACCATTCTTGGATGGAGCTTTTGACACTCTAATAGTGCCATATCTCTGAAGGGATGTTAGTGTGAATGCTTTTGATATCAGTGAAGGTTTGTGACTCACATCAACACCACAAATAATCATTCCAACTGATGCAACACAGAAAGCAGATGTTCTTACCTTTTGCAAGCTGGTTGATGGTCCTGGGCCTTTGGATAGTTTACTGTAATTTGCAAGATGAGTAGCAGCAAGTGTTGACAATGCCTCCTCTCTGGTGGCTTTAGTCAAGAGAATCGAGCCTCCTGTTAAGACTGTACTCAATAGGTGAGAGATCTGAAGGGCTTTGGCCTCAGTTTGTACACTGTGCCCCTTTCCCGAGTATTGCCCCTTATTTCAGAGGAGTAATATACGTCTGAGGATCTGGAAGTGTTTGCGTGACAGATCCAAAGGTCCAAAGGTATCGGATATGATACGTCCAAAAGATATCTGGAATGTATGGATGGAAAGAGTACATCTGAAGGGTATCTGGAGTGTATGGATGGATTCAAGATATAAGGCTAGTGTCAGATGAGGTCCAAACTAGAAACTAATGGATATAGACTACCAAAGGTAGAGTCGGAAGTGTAGACTTTAGGAATCAATCCTAAGTCTCAGAAGATACTAGAGCTAGAAGGGGCTCAAGTTCGGAGGAATGGAATGAGCAGAATCTAAGATGATATTTGAACTAAGGTTCTATAGAGTTTGTACATGCAGTTTATATACTGTAGATAACTAGCACAGATAATCAGCAAGTCCAGGACTGGGAGGCTATGTACAAAGTATAACAGAAGTCTATTAGTAAATGCACAGCGGATCAGTATATGTGAGTCAGATATGAAGCACAGGTAGTGGATCAGTAAGCAGGACAGGAATATACATAGCTGGGATACCGGTGCAGGTGAATCACTGAAAGGGGATAGAAGTAAGTATGCACAGTGGACTTAGAACAGAAGAGGCTGGGGGTTTCAGATGGGTGATCCAGATCGGATCTGTGGTCCAGACAGAAGCAGGATCAATCTGATCTGATCTGATCTGAGATCAGATGTATGGAATATGACACCTCCCCACTTTGCAGTTACATGATTAAAGATCTCTTTCACTGCAGTAGTACCTGAGGAACTTGGGCAAACCTCTTCATCCTGGGGTAGTTCGGAATGTTCAGTATCTGCCATCTTCCAAGTCCAAGGATGTTTACTGTGTCCATGCCCACACTCAGCAGTGTCCTTCATCCCCATGTCAAGCATAAAAATCTTCACAGTCGCAAGGTTGACCATCAGGATCAACTGCTCTGCAGAAGTTCTCCCAGTTCATACTGTTGCTTGTGAGACAGGTCAAGCAAGTTGCATCAGGGAAGCGAAGTTTGAGGTATAGGAATGACTTCAAAGATGTGAAAATTAATTTACAATTCAAATATAATATATTCAATAAGTGCATGTTCCGACTACTCCCTATTGGCTAAAAATGTAGTTAAAACTAGTAAGGCTTGACACCATAATTTTGCCCAATGAAACCAAATTGGCTCTGCAAGAGAGACTTGAAGCTCATTTGAACCTCGTCGACCAGCACGTATAGTCTCAAAGGCAGGATACTCGTCACCTTCCCATTCTTCTGGTGTGAGTCGGCAATACGCTGGTGTGATTGATGATGATGTAAGTCGTAAGAAGCGTGAGCAAAGTGGTAGCCACCGCATAGTGAGCGAGTGTTTGTGTCCCATTGTTAATCTCTTGGACGTTCATTGTAAAGATAGACTGAGGACATACGCAGTCAGAAATGATTTGTACATAAGAGCTCTATGCTTACTGCAATGAAACTTGCCGGAAGGAAGACCATCGTGAGGTATGAGAACCTCTGCATCCGCCTGCTGTCCTCAGCATTAACGATTGCAAACGCAAGATCCATCGCATTCTTCAGTCGTTTGCTCAGCATCTTCCGCCGCCTTTCTAGACGATCAATTTCGCCGAGTAGATTCTTGCACTCCCTCTTCATAAGAGCATCAGACTCATCTTTGGTAGCTTTATCATAGGACTCCATGGCCGGATTGGGGGTCGTCTCGATAAACGTTACTGATACCTCGAAGCCATGAATGAGTGATTGGTAGTGCAGAAGACGTGCCTGAAGGACATAGAGGTCATGTGTAAGTGAGATATTATCGAGATGCAGTACTTGTAACTCCTTGATGTGCTTGATCAACATCAATTCCATGCTGTGTAAGAGCTACATACCAGCTCGCCAACATATTGGTATAGCAAATCAAGGGACTCGTCCCACGCATATAGCGCATACCATAAAATCACGAGGAAGAGGAATGTCGGGTCTTTAGACATCTTGAATATTTTTTGCCAGTATACACTTTCCCCCGCGAGCTGTATGAGCGAGTGGAGGTGCTTCGCAGATGTCAGGTCGCCTGCGGACTCGGGGTGATAGGAAATGATAGTGTTTGTTTTTACGTCGCGGACCATGTGGATTGCGAGGTCAATGAAAAGCATGCGGCCATCTAGGAGTGATGCTTGAGCGTGAATGAATTAATGCAAGGACATCAATACACATACCGCTTGTCGAAACAGGAGCCTGGATATCAATCGGGCTATCTGCTGGAGATAAATCGGATGACTATGGTAGGTGTTGAGCCACTTACCGTTCACGAAGCCCCATGGTTCAGGGTCAATCGACGATGAATTAGTGAGTGGGGTTGTGACTTCTGCTGTGGTCGTAAGAATGGTAGGATAATAGTGATATCTATCCCGCAGTTGAGCCATGCGATCCAAAACAGAAGTTTAGACTTACGATCTCCCCCATGATGAGATGCTTCCTGATATTGTGAAGGTATACAATTAATGGCAGATGTGAAAAAGAACGGCTCGATGTCGTATCTACCCATTAGGCCTCAGAGCAAGCAGAAGAGTAAAAGACATCACATACTTTGCCCCCAACATGCGCAAGACCGGTTGTGTCAAATCATCCACAAATAATGATCGCACTCGGATGTTTTCTGGTCGCTACAAATCACAGCTTGATTAACAAGTACACCACGTATAGTTCACATGAGACTCACTTCCCGCTGCAGCAAGCCCCAGAAGTCATCCTGATCTTGAGACGACTTCACTATAGTATCTTCCATATTTGATTTAACAAATATCCCATTTAATTCAATATCCATCTAGTGAATAGTGCTAGATTGATTCTTCGAACACTTTTCGAACATCATACTTCGCTTCACTTGTTCTGGAGTCCAGTTCCTGAACTGGTTCTGCAGGTAGCCCTTCCAGGATTTATCCACAACGGTCGTATCAGTCGTGTTAGACTCAACGCCCAAGTTCATCCATGGCCATGGTCCCGACGGTGCCGCATGTCGGTATCTAGTAAGAGCATAAATTGGTCAAGACAAGGAGACAAAGAGGACATAAACAAACTCGTAACTTACATGGGACCGGGCACAACACGTGGCAAGGCTATATCTTTCGGACGAGAGCTTTTCATGCTGGTCTTCATGATGCGGCTGAGTTGGAGTCAGTTTATGCATCGCATGAATTCTGAATTTATATATGATTGTGATGTCACGTCAGCACAAGATACAGATGACACCATACCTCAATCGGTCCTGTGCATCGTACACGATCAACATGCAGCATATGAGCGGTTATAGTCACCTGGTTAAGTGGCAACATTCCCACAAGAAGCACTCCGAATTCAGAACCTCCTGCAAAAAACTCATTGCCTACCTTATCTTTATCTACTAGCCTATGAAAGGCCTCAGTCACGAACGCACCCTGATGAAATACACGAGGGATTTGAGCAGCAAGGGCATTCGTCTTAGCGCAGCAGGACGGTGGCGGCAAAGCTCTGGAACGTGGCTAAGGTGTGGTGTTCCTTTCGACATGCCGCATGAATGCATAGTAAACACTAGCAGGTTTTCACACCTGAAAACGGTGACCCTCTTGATGCTGAACCTGGAATATTTCAAGATACTTTGAATAGAGAACAATCTAAGATAAGCGCCTTGGTTTTCCAGAAACTTTGAAAGCTCCTGGTGATAGTCACTGGAACCGATCAAGGCCCTGCACGCAGGCGTCAGAAATATTCAGAGCGTGATTGAATCTTGAATGTGAAAGTTCTACCAAGTAGATCCTGACGCGATGTCCAGAAGGTTTGAAGTGAGTCCAACCCTAGTTCGTTTCAATTGTTTCACCACCTTTAACAAAAGTCGTTTGTTATACTCGGCGGGAAGTGCCGCCTGCGTTGGTGGAAACCAATCATGTTGGTAGCAACGAAGCAAAATGAAATTGAGTTCATTTGTAGGTAGATGAGAAAAATCAGTGAGTAGACCATACTAATTATAAAGGATTGACTAAGATTCTGCACAGAAATGTTGTCACTTGGACTTCACCATCGAACCCTGGAATGATGCTGCATTAGTGACACCACGAGATGCTGTTCAGAAGTTCTGAAACAAGACAGTACATACGTCGAAAGCACAGACGCGCAGAGTTTGAACATGGTGCGAGTGGAGAGAGACAGAGATGACGATTAGTAAAAGGACTAGGAATTTAGGAAGCAGGCTTGTCAAAAAACTGAAAGTCGATGAAACCTGATCGATCGAACAGAAATCGCGAGATGATGTAGACACAGGCGCAACAGCCGGAGATGCAGCGGAAATGAGAGCGATATGAGAATCTGCAGACCACCAAGATATCATAATAGGGAATGGTGCAAGGGACTAATAGGATGTAACTTTCAGGTGCAAAGCGCCGTGAACATGGTTGACAGTTAGTACTAGTACTCAGTCATGACTGACCGCATCATTCCGTTCCATTAATAGCGTGCCTCACGTGAATTGATCAACGTTTGTTCCCACACGCTCTCTCTTCACAAGTACTAAAAACACGCCTGCAACCCTACATAGCGAGAAGGGCTACGTGATCTCCGATAAGTTATATGTGGCAACTCAATCGAACGCGAACTCAGGAGTCGTACAGGTTGTATAATAGTACATAACGCAAAAATCACGAATTCCTATAGAACCAATTCATCCCAAGTAAAGAGGTCGCCATAGAAAGAAAGTTTTCGTGTCAATACACAGAAGCTAAAACCTAAGTCACTCTATTGTACTGAATACCATCCCTCTCCGCATGTGGCTGGGTGTCACACTCAAGTTATGGTTTCCTCCATGGATATTATCATATCCGCGATTGCATAAACCTGAACTTAGAGGTTCAGGCTAGAAAACAATGCTCCAAGATTAACCCAGCATCGTCCACATTGTTCCATATATTTCTCCACTGTCTTCGACATCGCCCTGAGGAATGGGTCGTTGTTTGTTGCAACAGCCACGATTTCCTCTTTATGCCAAAATGTCAGATATCACGGTCGGTCGATAAATTGTATTCACGCTTACCCTTTTTCGCACTGCCCTGTGCAGCCTTGATGATTCTCTCAATGTCAAACAGTGTCGAAAAATACCGGAGCTGGGTGTACAACTCGGTGTCCCCGTATTTGAACTGCACTCTACCTTTACAGCCGGCCGGCGCTCCGCACCGCCAGCCGTACATCCGCATTGACCGCGTCTCGTACGCACACGCTTGATCTTCGCATACAACCCACCCTTCGTAGTACCGGGCCACAAACGACCGAATCTGCACCTCAAGCTGCGTCTGCAGGCTCGCTGAACCCAACGGGGCGCTGCACGCGGGGCAGGTTGGTCCTGATGACAACAGAATCGAGGCCTGTTCGATGTCAGAGAGTCCTCAGCAAAAATGGGGATGCGAGCACACACATCTCGATCGTAGACTGGTGGGAACGCCATCTGTCCCGCGCACCCGCGACAGCGTACAAGGAACGGAGCCACGTCGCGGAATCGCTCCGCATCTGAGACGAGGGAGTCTAGTGTTGTGAGTGCTGATCCAGCCGGCATGCTTCCACTAATGCGATAACGTCCCGGGTCCAGTCCTTTTAGAAACATTGAGTTTAGTTCGCAGGCATCAATGTTTCAACGCTCACCGAGGCACTCGGCTAGCCGTGCTCTGTCCGTCCCTTCAATAGGGTCACACAGTCGCTCAATGGGCGGCAAGACCTGGTTCGCAAGGTAGTGCTCGTAATCCACAGTGAGCTCCCCTGCCGCCTTCTTGATCTCGTCTGGATGCTTGGCGCGATCTGCTTGTGCGGTCTTCACCGTCTCTTCTCCGGGAGCGACGCAGAACACATAGGGTATAACGTCGCCGTTGCGGGCGCTTCCACCCTTTGCTTTTAATCTTAAAGCGACTTGCACATGAGGCTGAGATTTAGCATCAGGGTAGTCTTCCGGGTTCTTGCCTAGGCGCTGAATCATGTGTGAGATTGAGCAAGAAATGTCGAAAGGAGTTTTTGGAGGATACCTTGAATACAATGAAGTCCTCTAATTTGATTTTTCCACTGCGAACATTTTTGCCGATGGTATCAAGATATTCGTGAATGTTCTCTACCACAACCTCAGTTGGTTCGCCGGACAAGATTTGCTCCAAGACGTATCTGGAAGGTGTGGGGTTGAATCAAGTCAACACAAACACAATGCATGACCTACTGAGATACGTTCTTCGATAAAGCGCAGTATTCTCGACGCTTCATATCTAGACCTTTAACTTCCGTAGTTGTCCGTGATCCCTCTTCCACCTTCAAGGCTGCATATTTCTTTTTCTGTAAGAGTAAGAGACGCGCAAATACACCGTCGAGGTCTATCTCGAGAAGCTTATATCGATCATTGACAGCCTTCTTGAACTCGGCAGAGATTTTTAGCGCCTCGGAAAGCTCTGTCACATTGGAGTTGACGAACACCGAATCAGTATCGCCGTAGACGACCTATGATGACTCAGAAAAATCCCCTGACACATTGGAGATGTGCTCACGTCTAGTTGTAAACTCTCGGCAAGCTCCCTAGTATGCGTCAGGATCTCACGACCCTTGAAAGTAGTTAGGGCAGCG
The DNA here is from genome assembly GCA_016695475.1 of Suillus decipiens. Classification (NCBI taxonomy): domain Eukaryota; kingdom Fungi; phylum Basidiomycota; class Agaricomycetes; order Boletales; family Suillaceae; genus Suillus; species Suillus decipiens. Next base: position 11,711 of record MU173002.1, read on the forward strand.
AGGGGCTTGGCATAGAATCGCGAGTATTCGAAACCAAGACAGCCGTACATACTGTTCGCTGTTAGTTTTAATGCTTGTTGTTTGATGTCATACTGCGACGAAAGTCAAGTGTAAGCAAGCAGTCAAAGGGACAGCATCGACTATCGAACCTGCAGTAGTTTTGCGTGTGATATAGAACGATCCTTCATAAGTGACTTCACCTGACGTCGCCGGTTGACGAGTGTTGCAATAAGTCGTGGAAGGACGCCCTGAGGCACCTCAGGTGGCGGTGGGTCAGGTATCTTGTCATCGTCATCCTGCCACATGGTGTCAGCATTGAGGCATGAACAAAAGTCTAGTCACTTACATCTTCCTGTGAGCGCTCGACCGTCGTGAAGTCAATGTTATACTCCTGGATGATACTCGGATAGAGCGAGTTGAAATCCATGACGAGGATGTACTTGTCCCAAAGTCCACGCTTCGGCTCAAACACGAGACCACCCTTAAACTTGTCCCGTTTGCCTTTGCTCGACTTGCCGCCACCGCCCCCTTCGCCGTCCGCATCATCTGCTTCGGGCTCTGCTTTTGGTGCTTTCTTCCCGTATGTCTTGTCAGGACAGATGTACTTCAGCCGGTGGAACTCATGCAGAAGAATGTACTCGTTCCGCTCTGCCCGACCACCATTCAGTGTCTTGTTCCTGAGACCAAGCTCCATTAATGCCCAATTCACCGACTAATGGAACTCACCATGCGTTGCCAGCAAGGTTTGTGAGCTGTCTGGTCAGAGGTAGAACCTGCACCTTCGACGCGATGGCCATTTGGTAGTGAGCGTCGAGCTCACAATGCCGCACAAATGTCATGAGCATGTCTGGGGATGATACGGTGCCATCGAAGTATGTTGCTGTGTCATCTGGGTCGATGTCCTGCCTGTCCGACTTGAGATGAGTTTTACACATCTCGGTGAGGGACCACGTTGTGGAGGCGATCATGCTCTGACAATAATTCATCAGTCACCGTATCACAGAAGCCGGTGTGAAACCTACTCGTGCACCATCGCTGGCGAGATCACAGAGTAGACGCCCAGTTAAAAAGCGCATGTTTGTGCCTTGACGTCCTATAGGTGGCCATTTCGAGCGCCTGAACCGCCCGAGGCGTGACCAATGCTCCGCTTTGAGGTCCTTCATTCTACCGAGGAGGACATCCAGGGAGACACCAAGAAAGTCGTGACCAACAATAACGTCGGGGTCTGCTTTATGCAGTGTGACTACAAGATATCAGATATCTGATCAACAATTAAGGAACATTGCAATTGAAGGAAAAAGTCACCAAGCAAACTGTTGAGGAGCATCCGCTCGTTCTTCATCGGGGAGATTATGCCCTTCCCGTTTGCTCGCGCTTGGGTTTCAAAATTCGCAGGGAAGCGGTCGAGAGGACGGACAAGGGTGTGCACAGAGCATGCTAGTTGTTCGGGAGGTGTAGGATCGTCAAGTTGAACTATATAATGTGCCATCAAGTCAGCAATGTTCTTCAGCAGAGGTGCAAGATAATTTGACCATCTCGCCATATACGGCCCGTAGCACAAACAACTTCCCGCTTGTTTTCACGATGATTGACAACGGTGCGTACTGCGAGACTCATTATTGTTAGAGGGGGAGGCTCTGGCGCGCTGTCTCCCATGGGTGTCACGTTTTTGGGGTCTGACACGGTGGCCTCAAACTTGCACCACGAGATCTGCGTGAATATATCATCAACCAAAAGTCAAGAGATCTTTCGTGGACAGCCTTACACCCTTGTTCTCGACGACCGCATTAGTTATGACAAGCCAGCACGGCCCCATGATCTTGCGCTTGAGTACGAAAAGCTCAAACGCACTCGTGTTCGTCCCAAATATCCGAGCAATATTAGGTGAACACGCGTTCATAGGGACTTGGGGCTCTATCCGCATACAGTGAGTATTTCGCAAAAGTCCGGCAGCTGGAGGTTACCTTCAAAAGAGTATAAAACTTTCATCCATTCGCCCTCCTTTGGTACGTCCTTCTCATCAAATGCATGATTTCTCCGAACCCATTTCCCCTTCCACCCTTTGATACCAAGCTTCTTCCGTACCCGATCAAAATCTTCGTACACATCCGATTTGCTTGGCACGACGTCAGTTTCTTGCATCACATACTCGCCTTCTTCTGTCTCTTCTTGCTCAATGCGTAGCGGACGCGGGAGCAGGAACAAATTACGCTGAAGCCCCTCAATGGCGAAGCATGCAGAAACCCAAGTCAAGGAGGTTTTGTCCTTGATTTTACCAGTGAGAAAGAGTTTTCCGTTATGCTCAAGGTAATCTAGCCAGAAAAAGTGGAGGGTGCCATCGGGTTCAAGAGCGTCGACAGAAGATCTAGAAGTTGAGGAGGAAGAGCCAGAGCCTAAAGTTTCTTCGGAAGTGACAGCAAGGGAGTCGTAGACAGATAGCCAAGTTGGCGCTGACGGCGGTTCTGCTTTGGTTGGTGCCAAGGCAACATTAACCTTGGGCTTAGTTTCTAGGTCATCGAGAATAGATTTGTTCCCTTTGGCCGGTTTGATATCAAGATCTTCGTCATCAACATCCATGAAGGCATCCATGCCCATATCCTCAAAGTCCATTGAGCTGTTGAGGCCATCTTCCGATCCACTATGAACCTCCAACTTGCACATTCGCTCGATTGCGGGAGCGATTCCAGCACCACTCGTTGTGCGTGGCTTCTTCTTAGGGCTCATCATAACTGAAAGGTCGTCTTCGAAATCACTTGATGGAAGATTGAAAGCAGGATCGTCCATGAGACCATCAGAGGAATAGTTTGCGTCTTCATGATCTGATAACGGGGAGGGCTTGCGTTTCTTTGGCATTCTTGCAGCTGGGGCTGAGACGGCATCTAGGCCTCCAAGAAGATTTGCCATGAAGTCCTCTTCCTGCTCTGCTGAGACTGCCGGGCGGTACACGCTGATAGAGGGGTTGGCAGCGGGTGGTGGTGCTTTCGGCTTCGCTTTAGTCCCGGGCGCAGCATCCTTACCCTTCTTCGCTGAAAAGTCAAAGTCAGACGTTATATAGATAAATATACAATCAAACTCACCCTTCTTCTTCTTCTTCTTTGTTTCGTACTCTTCCTCCTCCTCATCTTCTTCTTCGTCTTTCTCAGCGCCCGTCCAGTCATCCATCCCATTGTCCATGTAACCGTTCACGCCGTCGTCCACAACAAAGTCATCCTTTTGCAGCCTGCCTCGCACAATGCTTCTATACTGATCCTCAGTGACCTCATCATAAATAGCCACATCCTCTTGAACCTGTGAAGACGCGTTCGAGGACCGATTTCAAGTCAAATGGCAATGATGTCGCACCTTCCACTTGCGCGCGCCTCCTTCACGAGTTCGTTTTAGTTCTGCGAGAGCAGCAAGTCTATCGGTGCGCTTTGCTCTGTCTGACATTGTGATGGCCTATTTGACGATGAGCTCACGATGAGCTCGCGTCTTGCGATCGCTTGACGCGTTTTCCCACTCCGCTAGAAACGCGTAGGTCACATGTCACGCCTTACGGTGACGTCGATCTATCAGTGACAATGTCTATATAGCAGGCGGTGCACGCGGTGCACTGCGCGAAACTTCACGGTCAACGCAGTGCTGAGTCTGCTGATCATTAATTATCTTTAGCCTATTCCATGTCACAATCGAAAGAACTCGGAACGCTAGTCGTCGTCATCCTCAAGGCTCGTCATCTGCACCAACCTTCTTTTTACAAGCAGGACCCATATGCGCAAGCGGTCCTTTCTGGTCAGACTCAACGAACCAAGCCAGAGCCAAAAGGCGGGCAGCATCCTGTGTGGGATGAAGAATTCCGATTTCCTGTTCTCACCGATCCTGGCAAGGACAAGGTCAACAGAAAACTGGAAGTGTCCTGCTGGAAGGATGAACCTCGAGGTGAGGATAAGCTCTTAGGTAAAGGGATTGTCGATATCGAATCGACTTTGAAAACGGGTGAATTCGATGGTCAGAGACTTATAATCCTGGCTTAATCCATACTTAAACTGTCTCATTAGACTGGGTCCCTCTCGAAACCTCAGGTGGAGCGAGAGGCGAGTTATACCTCGAGATGACATTCTATGCAAATGCTCCTCCTCCTCTCAATCGACGACAGTCGAAGCTCAAACAATCAGATCGTCTCACTCGGCCGCAGTCGTATAATCCTGTACCGCACAAGAGCGGACCGCCATCTACCTTGAACCCTACTCCTGTGCAACTCCATGACCCAGGCTACGTCCCCCCTGCTACGCTACCTGCATCTTTACTTCCCGCTGGAGGCCAGCAGAAAGCATCATCACTGTCCCCTTCGCCCCAAGGCCGACAGTCCCCGAAGAGTAAAACTGATGTGCTCCCCCCTCTTCCCGAGGAAGACTTAATACCCCAGAGAAAACCTGGTCATTTACCGACCATTCTGCGCCCAGGGGTTGCAGGCCGTGCAGGCCGTTTTGTGACTCACGCTATGAGTAATGGAGGCACGAGTGACTTGCCCTCATTCTACACGGCTCCACCAACTCCAATATCATTGTTACAGACCCCTGTCCAAGAACATCCTCATGAGCTTTCTCCAGAACTTTTAGCAGTTCGCGCACCCTTGATTTTGACAGAAAATCCGCTGAATGAACATTTCCAGCCCTCGTTTCCTATGGCCCAACCCTATACACCAGAGCCACAGCTTCCTCACGAGCAAGGACAATGGCAATCCAATCATTACCTGTCGGGCCAAGCTCCCCAACAATATTCTCCCTCGTCGCAAGGATATGCTCCCCACCAACAAGCACTTTCTCCGCCTCCCCAACAATACGCCTCCTTGTCGCAAGGATATGTTCCTCCTCATCAAACATTATCTCCACCTCCTCAACCATATCAACAATCTTATACGCCCCATAATTATGCGCCGTCGCCCTCACCACAACCACATCAATACTTACCATCTTCTCCGCAGCCTTACCAGTATCAACCTCATCAGGCCCTGTCTCCCGCCCCGCAGTATCAGCCTCCGCCACCCCCTCATCAAGCTCCGCCTCCCGCATCACAATATCAGCTATCACCATCCCCTCATCCACAGAGTTACTCTGCTCAACCATACCAACCTCCACCTCCGCCACCTCAGTCATACACCCCACTTCCCAACCAGCAACCATATCCTTCCTCATCACAGCCACAAGGATATGTTCATCCAAACCAACAGCAACCTCAGACATTCACTCCTGCACCTCAGCAGCAGACATACCAACAGCAATCCTATTTCCCTCCTCCCCCGCAATCCCCAGTCCCTCCCCCCCAATCACAACCTTTCCCCAAAGCACCGTATTTTTCGCCGCCACCACCACCGCCACCACTTCCGGAAAGCCTACAGGTGACCCCGGGAGCTCCACGAGTGGAGCAACAGTCTTCACCAGTGCAAGGGTACCAGAACGCCGCACCGGCTGCCTCGGCAGCACATGGTTTGGGAGCCGCTCCGACTCCCCCTTTGCAGAACCCTCCAGACCAGCCTCTTGCCTCTTCTGCTGTACCTGCAGTCCCAAAAGATGAAAAGAAATACGAAGAGAAAGAACGCGCCAAAGATGAGGAACGACTGAAGGTGGTGGATGAACAGAAGGCTGCTGAGAAGGCAGATTCACAGGAAGGTGAGGTAAAGGAAGCGCAAGCGGTGCCTCGAGCTGCTGAAGAAGAGACGAGACGACAGGAGGAGGAAGAGCTGAGGAGGAGGGATGCTGAGGAACAAAAACGACGTGAGGAGGAGCGATTGAGATGGGAGACGGAGCAGAGGCAGAGAGACGAGGAAGAGCGACGGCGACGAGAGGAGGAAGAAAGACTCAAACGGGAGGAGGAAGAGAGGCTCAAACGAGAGGAGGAGGAGAAACTCAAACGGGAGGAGGAGAGACTCAAACGAGAGGAGGAGGAAAAACTCAAACGGGAGGAGGAGAGACTCAAGCGGGAGGAGGAAGAAAGACTCAAGCGAGAGGAGGAGAGACTCAAACGAGAGGAAGAAGAAAGATTGAAACGGGCCGAGGAATTGCGCAAGGCAGAAGAAGCTAGACGTAAACAAGAAGAAGAGGAACGAATCAGGCGCGAGGAGGATGCACGTAGAAAAGCCGAAGAGGAACGTCGGAAGCGCGAAGAGGAGACACGTCGGAGGCTTGAAGAGGAGCGGGTCAGGCGAGAGGAGGAAGCACGTCGCAAAAGGGAAGAAGAGATTCGTCGCAGAAAAGAAGAAGAGGCCCGTCGCAAACAAGAGGAGGCTCGTCGCCAACGAGAAGAGGACGCCCGTCGTAAACGAGAAGAGGAAGAAGCTGAACGAATGTGGCAGGCTGAGCTTGCTCGTATCAAGGCGCGCACTGAGCAGGAGGCTGCCGACGCTGCTTTCGCTCGTGCTCAATTTGAAGCGGAGGAAACCGAGCGTCGCAGGCAAGAAGAAGCTGATCTTGCCTTTGCACAGCGTGCACAGGAGGAGAGCGAGCGAGAGCAAAGGGCCGCTGAGGAACGGCGACGGCAAGAAGAATTAGACCGTGAGCTTGCCCGTCGTGAGCAGGCACATGAGGAGGAGTTGGAGCGTAGGCGCAAGGAGGCGCATAGGAGGCAGGTAGAGGAGACGGACAGGGAAATGGCTAGGAAATTGGATATGGAACTGAACCTTGGGCCGGAGGATGCTCATACGAATTCTGGGAGGACGTCCACGGCCCCAGAACTTCCTTCTCGCAGAAGGGCGGGCAGTCCTAGGGCTCCTAATGTCCATGGAGGTGGTAGGTGAAACACAATATTTCCAACGTGAGTGGAGACTGTACATGATAATTTAAATACAGTAAATGACATTACTTGGACAATGTTACCGCTGATGATTGCGTCCACCAGTCATGCTGTCTTGCTCTGCATCGTCGTTCTGCTCCTCACTACTATGGCGACCTCTGCTTCATTTCACGGTATTGTGAGTCTTCAAATGGAGGCAGATATCAAATCGACTTTGGCGATACGAGTCGCAACGCTGAGTCTAGGACTTAGCTTGCTTTCCGGTTCGACTGAATATAACTTGCATTGCGAAGTGGGCCGCATGTAAGGATGAGCTTATTGCAACCTCTAAAGTCTACAGCCGTGCCGTTGTGTACTACAGGTCTCAACTACCATACGCCATGAAGCTTGAATGTCTAACGGTACTGTAAATAGCCCTAGGTCGAAGGGACAAAGCTGAAGTTAACAATGGAAGGAAGGGAAGCATGTAGGGGAGTGAGGATATGTTGAGGCCGTTGTACTGCGCGTTGATGGAAATGAAGTCGAGAGTCTGGGGTTTCTTCGTTGTAAATGACGTGAGGATGTCCATACGAGTGCTCAGGATTTCGAAGGAACTGATGATCGGCAATTCAAATTTCTTGTCTATCTATATATAGTAAGTTCATAGCAGCGTGGGAGTTGGCGCTCGTCAACATCTAAATTATCAATGTTATCTTCCGCATCCACCACCACTGCAGAGCCATCCTAATTTACGCAATGACGCTGACTTCTAATGGCATTTTGCTACCTTCATCCAACTTGCCCTTAAGTATAGGGACCATGAGTCCAGCATTCAATCGAACAATCTCGACACCTTCGGGGAATCGGTATTCGAAATTCTCAACAAGCTCCACGAGCACGGCTTGCAACTCAAGAACTCTGTATTTCACGAATGAGTCTAATGGTCAGTATCTCTCTTGTCATGAACTTACGCAAAACGCCAGCTAGTTACAGAAAAATGAGAACCAACAATACTACTCGCTGACTATTTCACTTACCCGATGCAACCACGGAGACCACCCGCTTTGGTTTGAAACACGTGAGATTGGTTTCCAGGAGCAAGAATTTTACATAGCTTACAGAAAGTCATTCTGAAAGTGTTGGACTGATTCAGCTCGCGAGAGAACGGAATGAATGAAGATACGCACAGATTGGCGAAAACTCCCAGCGATGACTTTTCCCTGCCATTGGCCAGGAAACGGCTTGGGTTCCACTCGTCTGCATCTTCTCCCCAAACGCTTTGTAGCCTGACAAATATAATCCAAGTGAACGAGCAACAAATCAATAACTGATGGAACCAACCTGTTATAAGTGCAAATAGATGCTGTGATACCTTGGCCTTTCGAGACTGGTATTTCATTAATAATCTTTCCCGACTTGGTCTCAATTGGCTGAGAAAGCGGTATAACATCGTCCGAATCTGCTTCCCGGACCAACGTAGGAACTATAGGATGCAATCTGAGTCCCTCCTGGGAGACAAATGAAGATCAGAACAGAGAGTCAGAAACAAGTGGCGGACAAACTTTGATAACTGCATTAGTGAAATCCATGTTATTAAAATCAATGGGCAGCAAATCATCCTCGCCACGAGCTTCCGCATTCGCTCTTGCTGCTTTAATCTCGTCACGGATGCGTTGCTGGTCCTCTGGGTGCCGTGAGAGTTCATATAGCAGCCATGTGAGAGTTGAGGCGGTAGTGTCATGACCCGCAACCAGCAAGGTGCTTGAATGTGGCATCATTAACTAGCATATCATCTGTGATGCTATCTATCACTCACGCTATCTGCGACAATATTTCTCTTTCGCTCAGCTGAGCTCGTGGGTCCTCCTCATGGTTGGACTGTACTAAAGACACCAAGGCTCGTGAGCGATCATACATGAACCATACCTCGGCGGGGAACGTACCGAGAATGCTGATGATATCCTTGCTGCCCTTTTCGATACCAGCCGCCTTTTCATCGATGATAGTCTTTCCTGTTCGAATAGCTGTTTTCAGGTATGTCCCGAAACGGCGGTACTCTTTGTAAGGCAAATACTTCAAGCACTTCAGAACTGGTCGAGGAAGAAATCTCCAGGTTGACTGAAAGATGAGATCAAATGAAGATGGGTTCAACAATGTATCGACGCTAAATTTGTATGTCAACACGTGGCCTGGCTCAGAGAACTGCGAGACATACAACAGATTGTTGAACGCCTGCACCAACTCATTATCCGCTCCATTGTTGTTGAGAACTTCAAAGCGGGAGTCGAAAGCCGCTGAAATCCACAAATATAAATTCAATAAACTATGAGACAAATATTGAGTACATACCTTCGCCGATGACATCTAAGGTCATTCTAGACAAAGTCTCATTAACGTTTATTATATATTTATCAGACTTTTCTCCTGATTGAATCATGTCTTTCCATTTCTGTGAGAGCTAAATAAAAACATGAGCGGCCAAGTTTCCGTGAGATTTCTTCATTATCTCACCCGAGCTGCCGAACGGCGAAAAGCAGGCAAAAATGTCCGAAGTTGAGCAGCACCAAACGCAGGATTCATGATCTTTCTGTGCCTTTGATGATCGATGGCTAAAAGATATGAGCTACGTACTAAGATAAGTAAAGGCAAAAAAACGTACCATCTGTAGTCAGAATACTCTCTCCTGTGAAGAGGCGCGTCGTTTCAGTGGCAGCGGTTGTCTTTGAAAACCGATAACCAGACGTATGAAAGATGTACTGTAGAGCACGGGGGTCAGCGGTCCAAAGAATTTCCTCCTGAGGCTCGTGAGCAGTGGAATGTCGGAGGACTTGGCCAATGGCGACGTTACCCCAAAACATCCTTTAGTCGTCCAAGTTGAACCGTATTCGCGAACCCATTGAAATTCCATATCCCCCACCTGCTCAGCATTTCGATGTACTTTCTCGCTACCTGCAGATGTAGTATATCAGGGAGGTCCGAACTTGGAAAGGCCCGAGTGTTACCTAGCCAGAATGTGTGCGAAGGAGGCCCACGGATGTCTTTCAAAGTGTATCGTCGTGCATTATGTCGCCAAGCTATGTAGGCAATAAATGCAACCAAGCAGAGAGCCACGCCAGATATCATGTTCACAGATCAAATTGACCATTATGAAAGCCCAATATCTGTCCCTTTTAATACGCTTGTGTTCCAACGGCTGTGAGACCATAACTTGCCGACGGCTGTACAGTGGAGATACTGCCCGGTGGTATAATCCAGGTTGAAACTTAGTTGATTGTTATTCTCGTTCATAGAGATTCCGACGGGAACCAACTCGGCCTCGCATATTAATCTAGAGTTTCTGTTTATTACTATAGTCTCAGGCGAGCTGTATTTAGTATGCAACTATAAGCAACGGAGAACATACTTTAAACCATTGAGAAATGGTGGAGATTGTGTTTTCAGCGTGACACCTGGATTCAGCGTCACCTGCCGTGACTGCCGATTCAGACATTACATTTAACAGCACATTTCATAACTTTCATTGTAGCTGCAATGTGTGAACAGGTGAGCACTGGCACTTACAATAACTGGGTTCATGGGGCGTCGCTGAGGCAATTGCTATTGGTGTCTACTGACCCTGACTATGAGCACACCCGATGATTTGGGATGTGTACGGGTTTTGAAAACCCGTGTGGGTGATGGGTGCGGGTCTGGTCCTAGCCCACCAGTACCCCTCCCTACCTGTACCCTTGCCTTGGGTTGACACTCAAAAACAAATGTAGACACTACTAAAACCAAAACTCCGCTACTGTATAGTTGTCAAACTTTAACACTGCATAGTTTTAGGAGTGATATTTATTGCTCCCCAGTCTAGACACACACCAACCTGCTTTGCAAGGTCTGCACCAAAATTGTTCCAGGAATCTTGCGAAATGATTCAATAACAGCGTCCTTTGAATGAAAGGAAGGGGAAGGTGACATACTGTAGAGACATGACACTAGCTTCATAGCTTTCACCCAATATAATACATTGTATGTATCTGGCATATGATAGCTATTCTACTGGATGAGTTATGTCTGACTTGTACAGTTGGTATGTTTGATGTCATCGACGCCGATATGTCAAATGTCGGAGATTACCGGTATGTGTCGTCCGTGACGTCAGAAAATTCAAAATGTCATGTGATGATGCCTGTATTGCGGCCTAGGTGGTGTAGAGTATGTTATCCACCGCTCGCTCATCAACTCGCCAGGCATCAGCTCGTCATCTACAACGTCTCACTCGCTTATTAACCACCGACTCCACTACTTCACGTACTGTCCTCACTCCACCACTTTCCCTCTCAAAGCCGGAGACAAGTAAGCCTCGTCAGTCACGATTATATCCGCGCCCGCGTCCAGCCGTTCTCTATGAACGACAAGCACTCCCAACTCTTCCTCCAAGCTTCGGGCGGAACCAAGTTTTACCGGTACCAGACTTCACGCGTGCGCTTCTAGAAAACATTGTAGGATCATTCGAAGCGCCTATTCGATATGCATTTGCGTATGGATCTGGAGTTTTTGAGCAGGCTGGGTGTGAGAAACAGAAAGACAAGGAGGATAGGCCGATGCTGGACTTCATATTTGCGGTCACGCATTCGGATCACTGGCACTCAATCAACATGCAACAGCATCCCGGTCACTATCCCCTGCATGCACGCGTATTAGGGTCATCGTTTGCCTCCAAAACGCAGGAGCTTAGCCCTGGACTTTGGTTCAATGCTTTTGTGCCGATGAAGGGGGTCGTACGTTACTTTCGTCCATACCATTCTACTGTTCGCTTACCTTACTGCCATAGAATATCAAGTATGGAGTAATAACCGTCGACACACTATGTGCTGACCTGCTCAACTGGCCTACGCTTTATCTCGCGGGGAGGATGCACAAGCCTCTACGGATCATCAAAGACGATGCACGCGTACGACTGACTCAGCAAGTCAACCTCACCTCTGCACTTCGCACTGCCCTTCTCATGCTTCCGGAATCGTTCACCCAACGCCAACTATTCTCAGCTATAGCGGGAATAAGCTACTCTGGTGACCCTCGGATGATGCTCCCGGTTGAAAATCGAGGAAAGGTGGAGAATATGGTTTCTCGTCAGGAGGACCAGTTTCGGGAGCTGTATTGGAGGCTTGCGCAGGGCCTTCCTGGGGTTCGGTGGGCGGCGGGTTCCAAGAGCGTGGAACAAGATACCAGTTCGTATGCGAGAGCAGCGCACCTAAAGAAATTACCGGAGGAGCTCTTGAAACGTGTTCATCAGCGTGCCGAGGGGCGTGGTCCGCCTAGAGAGGCGGATGAAGGTGCCTATTGGCTCCGCATAGCAGGGGACGAGGAGCTCCCCTTGATTCTTCACTCTGGTATGTCCTCGCGTCCTCTTTGTAGGATTACATATCGATGTTTCTTACGAGAAATAAGCAAAATTGTGCGGTACCCAGCAACTGCTCAGTCACTAAAGGGCATAGTAAGTGCTGGCATGACTAAGAGTTTGCGTTACTCTGTTGCCAAGGTCAGCAAGTGGTGGAAAGGAACCTCTTTTTCGAGTTCGTCATAATGCAACGCATATATTCAAGGTGACCCAATGACTATTATAATAGTATTACCACATCTCCCAACTCCTACTCAACGATATAGATACAATCCTCCTTTCATCCGTCGAAACAGGAAGTATCCGTAGCTTTATGGTATAGCTGAGTATTACACTAGAACTGTCAGGTACTTTGCCTAGTCGGGCTCACGATCTTTTGTGTTGAAGTATATATTTAATTGTCAAGAATTGAGATGGGGACCGAGCCAACGAGGAGCAGATGTGGTAGCGGTGGCAGGTTGATTTTGCGATGATGACCCCTAGCCATGAGTTTGACTGTTCTGCTGCTGTTTTCAGGGTTTCGGATGCACGGACATTTCATCGCCCATGTAACTTATTCTTTGTAACTATCGCTACTTCTACTACTATCTTCGGTCTATCACTGCCTGCAATATTATGCCAGACTCTTCGATCATCCTGTCATGCACTTCTCTTCTTATTCCCAACAAATATTACTTTCATCAGTGAACCGGTGAAGAAAGTAGAAGGTCATGTATCACAATATATACTACGTAATCACAACAATTATGCCATCGATAATTACATTATCATGTTTGACCTTGTCGAGGAAAGAAGCGTTCTTCATTTTCTTATACCAGCTTCCGATGTCAAAGCTATGTCTGAAAGCCAGAATCTTCCATAGAACGAAGACATGTCCACTAAGTGAGCGGCAGTAAAAAGGTGTAGTAAAAGTTGATGGTCGAGCCAGATTAATCAATAGTGGTACTCAAAGTAACTTATGAAACTCGCTTAACACCTCTTGAAACTCGCTTAAACACTTCAAACTCCCGGTTAGAGTATGACAGAACTCGCTTAAGACTAACAGAAATAAGGTTGAAACATGTTCGGCGCACATCGGCACAAAGTCGGACATTCAAACACTTAGGATTTTCGAGGTGTACATAGGAGGACAAAAGCGCTGCAGATACGGTGACTTCATCTCGAAGTGTTTTGGACGTCTACAAGACAATAAAACTGCCCCGACGAGGGACAACGACCAAGATAATTCTAATTCACCATCATCAGCAGATTCAATATGATTGATATTACCACTAAGTATACATGAAGTTTCTAGAAACACAGAAGGAAACCAGCAGTTGCTGAAAAACAAGGACAATGAGACACTGTCACCACTTTGAAGGCCAGGCATGGAAGATTGGAGATGGGAATCTCATCTTCCCACAGAACGGTGGCCACGCAGTAATCCAGTTCATCCCAAGCATAACATCGAGAACGCCCGCAATCTCGAACTCAACATCGGTGGCGAGAGTACGGCAATAAATCACTGGGGCCATGTGGATTTCAGCGAAACACGAACTTGGGCACCAAGAGCCGAGCGAACGAGCAATCGAAGAAGACAAGAGAAGAATATGATTCAAGGTCAAAAGCAACAGACGCAGGAAGACGACTGATTTGAACTCGACATCGGTAGTGAGAGCGCGGCAATGAATCACTTAGGCCACAGGGATTCCAGCGAAACACGAACTTGGGCACAAAGAGCCGAGCGAATGAGCAATCGAAGGAGACAAGAGAAGAATACGATTCAAGGTGGAGGGCGGACAAGCGGCTCGAAGATGAGTCGGAAGGGTGCTTGGACTTTCCAGAAGAAGGTGCGAAGGATGCTGGAGGATCCATCGAGTGCACACGAGCATCAGCTCGAAGTCTTGCAGAACGACGCACACGTTGACGAGTAGGAGGCATAGCGTTTCAAGGTCCGCCCTGCAGCACTTGCCTGACTTTGAATTGAGGTGCCGTTTGTTGAGGCTTTAGCCGAGAGTTTAAAGCGTTTAAGCAAGTTTCAAAAGGTGTTAAGCGAGTTTCAAAAGTTACCTTGAGTACCACTAATAATGTCATAACAAATGAATAGGGCCAAACGGCAATGCACGAAATAGTTGGGATAAGTCTACTACCACCCCTCATCATCTGAAAAGGAGGAATGTCGTAGCTTTGTGGCGAAATCTAATGGCATTCTAGATTTGTCGACAAATGCTAGAAGCTCTTTCCATCAAAAGGTCTTAAATATCAATGTAACTAAAAAACGAGACTAGGTAAGATGTCAAAGCTCAAAATGTTTGGCTCGGGTATGCTACCACCACTCATTAACATTGGCGGCAAAGGCGGAATGTCTCAGCATTGTCATAAATCATTCATGTTAAGCTGGATTTACAAGGATACATGGGTATGTATGAGCAACTCGAATTGCTCGCAGTATGAAAGCTAATATATGGTGGTAGCAGGTGTATTCTTCCCACGGCTACAATATCAAGGACTCATCAATTCACTGATGCAACTTACATCACTTTATATTGCTTGACACTGTTTTATAACGTCATGTTTAGGAAAGAACATTTAGGCTAGGAATACCTGAGTCTCACCAGTTTACTGATGCGGCCTAAGGGTCAAGTGACACTTGGCCCTTAGTCCGTCTCTCGTCTCTCGTCACCATCACCTCGGAGTCCTTTCCACTTAGCCGTCTAAAAACTGTCAAACACAATCAAGGACTCTTGTTAACCCTGTCAATACATACCGGGCCATTCGTTGCGCCACTCATTCGGTTTTTCATCCCCTCTTTCATCCCCTCTCTACTCTACCCTGTCAGGCTCAACGTCACTCTTTCCCGCCTCCGTTTTTCACCTAATCGTTCGACCTTTCAATACCCGAGGACTCTTAGCCAGCCCACGGCAGATCGCACCCCGTGAACTTCGCACCTCGGCAGAATTCGACAACTTGTCTATACATCCATGCCTTTATTATACTCAGATGTGGTACGAGGTTACCTTTATTCATTCTCTGTTGACCTTGTCCGTTCTTCAAATTCACTTACTGCACTCGTGAACGTGACTCTTACAACATGACAAAAATGGCAGAGCCGCCATCTCCAGCAGTCGAGGAGCATGTTGTCCCACAAAATCGCATGGACATCGTGTTCTTTGGCTTGATGTGTACCATGTTATTGGCAGCTTTAGATCAAGTACGTAACTGTGTCATTTGATTTGTGGATATCTGACTCACATACCACGAGACTATCGTTGCCACTGCCTTGCCCACGATTGTAGCTGAACTTGGGGGAGGTAAGAACTATAGTTGGGTAGGAAGGTACGTATATGTTACATGTGGTGTTATAACGTGGTACTATTTTTCATAGTGCTTATATGTTAGCGTGCGCCTCTTTAAGCCCACTATATGCCAAGTTATCCGACATTTTAGGCGAGTGCCCTTTGAGTGTAATGGAGCACTGCTTTGGAATTGACTTATGACTGGTATCTGCAGGCCGCAAACCCATGCTATACGGATGCATGGTCGTGTTTTTGGTACATTATTGCTAGCGCGCGCATCTGGTCTGGCTTTGACCTCAGACTAGATTGGTTCAGCGTTGTGTGGTGCAGCTCAGAGCATGACATGGTTGATTGTCTCTCGTGCCTTACAAGGAGTTGGCGGTGGCATCTTCCCACTCGTACAAATCATTATGTCCGACATTGTTCCATTGCAAGAGTGAATATGTGTTACCAACATCGGGCCATGATTTGTCTCATTCATTTTCCAGGCGAGGTAAGTATAGTGGTCTCGTTGGTGCCACTTGGTGCATAGCAAGGTAAGACTAAATCAAACACCCACGTTAAGGCTCCAAAACTTGAAACTTATTTATTTCTCAGTGTTATCGGGCCACTACTCGGCGGCGTGAGGTCTTCCATCTTCTGAAAGGATCTGAAATTTGATTTTTGCGCTACAGGTTTTGACCGATCATGTATCTTGGAGGTGGTGAGTTTGCATATGCTATTTATTGACCGAAGGTTCACGATCGACGCTTATTAGGTGCTTCTGGATTAATTTGTGCGCTTGATATGTTCTTAATATTTATCCCGAGATTGCAAGCTTATTATTACTTATGGACAGGCCAACTGGCGCTTTGGCTGGGGCACTTCTATTCTTTTTCTTAAATCTGAATCCGCACCAAGGAAGGCCGTTCCGTGACCACATCCGGGAATTTGATTTCGTTGGGCTTTTTGTGATCATTACAGGTGTTCTTTGTTTTCTTATTGGTCTCAACTCGAGCGAAACGACGTGTAATTTCATGCTTCTGCTCTACAGAACTGAAGCTCATTGTTATTTTTAGGGAAAAACTCCAAAACCATTGCACTCCTTGCTGTGGGAGGCGTGTTGCTCATTATCGGTGGGATCAATGAGATTTTCACGAGGCAGTCCCCCATTATCCCTCCTCGTCTTTTCAAGGCGAGTCGTTGAGAAAGCTGCCCATATTTTTATCGCCTCTCATGGTTTTCCAGACACGTACGACGGGTCTGACACTAGTTTCTGTCTTCTTGCATGCTGTGTTAGTCTTCTCAGGTGTGTCATGTGCGCGAATCTGTCTCGAGAGCAGCAGTCATTTAGATCACTACTCCAGGTTCTTTGTGAGTACTTTGTAGACAGAGCTTATATTTGACATCGTCATGAGTTTTCTAGCTATCTTCCAATGTACTACCAAGGTAGGCCTGCCTTATAGCCTTCGAATCTGCATTTTACTGAGATCAACACAAGTTCTTGGCGCATCGGCAACGGGTTCTGGTGTTAAGTAAGTATTGAATCCATACATTGTTATCATTCCATGTCGTTGATATGGACAGAATGCTTCCTTTCTCGTTAAGCGCTGCGGTCATGTCAGTGGTTTCTGGAATCGTTGTGACTCGCACAGGGTCCTACCGCCCTATCACATGGTCCGGATGGATTGTCATGACACTTGGTTGGGGCCTCATGATCATGCTGGATAATACGAGCACCGTGTAAGTATCTAGTCAGTGTCGAAGTCATGCGGTCGTTATAGCTTTTTTATTTAGTGCAGCGCAGGAAATCTACCCCTTTGTTGCTTCCCTCGGTATCGGTTGCTTGTTCCAGGTGAGTTCACCACATCATAACGATGCACGCTTACCATCCCCTCTGCGATAGACCCCACTTATTGCTATACAGGCAGCCATGCCCCTTAAGGATATGGCCACCAGTACAGGTGCTTTTCTATTCCTCCGGTGAGTGTGCCTTCATGGTTTGTTTTCAGAGGCACTTATCGGTCTTGAGGGCTCTTGGGAATACGGTGGGCATGACGATCGGGGAAATCATTGTTTCCAGTGTCCTCAAGCAGAAACTGCAGGACATCCAAGGTGTCACAATCGACACCTCTGCTGCGGCTTTGAGTGGTAGTATCAGGAATATTTCTTCCATTTCTGTAAGCACACTTCCATAGTTTCTGTCCTGGCTTAACGATCAGTCCTATCAGAACCCAACGGTGCGTAACGAGGTCGTGCACGCTTACTCGCGGTCTATCAGCACGATTTGGTTGGTCAGCATGCTGCTATCTGCATTTGGTCTATTTCTAGCTCTCTTTATTCGTGGCTACACGCTCAAGCAAACAATCATCCGCGACGGTAAGAAACTAGGAGACGCTGAGACGGGTGCTAAGCAAGTGATGGTCGCAAACGACTTGCAGGCCATGGAGTTGGATTCTTTGGAGATGCATATGTAAGGACCGCATGTCCTCTACGCCCGGACCACGGCTTCAAATCAAGAACGTTCGAGACCGACCACATGCTATGCGACTCTCGTTATTCATACCGTCACTCATTCAAATTTTCGTACCCTTTTTCTCTTCATTCCACTTTACCTTGTCAGTTGCGACGCCACTCCTCTGTTTTCACATAATTGTTCAGCTCATCCATCACCGAGGACCCTTGCCGTTTTGAGTATAAGTAGCGCTTGTACACTCTCGTATCTACAAGGTGAATCCAATGCATTGAATTCCCCTCACAGCGAAGCGAATCCTACAGTAAGATCCCCGCTCCAAGTACGACCGAAAGCCTCCTAGAAAGTCCTCGTCTGTAAAGTCTAGCCTTATCTCTCTTCGTGGTACTTACTAACACGTCTCTTATCTATCTTGTTCTATTGATTTCCCCTTCGAACCACCGCAAGCCTTACACATAAGACACTGTTTCCGTGAAACTTCTTCACCATCTTACCAGAGTTGCCAAACGACGGAAAACAGGCAAATATGCTTGAAGTTGAGCGGTACCAATTCATGATCTTTCTGTGCCTTTGATGATCGATGGCTGAAAGATATGAGCTGCATACCAAGATAGTAAAGGTAAAAAAACGCACCATCTGCAGCCAAAATACTCTCTCCTGTGAAGAGGAGCGTCAGTGGGAACAGTTCTCTTTGAAAGCTTGTAACCAGACGTATGAAAGACATATCGCATAGCACGGGGGTCAGAGAACTTCCTCCTGAAGCTCATGAGTGGTGGAATGTCGGAGGACTTGATGAACATACCCCCCGCTTAGCATTTCGTTGTACTTTCTCGCTACGTGCAGATGTAGTATTTGATTAGATTTATTCATACCAAATGCTCGTAGAGCATCTTCAGGCAGGGAAGCATGAACGGTCAAAGATAAAATGTGCGTGGCGGTTTGGATGCGCAGCTTCGAAGATGCAAATTACGTTGTTCATCTGTGTGAGCAATTGTGTGGTGTCCCACCACTAATCATAACTGTTTGCACCAGGATAAACGGTTTTTCGCGCTTCCTCAACAATTTTGCCCCCCACTGCTCATTTTCAGTCACTCAGTGGGTCAACCCAAAGCTGACTTCAAACACAGCAAGCGCTAGATCTTTTTTTCTCCATGTACACTACCTTGTATGGACTATGACTTGCTAGATCAAACTTGCCCTGACCTAAAGAACACTTTCCGCATTTTTCGGAATTTTTCCTGATTTGTTTGGCCCACCTTGCCTGAGAAAATTGGCTCGTGCAAATCAGTTCATTATATCTTAAATATGATGTCTGTAGCATTAAATGTGTGATTCAAGCAATTGTAGAGTGTATAAAAATCAAGGATCAAACTTGTCGAGTTTGCTTGTCCGCGACTGCATGTTGAGGCCGTTGTACTGCCCCTTGATGGAAACAGCCTAACGGGGGCGAACTCTCCGTGAGGATATCCATACTTTGCGTGCTCAGCGCTCAGAGAATGATGACCATGACCTGCAATGTACTCAGTGGCAGACACTGGCAACAAGCATAGTCTTCAATGCCGCCTCGAGGCGCTCCAAGTAGCGCGGTCCAGATCTATGATTCGAACTTCTATTGATAAGAGGCTCTCTGCACTCGAGCAATTTCGATTGGCATCTATGTATATGAAGAGCCTATCCACATACTTAGTTCTCATCACCAACTTGATGAGGGTGTCATGTTTCAATATAAAGCCTGTATACTCCTGGTCTACAAAATTAATATACAATCATATGATCCATCGTGTATCTTGTCAAACTTTGGTCACGTTCGCCACCTTGCGAGTCGGAGAGTCAACTAAAAAAAAGCAGTGCTAAGAAGTTAGAACATTTGAGAATCCTGTAGATTTATCCGATTTCGATAAAAGTTCGAGCTTCGGAGTCCAGGTAAATAATTTTTATTTATTTCTACTGCTGAAAAAATGATGAGCCTATCTATGTATCGTGTACAAATCCACGAGTCGCGGATTGGTCGGGGATGATCAGCTTACTTTCCAGTTTGACTGAATATAACTCTTATGAACTTGGTGCCACTGCGAAGTTGGCCGCGTGTAAGGATAAGCTTATTGCAAACCTCTAAAGTCTATGGCCGTACGGCTGTGTATGGGTCTCAACTACCACCAACATGAAGCCTGAACTCGAGTGCCTGACGGTACGGTTACGGCTGCCGAGGGAGGGAAGTATGTAGGGGATGAAGATATGGTGTGAGGACGTCGTGCTGATGGTGACCATGACCTGCAACCCAATGGCAGACACCGGCATACTTTAGTCATGCCGCCTTGAGGCGCTCCGAATAGTGTGGGGCACCAATAGTATGTAAATATGTCAAGGCCGTTATTATCTGCCCATTGATAGAAGCTGGAGCGCAGATGTCGAGTAGAGTCTGGGGTCTCTTCGTTGTGAATGACGTGAGGATGCCCGTACTTTGCGCGCTCAGGGTATGGGAGCGAAACTAAGAAAAGTCAGAATGATGACTGCAGAGTACTCAGTGACAGGTGACACCGGCAACTTTTTTTTTTGAATCCAATCTATGTCCATTGGGGAAATATACCCTATGTCGTACAATACTTACTTTAGTCGTACCGCCTCGGTGCTTGAGGTGCTCCCTATATGGTCCGAATAAGCGCGGTGCCACTGATATTAGATCATTATCAATCTCTATCGATAAGAGGCCTAATTATGCACTGAGCACTTTCACACGATTGAGGCAGATCTTGGGGTGTATGCTTGTCAAAGGCAGTACACACGATCTTACCGTAAGTTAGAATTCTACGTGGGAGTTGGCGCTTATCATGTTCATTAATGAGTGGCATGTGAGTGACATATTTATGACTTTGCAAATAGGATATCATAGGATCATTATGTCGTGATGAATTTTCTGGACGAAGAGTGCTTTGCACCGTCGAAGAGGCTAAGAGTCATGTGACACACAGGCAAACTTATTAGATAAAGCAAGGTTTAATGTCCGACTTTCGAGTTCAAGTCCGACTGGCTGAACGCTTACGACTTCACTGGTAGTGCACTCCAGAGATAACATGGGCTTGATTTGGTCTCTAAAATCATATAGACGATATGGTGCAGTTGAGCCGCAACAGAACAAAAAATGCAACCAGTGCAAATGTAAGCGCAATGCATTGATACACCTGCAGTAGCCAAACTGTGGCTGTACTCACTTGACTAAAAATGGACGTTACGAACGCTTGACCCGAGCTAACTAAAAAGCATATGTACATGAGCATCTTGTGAGCGCTTTGGAACCAAGTCACATTTTCTGATCGGCGGTGAGTTTCTCAAGACACGCCTGCATCATTGTACCGATTTGTACTGCCTCCAGTCCCCGCGAGGCGCTCACCGTGGTGGAACAGATATCAATACCATATCGATGCCCCCCAGATCTAGATGCGGGTCAGTTCAAACTTCTATCGATAAGAGACCTTCTGCAAGCACCTACGATCGGCAATAAACCAGCTTCGCGTGTAGGAGTGGTTTATATGAAGAGCCTTTCTGCACGACTTTCGTCACCAAGTTGAATGGAAGGGTGACATGTTTCGATGTAAAGCTGGGAGGTCTATGTGCTCCTGATCTATAATAATATCGACAGGTCCATGCAAATGATGATTATATCATGTGTAAGGACGCAGTACCCACGACGAAGTTCACCTGTGCAGGTAAGTAAGTTCGTGCCTTGAATCTTCAGAATTCTATGTGGAAGTTTGGCGCGCTTGTCATTTACTATAAATCAACCCGAATTGAGTGTCAGCGTTTGATTCTTCAATTAGAACGTTTTCCCTTCCCGAACGATTTCATCCTTAGGCTTCGTCAATGGACTACGGCACCACACCAGCAACCTATGTGACCTATGCGACAGAATACCGAACCGATCCCAAGTGAGTACGTTTTCATTGCAACGTCATGGTGCTTGTAAAGATATGGGAATTAACTGCCATCGCTCAAGTTCTGATAAAGGCCTTCTCGAGCAGATTCTCGAGGTCCTCCAAAACTCCACGATTGCCAAGGAGAAAACAAAGGATACGCGTTCTAAATTTTGGGCAGCATACAAAAATGTGTCTGGCGAGTACGATGACGACATGTTAGAGAGGTGCAATGAAAATATGCAGATAGTCCTGATTTTCGTACGTGAAACATGTCGTTATTTTAACAATATCCAACATGAGTAACCGACAGGCTGGTCTATTTGCCACTGTCAATACCGCGTTCATCATTGCAATGCAGTCAAATCCTATTGAAACTACCAACCTTCTGTTGGTCCAACTTATCCAGAACACATCGGATAGTCGTTCTGCTACCCAGCAAATGACCCTTCCATCATCCACCGGTCTAGATTCTTCCAAATTCTGGATGCAGGCGCTTGCATATGCGAGCCTTGGGTTTAATCTTCTCGCTGCCTATGGCGCTGTCATGGGCAAGCAATGGCTAGGTCACTATAAGACAAACCGTTTTGGTAGTGGATCTCTCGAAGACCGATGTCAGCAGCGAAGCTGCAAGTTTCAAGAGCTAAAGGCGTGGCAGTTCGAAAATGTGTTGCGGTCATTTCCAGTCCTTCTACAAATCTCTCTACTTCTATTTGGTCTGTCCCTTGGAGCCATGCTGTGGACGTCACAACGATCCATCTCCGTCCTTGTTATTGCAATGACTACTTTTGGCGGCCTTTGCCATGCCTTCGTTATCATGGTGTCGTTGATATATCCCGACAGTCCATTCCAGACACCCGTCTCCTTGGTCATCCAAGCTGTCTTTGGTCGTTTTCGTGCATGCACGCGTTTCCATCGTCAAGATAAAGAGTCTGTCAGATCTGCCATGACGTGGATCTTGGAAACTTCGAGAAGCCCTGAAGTTGTTAGGTCTGTGGTCGAACTGATACCTACAATGTCAGTGCTGCCAGACATGGATCTCATGTCGTTATGCGCAGAAGTTCGAGACATGTTCAAGGCATGTTTTGATGAGCGTGGCATTCCGATACTACAAGACAACGCATTGGCGTATGGGAAAGCTTTGATCTACTTCTCCTCTGAACATGATGACGTGAGGCGTATGCTTCACACAACCACACAGGAGTGGAATATCTGGGAACGGTGGCACATCCTGTATCTTCCTCAGGCACTGGAACAATGTAGAATTTTCTACCGTCGAATGGGCAAAACCCGTCTTCAAAATTTAAAATTATCCTTCCAAGCAGACACCCGTGATGCTCTGCGTATGGTTGTGGCTGCTGGTGTAGATGGTTTTGCTTGCCCCAATGATGACACATTGATTTGGAATGGTCAATTCCACTGGACATACAATTCGCGGGAAGATGCCGGCGACTGGCTTCTGGAGTGTGCAGAGCATTTTTATAAAATCGGTGACGTTGACGCAGCTGGAGATGCTCTGCTCTTGTTCAGTAACACACAGATACAACCATCATACCATATCCCAGACCGCATCATTCCATTTCTGAACGACGGGTCACGCAGACTTCGCCATATCGCACTTCGTACCGCCTGCCACAAAACTCCCTGGTTTAACACCCACACGGGCGAACCTGTTTATCTTCCGAGTCATCCCTTCCCCCATGCTGTTCTGAAGGCCATCTGTCCCGTGATCCCAAATGAAGGCGACCAAGACAATTTTTGGATCACTAATGCAATCAACCTGCTCAACTTCACTAAATGGCCCGAAGATAGCGATCTAGTAATCTCTCCTCTAGCTCAAATACAGCTTCTTGTGCTTCTCATCTTACCTGCACCGAATGTTGACAATCTCGCAAGGTATACTCGTTACTGCCATGCCCTCGTTCGCTACATGCATGTAGATCAACATCTGTTCTACGGGCTCGCCTCCAATATTGTCCTTAATATCCGACATGACCTTGTAAAGTTCACCACTGCTGTCAGGGCTGATGAGCCCTTACGGGACTCAGTGCTCCCCGAGCTCTGTCCAACGGTCACAAGCATGCTTTTCAATCGGTGCAATTATTTGTCTATCCTCCACCCACATGTTATTATTCGCCATTTCCGTCTTGCCTTCACTCTTGCAAAGAGCTCCGACTGGCACGCTTACTTAAAACGGGATGGCTATATTGAAAACTGGATTACAAGCATGCTCACAGATACCAATATCACTGAATATCTTCGCAATCGCACTCGTGTTCGCATTTCCACACCCTCCTCTCCTTATCGCGCTCCCTCTGTAACCTTTCCTTCAGAGTCTCCTCCCTCTCGCACTCCCTCGCCATCCTCTTCTTCTCGCGCTCCTTCTGCTACCTTTACCTCCAAGTCTACTTCCCCTCCCCCTGTCCGGGTCTCTTCTCCTTATCCTCCTTTCATTCCCCCTCTTCCCTCTTCCTATCACCCTGCCTTGGCCACTTTTCCTTATACCCCTGTCATCCCCCCTCTTCCCTCTCCTTCTTCCCACCACACTCCCCCTGCCTGGGCCTCTTCTCCATCTCCCGATCCCCGTGTCGCCTTTGCCCCCCAGCCACCTACCTCTCGCGCTCCCTCTCACCCTTATCAATATTCCTCTACTAGCGAAGAAGCGCATCGTCTCTTTTATCTCGCCGGAATTTCGCTCCGTCTTGCTCCCCCAGAACAAGCTGCATCTTGTTTTCGCACCGTGACAGCCAAGCATTGGTGGGACTTGATGAGGGGTGCATGGTATATCATGGATTCTTGCTCTCACGATGAGTTGGATGATGGTATTGAAAGCCTTCCGGCTCTCGTCAAAGGCACGGAGTGGCACATGCCACCGGATGCTTCGAAGATTGATCTTGAATCGCTCGATGAGGTGTTGACCAAAACTCTTGATATATTGAGACGACAAGAAACTCCAAATGATGATATTATGTCTGCAGTGATGGGTTTGAGGAATGTCATATACAAGAGATTGGCAGTCTCGGTTGTGGACGGAAGGAGCTGAAGGAGCTTGGAGAATAATGCAGAGGACGCTTTAGATATTTAGTCCCATGAATATATGTCCATGTTGTGTTACCTGTCTTTCCCTTACATTTTTGTGGATTTCATTCCTTTGCCGGTGTGTAACATGGCAATGTATAGGATAACTTGCAATTCTGTATGTAGTCTATAGTCTACGAGTCACTTTACCGACGAGTCTTTTCGAACTTGAGTGCGATGCACAATATTGTGTATTCCTTAAATTCATCGGGGCATGCTGTCGGTCTCCCAGTCGACGGGAAGCTACATAGTTTGCCACCCAGGTAAATATCTGAATTACCAGTAACTTCATCAAGAATTGGGATCTCGGTGTCATTCATGAGAGCGCTAGCTTGCGAGTAAAGAGAATGTTGCCCGATCGATAGATCACCGGTTAGCATTGAAGATATGCATGGATCTGTTTGAAGGCACAAACAGGTAAGAAGAATTTCAAAGAACAATGTCCAGCACATGAAAGTCAACTGTCTTCCTACAGTATATCTTCTCATATCACGTGCCACAAACAATACGTTTCTTTTCCGCCCTCGCTGTCGTTGCTGCCTTGGCATCATCAATCTCTGCCATGCTCGTTGACGCAGCTGGCGCCGATAGTACATGTCCTTTATTTTTGTGGGACGGGACTGGATGCACAACCTGCCCTCTTGAATATTGTCCGAATGTCGTAGGTTTGGATTTGGTAACCTCACCAGCCGGTCGTATGACAGGCTTTCATTTTGTTCAAGCGAGTCGTGTTCCTGCCTTCACATATGTGGACGATCAACGCGCCGTCAGGGAAACATCGATCGGTTCACTTATAGCTGACAAAATTTTTGTTCGACAGATATCAGAAGATTAGTCTATGGCGCAGCCTCAGTGACTATTACTCTTGTTAAATCGCCGTATATTGGTATTTTGGAGGTGGTGAGTTTGTATGTTGACCGAAGGTACACGATCGACACTTATTAGGTACTTGTGCACTTGAGATGTTCTTAAGGAAGGCCGTTCCGTGACCATATCCGGGAACTTGATTTCGTTGGGCTTTTTGTGATCCGTACATGTTTTCTTATGGGTCTAAACTCGAGCGAAATGACGTGTAATTTTATGCTTCTGCTCTACAGAACTAAAGCTAACATAGATATAAAATAATGTGCCTGAGAGTTCAATGAGCGAGAATGGCACAGGCTGGTCATCAAGTGACGTACCTCCCGTTCTTCAACTCAAGCATCTCGACATGTCCTTTTACAGAAACGACAGGATGTCTGCTACTCTGTACAGTCGGGGATAATATTAATCATATCAATATTCGTCAAGATAGACTACCCAGAGCTACGAGATGTAAATAACTGGCGTTTGGCATATGCTACCCAACTTATCTTCTGTACCCGCCACCTCCGTCAGACATCCTAATTTACGCAATGACACTGACTTCCAGGGGCATCTGAATACCTTCATGCAACTTGCCCTTCACCATAGGAGTCATGAGTCCAGCATTCAACCGAACAATCTCGACACCTTCGGGGAATCGAAACTCGAAATTCTCAAAAAGCTCCACGAGCACGGCTTGTATCTCAAGAACTCTGTAGTTCACGAATGAGTCTAATGGTCAGTATCTCACAGATCATGAACTTACGCAAAACGCCAGCTAGTCGCAGAAAAATGAGAACCAACAATACTACTCGCTGACTATTTCACTTACCCGATGCAACCACGGAGACCACCCGCTT
This sequence comes from Suillus decipiens, assembly GCA_016695475.1. Taxonomy (NCBI): domain Eukaryota; kingdom Fungi; phylum Basidiomycota; class Agaricomycetes; order Boletales; family Suillaceae; genus Suillus; species Suillus decipiens. The sequence goes on from MU173002.1 coordinate 38,257, forward strand.
TGGTTTGAAACACGTGAGATTGGTTTCCAGGAGCAAGAACTTTACATAGCTTACAGAAAGTCATTCTGAAAGTGTTGGACTGATTCAGCTCACGAGAGAAAGTGATGAATGAAGATACGCACAGATTGGCGAAAACTCCCAACGACGACTTTTCCCTGTCGTTGTCCAGGAAACGGCTTGGGTTCCACTCGTCTGCATCTTCTCCCCAAACGCTTTGCAGCCTGATAAATGTAATCCAAGTGAACGAGCAACAACTCAATGACCAATGGAACCAACCTGTTATAAGTGCAAATAGATGCTGTGATACCTTGGCCTTTCGAGACTGGTATCTCATTGATAATCTTTCCTGACTTGGTCTCAATTGGTTGAGAAAGTGGTATAACATCGTCCGAATCTGCTTCCCGAAACAACGTAGGAACTATAGGATGCAATCTGAGTCCCTCCTGGGAGACAAATGAACATCAGAACAGAGAGTCAGAAACAAGTGGCGGACAAACTTTGATAACTGCATTTGTGAAATCCATATTATTAAAATCAATGAGCAGCAAATCATCCTCGCCACGAGCTTCCGCATTCACTCTTGCTGCTTTAATCTCGTCACGGATGCGCTGTTGATCCTCTGGGTGCTTTGAAAGCTCGTACAGCAGCCATGTGAGAGTTGAGGCGGTAGTGTCATGACCCGCAACCAGTAAGGTGCTAGAATGTGGCATCATTAACTAGCATATCATCTGTGATGCTATCTATCACTCACGCTATCTGCGACAATATTTCTCTTTCGCTCAGCTGAGCTCGTGGGTCCTCCTCATGGTTGGACTGTACTAAAGACACCAAGGCTCGTGAGCGATCATACATGAACCATACCTCGGCGGGGAACGTACCGAGAATGTTGATGATATCCTTGCTGTCCTTTTCGATACCAGCTGCCTTTTCATCGATGATAGTCTTTCCTGTTCGAATGGCTGTTTTCAGGTATGTCCCGAAACGGCGGTACTCTTTGTAAGGCAAATACTTCAAGCACTTCAGAACTGGTCGAGGAAGAAATCTCCAGGTTGACTGAAAGATGAGATCAAATGAAGATGGGTTCAACAATGTATCGACGCTAATTCGTATGTCAACACGTGGCCTGGCTCAGAGAACTGCGAGACATACAACAGATTGTTGAACGCCTGCACCAACTCATTATCCACTCCATTGTTGTTGAGAACTTCAAAGCGGGAGTCGAAAGCCGCTGAAATCCACAAATATAAATTCAATAAACTATGAGACAAATGTTGAGTACACACTTTCACCGATGACATCTAAGGTCATTCTAGACAAAGTGTCATTGACGTTCACTAGACATTTATCAGACTTTTCTCCTAATTGAATCATGTCTTTCCATTTCTGTGAGAGCTAAACAAAAACATAAGCAGCCATGTTTAAGTGAAACTTCTCGACTATCTTACCCGAGTTGCCAAACGACGGAAAACGAGTAAATATGTTCGAAGTTGAGCAGCACTAAAAGCAGGACTCATGATCTTTCTGTGCCTTTGATGATCGACGGCTGAAAGATATGAGCTGCATACTAAAATAATAAAGGTAAAAACGCACCATCTGCAGTCAAAATACTCTCTCCTGTAAAGAGGCGCGTCGTTTCACTGGGAATTGTTCTCTTTGAAAACCTGTAACCAGACGTATGAAAGACATATCGCAGAGCATGGGGGTCAACGGTCCAGAGAACTTCCTCCTGAAGCTCATGAAGTGGTGAAATGTCGGAAGACTTGATGAACATACCCCCAGACATCCTCTAGTCATCCAAGTTGGACCGTATTCGCGAACCCATTGAAATTCCATGTCCCCCACTTGCTTAGCATTTCGTTGTACTTTCTCGCTACCTGCAAATGCAGTATTTGAGGGATGCCCAAACTTTGAAGAAAAGACCGAGTGTTACCTAGCCAGAATGAGTGTGAAGGAGGCCCACGGATGTCTTTCAAAGTGCGTCGTGCGTTACGTCGCCAAGCTATGTAACCAATAAATGCGACCGAGCAGAGAGCCACACCTAATATCATGTTTGCAGATCGAGTCCACAGTTATAAAAGCCCAACATCTGTTCCCTTTAGTACGCTTGTGTTCCAACGGCTGTGAGAACCGACGGCGAGATAGTATCGCCCCGGTGGGAAGCATTGGAGGATGGATGGTAGGATTCAAGTTGAAACTTGTTGCCAATAGCAGATCTCGTCCCATGATAGAGATTCCATATGAAGCATAGTAGGGTGCTTAGTCAACATTAATTGTCCAATGCGGGCGGCGAAGTATATGACACTTGAATGCATATTACATAGATGTCGACCGGAGCTGCAGTTATAGACCTACCATGATGTGCATAGTTAATGATTGTTCTGTCATATTTTATTTACATATTACTTTATATCGTAATATACAGGAAAGAAGCATTAAAAAACTGCAATATATAGTCATTTCACCGGTTGACTGATGCGTCCTTTGTGGTCTAGTACCTCTTGTCATCCTTCACGATGCCTCGTCAAGTGTGCCATTCGTGTGCTAAAAGTGAGTATCTAAGACCCAATAAAGTCGTGGGGTATCCCGTGTTACCCTTTTGAAATCCCTTCGGGCCTCAGCCCTCAGACGTTGGCACGAACAAGGTACGTGCGTCACCTGAAACCTCGTTAAAGCCTCCAGGGACCAGCACCATTCAGTAAGTTATTTTCTGCTCGTGTATAAGGTTAAGCACCTAACTGCCATCACGCGTCTACTATTTCTCCGAATCGCCAGGCCTGGGCTGTAGTCTCCACTCACCTACTGGCGACGCGAGCAGGTAACCTCCGACTTGCATGCGTCGCCAGGTGCAACCGCAGCACGCCTCCAAACCTCGCGCTGATTCGGATCTTGGCAGCTAGAAGGTGATCTCCCAAGAGCCCTCCCACCACTTCCTGCTTTGCCCCAGCCAACAGATAAATCTCAGTGCTTATTCTACCATATTCTACTCATTACACCGGATAAAACGGAAGATGGTTCAGGTAAGTTTGATCATTCTACTATGGGAGACAACGCACAAGATAGGGATATATAATAAAAAATTGTTTCCAAGCTAACAGAATGGAAACATGTCTCTATGTTTTAAAGCTGATTAAAGGATCCCGAAACGGACAACATGTCCAAGCGATTGTTGCCATTAGCAAGTATGAGTATGATGATGTGTGATGGCGGTAGTACCGGCACAGGCTTGTGTTTTGGAATACGTAACATAGATAAGATACAAACAGCGGACCTCTATAGAGAAATTCAGCCGGAGTCATGAGTCGATATTGAATAACTCAGTGACGGTATATCCGGCATTGTAACTTGTCGGCAGGACCATGATAGTATAGGACGAGTGAAAGTGGAGGAAGATAGTGGTGGTGGTGATCATAGTACGAGGGACATGAGCGCCAAAAGCTACCTTCAATCACACTTATTGCCATTGGTGAACGCCAGGAGGCTGTCCTGAATAATAAATATGTTTTTGCTGCCACCTACACGGACAAGTCAAGGAGCTGACGATGTTGTCATTACGTTCTTACTGTTACGTTGCGCTGCACGTACGTTGCTTAGGGCAGCCGTTCGGAAGTGTAACGGGGCACTCACCAATGTGCATGTACACCTCTGATGGTATGCGAACAAACCACCAGGAACAGTTCGCAGCGTGCACGTAAGGCTCATAGCTATCGGGATTAATGGCATTCCGAGGGCACGAAACAAAGATCAAGTTGTACCGTTCGCAGGTGATTAGACATTAGAACTGACAGTTTGTGCCAGAGCTATCCACTGACTAAGTTATAACTCGATGCTCCAAACCTCTCATGATATACAGGAGCAACTGCGGTCTATAATATCCAAGCTCCTCCACCGACCATTACGCCAATTAACCAGGCCAAAAGGCAGTGCCAGTGATAGTCAGAGCCTACGCTTTAGACAGTATTTATGCTGATTATGGGAACTCAGGTGATTCAACGGGCTTACGGGACGATTGGTAAGTTTCTTACTAGCATATCATTCATCAAGCTGCGGTCTGTAATAAGTATTAGTCAAGCTTGCAGCAGTAACGTAACATGCACTGATAACTTCAAGGTCATCGACTGATGCAAATAGCTCCGAATCCAGTGCTGGTGTGGTGTGATCACAGACGGTACTATCTAGCAACAAGTCTTTATTGAGCTTGAATTCGGCTGATTGCGCAGTCGTCGTCTGCCAGGCGGATATTTGCTTTTGCGGGGGATATCTGGAATCTGAATGACAAGGTCTGTAAAGTGCGATCAGCCTAATCTGGTTCCAGCCTGAGGAACCACCGCGGAAACCTACTCTCCTATTGTAGTCTTGCCTGCCTCATTGGTGACAACTTCCACACCCTTGATGATAGCATCATCGGAAGACGTGTGAAGTTGCCATCACGAGGCAGTGGCGATAGCGTCATTGCGGTCTTCATTCAAGTGAAGGTGGATGACCAAACGTGGGGCTGGGTGCGAGCGGTGGCTGGACTGACGGACCTCGATATCAATGGACAGGGTTGGGTCGGAGAGGGAATACATGGCGGCGAAGACGGTGACCTAACGACCAAGGCGTCAGATCCAGCTAAGGGAACCATTGAATTCCAAGCCAGTCTGGAATGCTTCTTGGGTTGAAAATTTCACGTGCGGAGTGCCAAATTTTAAGCGCGTACACAGCTCGAGGCTCAGAATCATGATTGCAACAAAGACAGAATCACACATGACGTGCTTGTTCCAACTCGGGGTTCCTTCTCCGGCTTGGTAGAAGTTTCACGCACCGTCTTCTGGAGAGTCTTCACAGGCTCTGTCTATTCAATAACAGCAGAATGTGATCCGTCACGTCGGATCGATGTAAAGTATACGATAAGTGAAAGAACTTGTGGCCAGGACCGTAGTACCACATTCCTTGAACTTCCCCGAAATCAATATTCATTCTCACGGATGATATGTCAATGATCCTTACTGGTCCTTTGTTTAGCCTGCTTTGTTCCGTCCGACACTGGCGTCCTGCCGGATTTCATGTTAGCCTGATTGTGACATGTAGATTGTGGCCACATCACCGATTGCGTGGATGCGTCTTGTCTTTTTATGACGCTGTACTTCTGAAAGATGTCATAGATGCTTTCAAGTTTCCACCAACGTGGGGCGTAAAAGAAATGGACCACGTCCTGAACCCACCTGTCGTCATTTGGATGTTTGATCAGGTTCTATTTGCTCATCGTCTCTGGGGGTTCGATGGCTGAGCACTCGTGGGAGCTGTCTTGCCTGATTCACTCGCCCCATGATCATCGAGCGACATCGATGAGTACTTGCGTCAGAGTGTACTAGCCAGGTGCTGTCTAAATCTTGCGATCGGACATGGTTGAGCTTATTTGCTAGTCGTAAAGCTAATAATATTTATACCTGGCTTCATTATGAAACACGCTCAGCTACAACACAACCATGTAAATATCAATCAGACAAAACGTTAACCTACGTACTGACAAGAAATGACCTACCAATTTATCTGTGATACAGTGGCGAACCCTTTCACGAACCAGTACATATAGTACTTGTTGTGCATACATTCCTCCGAGTTCCAATTAATCAGGAGCAAATAGTCTTTTAAGATAATCGGCCGCAGCCTGGCGCACAGAACCGTCTACCACCGGATTCGCCAATACTTCTGTAGCGAGTTGGGCTCTGTGCTTAACATTAGCCGTCTCCTTTGTATGCTCCCATTCAGCAGCTTCTCTTTCCAGTCGAGCACGCTCGGCATCTCTGCGAGTAGTACTGTCTCTTTCTTCCCTTTCTTCCCGTCTCCTAAGATATTCCAGCTTGAGTTTGCTGTGCTGAACCTGCGCTTGCAAAAGCTGCAAGCATGCAGCCATCATGTTCTGCGGTAAAGCAAAATTGACAACAGACGCATCACTGCTTGGCGACGGTACATTGGGGAAGACGGCTCGATTTGAAGTATTTGATGGTCCTGCTTCCTGTATCGGAAGCTCGTTGGTATTAGTCTTGTTTGTAATGGAGGATTGTGATGTGAAAACGAAGGTAGGAGTGCGTGCTTGTGAATGAACTTGTTGGACTTGAGGATGAGATGGTGTATTCTGAGGTTGAATCTGAGATTGAAGACTTGGAGTTGGTTCCACTACTTCTAATGGATCGTCATCGTCATCTTCGCCGCCATGGGAAGTGGTTGCCCCTGGAACGGTATTTTGGCGGTTTACGGGTCGTGTGGTGGCAGGATCGCCGTTCCATCTGGTCATGGCATCTTAAATTGACCCGTAATCAAGAAAAATGCGACTTACCTCCTGTGGAATAAAGTATACCAGCCCGACCTATGCCAATGGTCAATCGTCTTGGCACCCACATTACCGACGTCGCAACCGCCTTTGCGAGCAATCTGTAATCGCCGTTCATATTCTCGCAACCTGTCTGTTTCAGTCGTAAAGCTGACAGGACCATTCCCCAGTTGCGCTTGGAAACTTTCAAATGCATATATCTGTTTAAATAAATTGAAATTCCGTTCATAGCAGCCTTTCAGCGCCTGATAAGTCTTCTTGCCACCGAACACCTCAATGGCACACTATCTCCGAGTGAGCAAGATATTAGTGCACTATCTCAAGTGACTACACACCTCGCGAAGACACGAGTTCTTTGTAGCACGAAGCGCATTCCAGTGGTTGTCTTCCCCTATACCCATGAGCCAATTAAATAATTTCGTCTTCTCATCGTCAGTCCAGTGTTTAGAACCGTGCGCAGCATCGGTGTCGAAGGGGTCGCCCATGTCGTCCCCTTCTCTCCGTCTTTTTCCCGATTGTGAACTACCACTGGGAGCCGCACCGTCGGTCTGCTTACGCTTGGGTACACTGGTAGGTTGAGTTTCGTTCGCTGGGAGCACCGAGAAGTCGTGAATGGGTGAAGGATGAGAAGGACCAGCTACAGGCTGGGCAGATCGTGGAGCACAATTTGAATCCAAAATGGTTGGTGGTGAATCAGAAAGTCTATATGCCCCGCCGTCGTGGAATTGAGAACGCCCGCTGATAGTAGGGTTAAGATGTGATCCCAGCGCTTGATTCAGACTCTGCACGTCATTCATCGGAGTCGATATGATATCAGTGGCTTAAGGTTTTTTCGAAGCAACAAGCGTACCGAGACATTGCTGACATTAGTCTGTAGGTTCGGGTCTCGTTGAAGATGGCCGAAGGCCATGCTTTGGTCGCTGCCACGGGTATAAGCATTAGCGTCGACATCTTGTACATCGGGAAACGCAAGTCACAGTGGAAGGGGTGTGGACATTACGAGATTGACACTCACTTGTTAGTTTCCATAGGCCAGGCTGTGAACCGCAATGAACCGGCGTGAACCGCTCGCGCATGTGTCGTGGCTCGGCTTGAGAAAAGGCGGGCTGTTTGGGTTCTAAAGTCGCCGCCAAACAACCACACAACAAATCACCATCACGGTGCCAGTTCGTGTCAGGCAATCCCAGTTCACAAGGTCACTTGATTCGAATATTCCGGCAATTTGACAGCAAGGAAGGTACAAACAATGTATGTAGCAATATGAAGTACTAGAGATCATGATATAGTAGCAGTAGTGATCAGAATTTATGTAACTTTTCATCCAACCTCGTCGTCTGGCTCGCCCTCAGCATCCAGATCAGAATATTGATCGAGATCGTTGGATAGTGCTGGAGCGGAATAATTAGGCACCAAGTCTTGACCCGCACTTTCCCTTCCAGTAGTTTGAGAAGTGGGTGAGTGTACGACTCTGATCATATCAGAGCCTCCAGAGTCCTTACTCCCTACCCCGTTTGCAATCTCCACAACGAACAAGGTGTCGTCACTTGGTACGCTGTGTCGACTTGTTATACCGGTGAGAGGCGTATCCGCTTCCTCCGACTTAATCTCGTCATCCGGTGGTTGCGACTGAGCAAGTGAGGATCGTGTATCTAGTTCTGATATAGACGAGGTCGTCTCCACTCGAAGAGTTTGAGTGCCATTATTGACAGAACCAAATGATCCGAATGAATGATGAGAGACACCCTCCTCCTGACCGACCTCACTGACGGGGTTGATGCGACCGTTAGAGTGAGTAGGACCACCAGGCGGCTCAACATGGTCTTCCACACGCTCTGATGGGGCTTCTGATTCAGGCGACTCTATCCTCCTGCGTTTGACTCGAGTCAGGGGTCTTGAGGGTGACGGTGAAGCAGTCATCCTCCCAGACACTACTGACGACGCATCATCCGGTGGCTTGATCCGTGCAGGTCCTAGTCGTCGTTTGGCAGGGACATCAGGACTCGATTGTTCCGCCGGCTCATCGGTTTGAGGGGCAGTACCGTTGACAGCACCATCGATGCCAGTAATAGGGCGAGCCGATACAGAGCGTGTATGTCGTTGGAGGGCAGTGCGCGTGATCGTGTTACGACTCGACTGCGTTCGCGAGAAGACGGATCGAGGCACTTCACCTCCTTTAACGCGACTCCGCAACTGCTTCTTTGGTACAGGAGTTTCAGGGTTTTCGGCTATGAGGTCATCAAACAGGCGTGCTGCAGGAGTGTCTGAGACATGAAGAGTCTCCGTAGGCGCTGCCTCAGATACGCTGACGGAGGGTTCGGCAGCGGCAGGGGACGGCGTTTGATTGTCCACCTGATCAGTGACTGGGATTGGTGTTTCCGCAACGCCGTTTAAAGCACCCATGCCGGCACCCAGCTCCGCTTGCAGAACTTCCCCTCCAGCTTTTGTCCGGGCCAAAACAAACGGCGTCCATTTCAACCGTTCAGGTTTCAGCTTCATATACCCCTTCTTTTCCCATGTTTCAAGGTAGTGTTGCACCTTCTCGGGATCCCAGGTAATCTGGTACCGCGTAGGAGGGACAAAGGGTGTGTTGCCCTTGTTTCCGGCTTCCTCTTCCTTATTTAGCGTGCTCTGCCGCTGAAGGTGACGCCGCGCAATGCCATTCTTGCGCCCTCGAGGGAACTTGATAGCTTGTCCTGGTGTAGGTCTCATAGGCGGTGTAGCAGATTGCACAGAAATCATTCCTTGATCGTGGAGGGTATTATAAATGTCTTCGATGGTCATAGATGTACCCTTGCTAATAGCTGTTGAGAATGAACGTCAACGCGCTCGATATTTCAGGAAGCTTGGAAACACACCTTCAAGGGTTGGGTTATCCGGTGATGTATGAAGGTATCGCATGAGTGCAAGTGTCCAATAGTTCTTGTACCCCAGTTGGCCAAGCCCTGAGAGTGGCTTCTCGGGTGATCCCGCGCGCTGTTCCTTCTTGGAGAGAAGATAGCCTGAAATTAAGTGTCAAACTTGTATCGCTGTGACCTTATTTTACGATTACTCACTGAAGTCGATTAAGAAATTCCCCCATCCTTGTCTCTGCCTCACAGGCAGTGCCATGATACAACTGACATTGTAGTCCTTCGGAGAACATTTCTCTTTACTGAAGTACCCCACAAAACGCGCACCCATCTCGTCAGTTTCTGTAATAACGTAGAACAAGAATGGTTCGACGTCGTAGAAGAGTGACTTGTGATCTAGGAACATCTTCGACAGCAAGCAAAGATTCTGACAGTATATCTTGTTCTTGCGTCCGTCCACTTCAAAAATAGACATGGCACCATCGCGATAAATCTCATCGCCTGGTGGATGTCGTGTTTTGCATTTCATCTGCGAAGCAGTCAGTATTCATATATGTGTTATGGGCCTAACTCACGCTATGTCGACCAAAAGCAAAGCCACTTCGCATATATTTGAGGCAAAATTCGCAGAACCACAATCGTCCGTCCGGGATATTTGAGAACTCTTCAGGAAAGGGAGCGTCATACCATGGGTGGATGTCATACTTTCCAAAGCGAATGGTCCGGATGCGTAACGTGGAGGGAGTAGCAGGGATAGTGGAAGGTGTATACGGAATCGCGCCAGGTGTGGAAGGCACTGGCGAGCGAGCCGGTATCGAGGAAGGTATGGTTATGTGTTGGAGAACATGAGACCGTAGGGGACGGGACGAAGGGCCGGCTATTGGAGGATCAGGTGTGTCAGCTGGTGGTGCTGATTGAGGTAGAGGTGCAAGTTTTTCCTGTGCGGAACAATCAGCTCATCGTTCATGAGCCCCAGAGGATAAGAACAAACTTCAGCAACCAGACAACTTTTATCAAATCGTGCTCTATCAGAGTCTGTGATCCCTGTCTTTGACATGTCCCTATCAGCAGGGCTAAGGAGATCCTCGAAGATATTTCTGTCGGGGTCCTCTTCTCGTTCTTTGCCCTTACCCTTTGGAGGGATTCGCAGGCGTACGACGAGCGGGTGTGCCGCGGGCGAGCGCAGCCGGATGCGTTTGAGGGGCCGTGGGGTAGGTTGTTCAATTCTGCGCTTCGGCGGCTTCTTTACTCGCTGACTGGGCCGCTGGCGGGGTGTCGGTGCTTGCACAGTATTGGTGTCGTCGGAGTCAGATTCAGAGTCCGAAGAGTCTTCAGACGAATCGTCGGCTTCCAGATTCACTTCAGGGTCGGCAGTTGCCTCTTCTCTATCTTGGGGATCGGAATTTGTGGTAGATGCAACGTCGGATTCCGAAGGAAAAAGGGATGGGGGGCACATTGGGCAGTGCCAAGTTCCGGGCGGCGTTTCTTCCAGGGGAGGCTGCATACAATCCATATGCCACCCTGATTGATTTAGTAACTTGGTCATTGTGCAAGATATAGATGACGTATAAAACACACCTCGATCACAAAAGTCGCATAGCAGAATTCTCTCCTGTAGTATTGTGAATATGAATAATTTCTAACAGTTAGGGGGGCTTACTCACATCATCGCCTTTTTCTTGACAAATTTCGCAAGTTTTACATTCGGTGCACTTCCAAGGATATGAACGAATGGTGTCTGCGATAGCACCAAGTTGCAAGCAGCTCGGATGACCTAGTTGCAAGTTTTGTCATAATTTCAACTTTGGCCTGGATAACCACACGTACCACTGCGACCGCATTCCTCACAAGTGACCATGACCTCAGGTTCAGCCTCCTTGTTCTTCTTGTCATCCCCCTGACAAAACCCACACTCAGGCTCTCGTCGGGGTTTTCGCTTTCTCTTCGGTGGTTTGGTGGGTGGTGGAACGACTTCTTCTTGAATATGTAGATAAGGTGTAGGTTGGGGCGCAAATGGATCGCCACGGGGACCTTGGTCATATTGCGTAGGCTCCTGAGAATAGTTTCGGGTGCGGGGCGGAATGAAATCTTCTGGAATGTGCACGGGTAGGCCCTAATTGCAAGTATGTGAGCCGTCCTGCAACAGAGTTCTAATTACAACACGCGACGCGTTTGGCGCCTCCGCGGTATGACATATTCAACCATCAAGTATAACTTACCTGCTCCGAAACATTTAATTGAACGGCTTCATTGCCTATGATAGCTGGGTCGATGAGTAGTGGCCCGGCGAGTGCAGGATCGATAGGAATATCGCTTGCAGGGCTGAATGGTGTTGAATGTTCGCTTGGTACTTCATGGTCGAACGTGGCAGCTACTGGAAATGGAAGACTCCGCATAATTGCATCTGTGGAGCCGACAGCAACGATGAGCTGTGTAGTAACAAAGGGGGATTGACTTGCAGTCGACGTCGTCCACAGCGAGCGACGGCCTTCTGTGACACATGCGCGTGACGAGTAGTCAATAAATTATGGTCACGTTTCTTAACAAAATAGGCCCATTTCATATCCATTTTTGGTGAAGTTTATAACGAATTGTTGTGAACATAATCCAAGTTTAGTCTAAATATGGTATTTCTTTTACTGTCGCTCGCGCCTTGAATAAGGTTCCTGATTACAATCGTTGCATAGCCCATGATTAAACCGCTTGGATTCATTGTGTAATGCCACGACGGCATGCTAGTTATTTCGGATCCTTCATATGTAAACCGGGACCCCTTTACCCGTGCAACGCCCATCTGATGCTGATGGAATCAAATACCTACCGTGCAATTCGCTGTCAGTCACTCGATCGAGGCTCAGATGGAGCACTCGCGGGTTACTCTCACAAGCAGTTACTAGTCACTGCCGTGAGCGTCACCTGAACGGCTTTAGGCTGGTGACTTGTAATACGGTCGGTAGTAAGCAACAGACGGGAATTCAAAAGACTTTTCATAAGGCTTTTGACCGTAGTGATCGTAAGCGGGACGAACGTGGACCTAAAAACCAGGGTGGGATATCAATTTGTCCATCCATATGACAGTGACACAGTTGAGTGACTTGAGTTGGTGACACAAGATAAATATATCAAGCCCTGCACCGCGCGATAGGACTCCCGAATAGTTCCACGTTGGATTCTAAGCTAGCTTATGATCGCGAATGATATCGCTGAATGCCGGGTATTGTTTTGAAATGAGGAAACCGGCGGCCACAGAAAGCCTATAGCAGAATTTTAGCAGAAAGTTCCGTAGAGGGCCCCGGTTCAGTTTTAACAGACCCCAGCTGTCCGTGCGCTGGTTTAACGTGGTTTGTGGCTATCAGTGAGTGGCCAAACCAACTCTTTATAACTTGGTAATAAATAAACCACAACAACTACCATTTCATCCTGTGTTACATTCTCTCAAAGCGGTCCACCGCTCAGCTCCTGCGCTGGATTTCAATCTCCTTCCCTTAACATCCATTCTTCCTTCTCTGCCATTACCACCACGGCTACAGTATCAGTTTTGACGATGCAGACAGCTCTGCATCGTCAGCTTGCTCCAATGTTACCTCAATATCTTCCACAATCTCTCACTCTCAATAATTCGAGGGCCCTCCCAAATCCTATCGTCATGCCCACTCCCCCAGTTACTTCTCGCAAGAGGAAGCGCGCACATCAGTATACAGTGAGCTACAGTGAAGTTCAAGAGGTCGACGAGGAAGGCAGGGTCCGCGAAGTAATAGTCATTGAAGACACTCCTCCTCCTTCTACAATATCGCCCGCAACCACCAATACAAACGTCTTTTCAACTTCATATCAGCCTCCAGTATATTCCGCTCCAATACGAACAAGGGCCCGTGCTGCTGCCGAGGCACAGACTCTTTCAGGGAGCACTTCGTCCGCAGCGATCGTGGCACCAGCGCCTAAGAAGAGAAAGCGGGAGCCTGCTGATGACTCCCGTGCAATTCCAACAAAGAAGACTGCTGCTGCACTGCACCAGCAACAACCCGTGGCGTCGACCAAATCGTGGGCCAGCGGCAGCGGGGCTGCCACGGCTGATGTACGTAATCATCGTTCGTTGTGCAGAATCGCTTCTACCGCATACTCACATTTCGCTTACAGACTGTCAATGGCAACATTCCTTGTGATGATAAGGAGGGCCATTACATTATTGTCCCAGATGACATTATTTATAATCGATGCAAGTCACCCTCTTATCCCGATCATATCCTTTCAGCTGATGAGACCTTTCTTCTAGATCGTACTGTTCGTCTCTTGGGGCAAGGAACCTTTGGTAAGGTTGTAGAAGCGGTTGATATCCATAACCAGAACCGGGTAGCGATCAAGATTATCCGTGCTATCCCGAAGTATCGCGATGCCAGCAAAATCGAGATTCGCGTTCTCCAGAAATTGAAGGAACGCGATCCATCTAACGTCCAGTGCGTATCAACAGCTAACCATTTACTCGTTTTAAATGTATCTTTCAGCAAATGTATTCATCTGTTGCACTGGTTCGACCATCGAAACCATATTTGCCTTGTGTCAGAATTACTTGGCATGTGTGTGTACGATTTTTTGAAGGAAAATGAATTTGCTCCGTTTCCCCGAAACCATATACAGTCGTTTGCCAGGCAATTACTTGGCAGCGTAGCTTGTGAGAGCTCCATCTCCTTTATTTCGTCTCAGAGTCGTGCTCATGTTGTGTCAGTCTTGCATGACCTTCACTTGATTCATACGGATCTCAAACCAGAAAATATCTTGCTTGTACGCAACGATTACCGACTAGCTGTGGTGCCTGTACCTGGCAAGGTAAGATTTGATGTGACTAAATGTGTCAGTTCCAAACTTTACCTGCTTTGTCAGCGTAATGCACCACCACGGACGAAAAGAATGCTCTCTTCAACAGATATTCGTCTTATAGATTTTGGATCGGCAATCTTTGAGGAGGAGTACCACTCAACCGTCGTATCCACGCGGCACTATCGTGCGCCTGAGATTATTCTCGGTGAGTGGGATCCTCTTCAAGTTTTCTCCGCCACATATTTACATTTCATTTCATTCTAGGTTTAGGGTGGTCATACCCGTGTGATGCCTATTCATTAGGGTGCATTTTGGTTGAATTCTACACCGGCGTCGCCTTGTATCAGACACATGACAACCTGGAGCATCTCGCGATGATGGAGATGGTCATGGGTAAAATGCCCGATCGGTTCGCTCGTCTCGGAGCGCGGGCTAAGCCTGAGTTCTTCAAGGACGGTGCACGACTGGATTGGCCGAAGCCGAAGGCTACACGGCAGAGCAAGAAGGACGTACGAGCTACCCGACCTCTTCAGGTAGGACGACCAGTTGTGGACTGGCTGGGCTTCCCCTAACGACTCCTCACAGGACGTGATACCTCCGACCGACCAGATTAACAAACAATTTGTGGATCTTGTGCGGCGATTACTTGCCTTTGACCCAGCACAACGAATCACCGTTCGGGATGCATTGCACCATCCGTACTTTTCTTTTAACATTCCCGAAGAGTTGTAGCCCTTTATCTATATCCACACTGTAGAACTTCCTTGACTTGATCACGCACTCCGACCTCCATCCTGCCTGCCGGCATACACACTCCGCCGCTGTCATCTCACTCTCACAACACTCACTCACATTGGAATTGTTATTATGATAATCCATCTTGGTCATGTACAAGCCTCGCACCCACTCTCATTCCTGCCTGTTTAATTCCCTGGTTTTTCTCTTCGTTTTTACCATCAGGTTCCAATCAAGTGTGTCTAACAAGTGCAATAATTGTTCTCTACCGCTTCCGTCAAGCAGTATCTTATGTCCTACTCATTTGCACGCGGCGTCTTGCT
Source organism: Suillus decipiens (assembly GCA_016695475.1). Lineage (NCBI taxonomy): Eukaryota > Fungi > Basidiomycota > Agaricomycetes > Boletales > Suillaceae > Suillus > Suillus decipiens. The sequence goes on from MU173002.1 coordinate 53,289, forward strand.
ACACATGTAACATGCTACTTGCACCACCTCGCTCGGTCGGAGTTCGTGAAGAAAATCCTGTGGTACAGGATATTTGACGGGGAATACGACGGTGCAAGCATTCCTTGCATTGACCGATTGATTAATGATTGTCGGCCGTCCATTCTACTGGTCCTTGATTTGGCAATTGCTACAGCGGCAATCATGCCGATGCAGCTATTTCAGCGTGGGCCCTGTGCGTGAGTAGTTGCAGGTTGGTGACCTTTACTGTGGGCTCTCCTCAGCGTTCCTGACGCAGTCTTTAGTCGCACTGGCCTGTCGCTTACTCGAGTCAACCCTGATTGGTGACAAGTCGTCATGTGGTGGATGTCCACGCTACTTCCTGCCCGTTGTGATGGTGGGACCATGGCTATAGTGGACTACCTGATGATGATTGGATCCGCGCGGTGAGTTTGTGGAGCTCCGGTCCAGGCTGTGGTGTCGATGGTTAATAAGTGAGGCTTGAAAGCGTTGATTACCTGATATCTTGCTAATGTATCTCAGTTCCGCTAGGCCTTAGAACAGAGCCCCCGTGACAAGGTAATGATAAAAACAAAGACTGTGTTTACCACTTCGATTTGTTCGCCGTTGAGTCCGAGGTGATACACTGCTGTCTTCGACGCGTGCAAATTGCGCAATCACAATGATAAGCAATCGGGTGATTCCTTGCCAGCGTCTACTTGTATGTAGTCTACAAGTGGACAATGATATCGAACAGCCGGATGCATTCCGCCAATTTGATACGACACTGCAGTACTACCATATACAATCAACGCAAGCGGTGTTGCTATGGTGTTTCTCAATCCTGACAGGCTACTCACTTACAAGCGATGACCAGGCGTATTTCATCAAGGGCAAACTGTTCCCTTGTCTTCTAACGCAAGCACAGGTTTTCGCGAGCAGATGATGTTCCGTAAGTGTGAAATGTCCAACCGTGTCCACTTGCCGGCGTCCGACAGCAACATACACTGCAAGGGCCAAAAAGGTCGATCACACGCCATCTTTACCTGGCAGGGGCTTTGAGAAGGCTAAATGTTTTGTCTCTCTGAGGGCACGCATCCCCATGGGCACGCATCCGTGTAATGCTATTGCACATCCCGGTCAATCCCACAACCGCATGTCTGCATAACCTCAATCGCATCACTCTGGTAGTAATGCCTACTGAATCAAGTTTTCACAAGCGACTTGAGCATGTACATACTCAAGTCCGTGTCAAACTGTGTGGGTGTGGGCATTCACAACTTGACGCGCCTGCCGTCCCCAATGCAATGACCGAGCGGCCGGCTACTGTCGACGGGCTGGCCGTCCTTCAATATAGAGTTTTTCCAGAGTAACGGTCACTTGGCAAGTCGGTTTTATCGAGCACACGACGATCTCGGTCCGTATGACGTATCTTAATCCGCCTGAGTGCCGCTCTACTCACAGCGGACTGGGAACACCATCTCGTGATCTATGACTCCATGCATCATTCTCCTGCGAACTCACATATGCACTAGTTTTTGTTGAGCAGCCGCAACTGCATTGCACTTCCAACAAGCACAACAAGATGTGGAGCTGAACGCAGTGGAATTACGATATGGCATCGATGAGCTACAGTGCAATTGAAAAGGACACAACAATTGCAGCTTCATGTTATGTCTTTCAATCATCTGATGAGGAAACCAGTTTCTAGTCCAGAAAACAAGTAAAATCTATTCATTTTCCTAGCCAGACACTAGTTTCTTTAGCTCACCCAACCAACTTTTCCCCACCTACTGTAGTATACCGGTATGCAAGAGCATCCGAGAAAAGGCGACATGCTCACCAGTATGTAAAATCAGAATGTCGATCTGTTCACACTGCAATTGTTATACCGCACGTTCGTTTATTGTCTGACGATGCGTGTTTGTGACTGAGCAAGATAGTTTCTTCATGCAGTGTCGGACCATGTGAATGTGAGAAACCTGCCCTAGAGTCAGGAGACGTAACGTTTGCCTAGGTTCAACGTCTTGAAGCTTCAACGAAACTGTTCGAAATTGACTTGACTGTTCCACCGTCGTATCTACATTTACCCATTTTGCTTTCGTTTATCTTGCTTCATCTAATATGCGTCCCTTGACTTACATTGCGCGCGGTCTAAGCATTGCTACCCTGTTGATGGCACTGGGAGTTTCTGCTTGTGAGTTTGCTCGCCTTTCCACCGAATAACAAAAATATATTCCTTGTATAGCTTTGGATGATCCTGAGATAGTCGTTCAAGCCACTTTCCCTGAGAGCAACCCATTTGGTCGTACGTGCTGTGCTTCTCATTCTAGTTTGTGAAGTTTGACACGTAGCACGACAGATGTGGTGAATGGAGAGCGTAACCAGATTTTCCTCTTAGTCGAGAATAAGTCTGACAAGAATGTGACCTTGCAAACGGTCGCGGGGTCGTTCCATAATCCTGAGACTGGAAAACTCTTCAGAAATGTTCGTCGGCGTCGTGTTGTGTTTATTCCGGAATATCAATATCTAACATTTGTGTCGTCAGACGTCTTCACTGACGTATGGCCTCCCCCTACTGGAGGGTACAAAACTACAGATTCCTTACTCTTTCTACTCTGAGTGAGTTCTTCTCAAATCTTTGCAAGGTTATCGTGCTGATGAGTTTCGTTCCAGATTCAAGGTATGAACACCCAATTATTTGTCATCGCGCTTTTGCTTAAAATGAACCAGCCGAGAGACTTGAGACTCAACATTTGGCTAGAGCACACTGTTGATGTGAGTGCTTGAAACTCGTCAGTTTCATACTTATAAATGCATCTTTCAGGACAACAAATACCGTGTGACAGCCTACGACTCGGTGGTGACTATTGTTGAGCCTGAGCCGTCATGGCTGGATTTCAAACTGTACGAGCAATTCGTCCCAAGTCACCTCGTTTTAGTGCTTACCTTCCATTCGTCAACAGCCTTTCTACTTACCTCATAGTGTTCGCCGCACTTGGGGGCGTCTCATATGTAGCATACAATGCATACATTCCTTCACAAAAGCCAAAACGCAAACGCACGACCAAGGTCAGTGCACCTGTTGGCACAGTGACTGCGAGTGGTTCGAGTGGTTATCAGGAAGAGTGGATTCCTGAACACCACCTCAAGAAGACCAAGACGAAGAAGGCAAAACCCGACAACGTCGCCGTCAGCGAGGAATCGAGCAGTGAGGTGAACGGCACAGAGGGGAAGAGGACGAGGAAGGGGAAAAAGTACTGATGAGCCGAGTAAAAAAAAAGAACGACTGTCCACTACTAGACGATCTTTGCATTCTATCGGGTAACTTATACAGCAGTGGTAATTCTCGTGCAGCGCATGGAAGTGTTCCAGATCAAGTTGAAGTATCGCTTGCTGTGCCTTGCAAATACTAGTGCCTTGCTCAACATCATTCGTCAATTGCTCAAATGTGTCTTGGATCTCTTTTCGAAGTTGACCCTTGCCATTGCTAGAAACTCGAGCGAACTAGAGCCGCGAGGAGTGCGAGACTTTGTGGAAATATAATTCTTCCTATTTGACCGTTCTCAATCTTCCGTGTTTCCCAAGCGGTCGCGAAGTTGGATGATTACCAGTGCAATGCCGCGGACACCTACTTAATGGTGTGTAGTTTGAGTGGTCGTTCTAAGAAGCAATCTAGACATCAATCTTTTTGTAGCCCTTGACCTATGGCGAATGTCCGTTCAGTGGGATTAGTGAGAATGCGTAAATATCACGTACCTTGTTCTCTTTGAGCATTGAAGCATATTTGTCTGAGAGCCATCTGCAGTTCTCCAGGTGGTTAACACCCTCAAGTCGGTGACATTTCACAAGCTCGTCGCGTACAAGTCGAGCCTCCATGGCTCTCACCCAAGACTCACGAACGAACTCTTCGCGTTCTTGGAGTTTTGCTGACGGATTGGGCACGTAGGTTAGTTGAAACGTTGGCTAAAGAGTAAATTGGATTCATACATTTTATAAGTTCGGGTTTGTCTGCAAACTCGGACATGGTCGCGGTAGCTAAGGATTGTTTGGTTTGTTGTTTGCAAGTACTTTCACGGCTCCATGATGATCCGATGATCCGCCTCCAGTCGAGGCTCCGAATCTCGCACCATGTGTTTGCCATTTGTCCTTTGAATAAGGGACACGACGGACCGAATTGTCTATGAATATTATCGAAGATCGTCTTGTCTTTCACTAACAAGTCATTCGAATCTGAGACATGGACTAGCAATTGTATAAAGCTCGCACCAGGAGGCGAGAAATAGCAGGCCGGTACTACCATTCTTCATTAATCACGCTCTGTTCCTTGTGCACCCCTTGTCAGGCTGAACGTTCTACATACTTTGCAACGTTCACGTGTGGCTTTACTTGGTATGTCTCGTCTCACGGGTAGTTCAAATTTCATATCTCGCGTTCCGATCAGCGCCACAGCTCTTTGTCCATATTAAATTATGGAGGTTTCAGCATGAATACGCAACTTCATTTAAAGCCAATGCGTCAACGAGCGCTCGAGGACCCGTCGCCGCAATGAACGCCCCTCATTATCCAGAGCCAACATGGATGCACATACCTGGTCGCAAAACCCCACTTTACACGAGGTACTTGCCGCTTGAAATATGGTTACCCTATCCCTTTATCCTGACCTTTTTGTGCAAAGGCCGTTGCTAGGATCTGAGCTGTTTGATGACAGAACCAGCGTTCTACTCGATGGGTAGCCCAATTAACATCATTTAATGCCAACATCTGCTCACTCTTTCTTTAGTATGACTGATGCATGTGTCGGCTTCACATTTGAGAGCCTATATGCCGTGAACGAGGTGAAACAACGTGCGCGCAATGCCTTCGCAAAGCTTCGGTGACAGTTCTTATCGTGACTCACCCTGTGGATAACGTATCCTGACAAGGAACACAGGTTTTCGTGTCCCATCATTGCAGCCAGCATAGTGGGCGATATCTCCGGTCCCATCCCGAGATCATGGGTATATGCGCCTGTGCAAAGCCTATCGGAGCTCACGCGCTGGATAAATGATGCTTTTTGCACCGTGCAACAAGATTTGGATGTTAATACTTTCGTCGAAGATACCAGTCAACGTCGGCTCCCTTACCTGTACCAGAACGCAAGTCCCCTCTGGTTTCGTTGTTATCTTCTTTTAGGCAACAATAACAAACATGGCCTCTATTTTCATGGCACGCATGCCATCATGGATGGTGGCCCGACACTTAATGCCTTTGCACTCATGCTTCAATGGATGACGAACGACGCCACCGAACCCGCAGAGAACTTACCCTGGGGGACAGAATGGCATAATCTGCCCCTCGGCCCTGTTAGTGCCACAGGTGGTCCTCGTGAAGATTGGAATGTCGCAGGTACCGAGCTCCTGAAGCAACTACCAGACTCTGAAGCGGTCCGCACTGTATGTTTTCTTATATGCTTATCCTCCTGGCCCCCTTTCAACAAGTTGATCCAGATACCTTTGGCTTCGCGTCCATTTCGGGTGTCACATAGCGCCGTCGGAAAGACATGCAGACTTGAGCGAGTTCTCGACCCGGCACTAACGCATAGGCTAGTTAACAATACACGGATCGTCGGTTGCTCGATGTCACATTTATTTGAGGCTGCATATTGTATGGTGCTGCTCGCCCGCAACCAGCTTCCTCCATCTGTGTGGAATGCCTACCACTTTTCAGGCAACTCCTCTGCGTGGGTACCCCCAACTGAGAGATGTAAATCTGCTAACGATATTTCAGCATCTCGCTGGTTCCGCACTTGAAACTGCCTTATGATACGAAGACGCATTTCATCTCTTCCCGCACGCATATACCGATCAAAATTTCGCTAGCTGAAATCTCGCCCATAGCCTCGCCCAGAAAGCAGCTCCTGCAAATCGTCCAAGCCATACAGCAAAGATACTCTATGTTCGCTACGCATCCATGTATGCCCCATGTTCAGGCTGCAAGGGCGTATCAGCCAGATGCCCTGTCGGAAAGATCAGATATCGAGAGTTCTGTCAATAACGTTGGCCCCATCGAGCGGCAACTTCCGTTATCATGGAAAGGAGGTCATGGCCCTGAGTCGGTAATTGAGCTGGAGTCCGTGTTATTTTCGGTCAGGCTAACGTCTCTAGCTCCGTAAGAAGTCGTTCACTTCTGTTCATCGGGAATGTCTGAACATACTGGCAGAATAATCCATATATGGACCATGAAGGGCAGTTTACATGTTCAGGTACAAGTGCGTAACATTCCTACTTTTTTGTTGTGGGAGAGGCTCACTGATCGTACAGGCAAATGACGCCTGGCCAAAAGAAGACCTGCAGGACCTTCTGGACGTTATCTGTTCTAGAGCATGCCTTGTTCTTGAAGACCTTTCTCAGGATGCCGTAGGCCATCCCTCTGACGTGCCCCTGAACGAACGAAGCAGACTTTGACGTCAAAAATTCTTTCTAATCGTCGATATTGATATTACCGCATGCGTTTTGAATATCCTTGCTGCGATTCGCTTCCTGGTACCATCTGTGCCAACTTGCCAAACTTTCTTTCGTCCGTGTCGATCGAACCTTTGGATGGGAGGGCGCTTCGCATGCTCTATTTGGATATCAAGGGGTCAGCCGAAAGGAGTACCATGAAACATATGGTTAATTAAGGGTCAAAGTTCCGACAGGAAACAAAGATATATACAGTTGTCAGACCGTAGGTTTGTTAACTTGATGGCATGAAGATGCCGAATATTCTAGCATACTAAGTACTATTAGTCCTGCAGAAGCGGCAGCCGTCCCCAGAGTAACTGGGAGCTAATGAAACACTAGGGCGTCAAACGTGCAAGTTTTAGTTCGGAACTCTGCGGCCAGCGCTCCATTTCTGATGACAGAGAATCTCGCTAGAACAACATTGAACTCTGCCGTTGCACTGTACGTACAATATTACCTATGACTCAGACCTATGATACTGCGGAATGGAGGCTAATTAGATCCGATCAAATCAGGCCCAGTCACTACAGGTGCCGGGCGAACGGTGGTGGCAAGAGCTCCGAGACTTATGTGGTGAAGCTAAGCTCGACTCGTCCAAGGAGAATCTGTAGTGTCCAAAATCAGCTAATGTGGCCACCAGAGAGGGGAATTAACACATAACTTAGCCATTGGGCGGGAGCCTACGAGGTGTGTTAGAACAGCACGGAGAGCCTGGATACGATGTGATATCTGACAAGGGATGTTGGAAAACTGTTATATTCATGAGAAGCTTGAGTTGGCCAGGCGGAAAACTGACTGAGGTTTATGTATGCACGGGTCGCATTGCCATCCGTCAGGGTAAGCCGGCGAAACTTTTGGACGTTAATTGGTAGAATTCAGAGGACCATACGTCCTTGATAGAAGCGCACATATGACATTTGTGGCTGGGGAACATGGGGCTCCTGCTCAAAGGAGTGTAGCATAAGCGGCAGGTATAATGTGTTTGTATGTATTTGGTTACAATTCGAATACACTAACTACATATGTCAGGCAGGTAATGTCACGCCGTCTAAGACTAGAGGTTCTATTGATCCGATGCCGCATCATGAATTACGCATCAAGCGTTGTCGGGCAACAATCTTGTACGTACTTTGTTTGTTCCCTTTCAGCTGATACTTTTTATTTTAAGGTCTTGTTTGAACACCCCAGCTTAGCATGAGGCTCTCCGCAGGGTCGATATAAATACTGCACAATCCCCTGCCTTCCCCGCGGGGCTTTCTGCAGTATTCGAATTTCGGATGCCCACGAGGCCTTTTGACAGATACAGACTTTGTCCTCACAAGGTATGGTGTGATTTATGTTTGACCAGCTGACAGGATTAAACTTACCAATTTCCCTCGACGGTATAGTTGCGAAAAATTTACCCTGCATTGGTTTATTAGCTTCTTGAATGATGCGGTGCACTGAGATGGCCGACTCACGGACTGAGGTATCGCCATACAGCAACTCATTCCGGTCTGCCGCTGCCTTTGTTGTCATGATTGCGAAATGCTGCGCGAGCGCTGAGAGTGTGGCGATCAGATCCGTGCTTCACGGATCAAGCAGCTCCCCTTGAATTTCGGTTGAAGAACATGGAAGCCTTAGCGTCAAAAAATGGATGAGGTCCTGTTGGCCGAGACTTGACGACATCAGGCCTGCCAGGACGACGACAGATGAGCCAGTGGATTTCTTGTCTGCCAAAAGCTCGGTTGAGTTAAATCTTGTAGACATTATCACATTTCGCTGACTACACCCAGCTATTTCAGTAACTGCTCAAAATGCCAGACAACAAAGTGTCGGCAGACACATATGTTCAGGAGTTTAGTGGGCACAGATATACAGTGTTTCGTCCGATCAAGGACTAAACGTTTTAATGCAATGCACAACGCAGCGACTGCACCCTAAGCTTAAAATTTGATAATTGCTGCTATACATAAAGTAGAGATCGTGTACCTGCACAACATTGGGAGACCCTGGTCAGCGAGTTATACATCGACCATTTGGCATAATACAAGGGGTGCTCGGGTGCTCCTCGATGACCATGAATTTCTTACTATCGTGCTGTGAGCCCAGCTGTCAGTTGAGTCGTTGACGCTCTGATGGTAGTCTGGTATGTATGCATTCGGTCTAGCGTTCTGCAAATAGCTCTAATGACGTACTAGTACTTCGTCAGCTCCAAATGTCTAGACCCAGTTCTCGATAAGCCCTGCCAAACGAATACACAACTACAAGATCATATCTTTGTGGCTAACACCTATGTGAAAACTATGTAATGTGTCCTGTTCCAAGTAATCAAGGAGATGACAAAGCATAAATTGTATGGGCTATCACGTCTGAATTTAGACTTACGTGAAACCGGAAATTCGGCGGGTCCAAGGCTGGAAAGCAGGTTGCATTTGCATTGCATTGTCATTTTTCACTATCTGATTATGGACCAAAGCTGCGCACTGTACTAAACACAAATGCATCAAACCTCGTGGTGCTTCGTCTAAACGAGGTAAGCACGATAATGACAGAAACCTGTTTACTCAACTGTAGTTATCTTTGTAATGGTCGACACTGGCCGGTAATTATACTTGTTGACTTTAAGTTATAAGTAGGCTAATAGAAAATCTAAACGTCCATGTAAGTGTCAGTCGCACTATCGCAGATGTCCTCCAAAACCGAATTCCCTGCGTCCATGACTGATGGGGGGCATGGAATATCACGTCCAGTGTCTCCCGCCTCAACCTTAGAAGGTTACCATGCGCCAGAATTACTGCGTTCGAGTCACCCTTCAGAACTGAGTCTTTCTCAGAAGTCGCATAAGGCAGAAAAGGATGAGCTGCCTGCGACAACGGACAACACAGGTGTTTTGATCGTCGACTGGGATGGTCCAGATGATCCTAAAAATCCTAAAAAGTACGTTACCTCACCAGAGCAGCATGATTGTTGGGCTCATAGTTCTTGCACAGTTGGAGTTATAAACGCAAATGGGTCGCAACAATTATTGTATCATCTTTTACTTTCATCAGTCCAGTGTCATCCTCTATGAT
>MU173002.1:64577-92220 GCA_016695475.1 Suillus decipiens
TTTGTTCCCTCCATCGTCGCCCTTAATGAGTACTGCAGACCCTGGATACTTTGGTTTTACGGGGAGAAGCTGCGGAACAGCAGTAAATATGCGCGTTGAATCTGTTGATGACCCTAGCGATCACAGGGCCATGACTTTTACAGACTCTGTCAATTTTTTGGGAGGAATGGAACGAAGTGCATCGGATACTAGACGGTGGAAACTTTGTTCTGGCCCAGCAGAAGGAGAGTACGCGTCTCAACTCGCTTGCTGGTCAATTCTGCCTCTATTATGTACAAGTGGATATATTTTCCAGATATCTAAGTTCTGAACGAGAGTAATTTAATGTATTGAGACTGGATAATGGACAGATTTATGTATTTACTCAATTGGAAGTGATAAGGTGGGATAAGATTATATATCAATGACGCAAAGTGGACAGGGGAGCGTGACATGTCAAACACCTCGTGCGACTCGTGACTATTCGAATTTTATCGACTTCAGTTATTTAATGCGTGTGCAGGAGCTTGCCACTTCGGCTGCAAGAATTAAAACAGACGATGAAAAAATATGGTACGGATCTGTGCCTGCGAAGCGTAAACCATACCAAGACACAAAACAACTTCGGACAGAGAAGGTTTGGTTTGAACGTATGTTCCACCTTGGTGTAAGGCTGGCGGTGAGTTTGGTGGGGAATTGTGAACGAAAGGAGATATCAATAAGGCGTGTTCACCGGTAACACGAAAGCAGTAGGTACTAGGAGTAGAGAAGAGGACTTTTCGAGAGGCTTTTCGGTCTATCTTGGAGCGGGGATCTCACTGTAGGATTCGCTTTTTTATAGATACGAGAATGCACATGCGCTACTTATACTAAAAACGGTAAGGGCCGAACAAGGTGGCGTCGCACTTGAACGGGTAGATAAGAGCAGAAAATAAAGAGGATACGAAGATTGAATGAGTGGCGATATGAATGACGAGAGTTGCATAGCATGTGGCATGTGGTCGGTCTTGAACGTTCTTGGTTTGAAGCGTGGTCCGCGCGTAGAGCACGTGCGGTCCTTACATTGGTGAACAGTGATTGCCATGATTTAAATTTTAGACACACAGTCCTATGCGCCCCCACAGCAAAGAGTGTTCAAAATACTGATAGGTCTCTGCTTGCAGTATTCTTCTTGATCACGAGTGCATTCTGAATCCTGTCGATAAGTACTCTGAGTGGTCCTCTGCAGATCAGCGCCTGATATTGTAGGCACGTCTACAGACATCGATTCATCGAATATGCAATTGACTAAGCCCGAAGAGAACCTGCGGCAGTCTCACGACACAGAATATAATTAGTGTTTTGAAAGTACGACTCGCCATGGAGTAAATATTAATGTTGCAACAACAATTTGCAAAGGGGCTAAGACCGGTTAAGATGAACCCTTAAGGAAACCATCCATGAGTGAATGTCAAGGTATGTAAAAAAATGTTGTCGCCGGCAGGTTTCGAACCTACAGTCCAAGAGAAACAAATTTTGAGTCTGTTGGGGTAATCATCTGGCTAGGATCAGTTATGGTCAACTTCCAAAGAAACCATCCATGAGTGAATATCGAGGTGTCTTTCCGATAGAAAAAACCTCGTTGTCGGCAGGTTTCGAACCTGTACAGTCCATCCTGAGAAACAGATTTTGATTCTGTTGTGGCAACCAGCTGGCTGAGACCAGTTGCGAACCATCCATCCATGACTCAATGTCAAGGTATATTCCGACAAAAAATCTCATCGTCAGCAGATTTTGATTCTGTTGTAGCAACCACCAGGCTAAGACCAGTTACGATGAACTTCTTGAGAGACCATGCATGAGTGAAAGTCAAGGCCTGTTCCAACAGAAAAAACCTTGTCGTCGGCAGGTTTCGAACCTGTACAGTCCTAAATAAACAGAATTTGATTCTGTTGTGGCAACAACCTCAGTTGCAGTAAACTTCTAAAGCATCCATCCATGAGTGAATGTCAACGCGTCTTCCAATAGAAAAAAACCTCGTCAACGGCAGGTTTCGAACCCTTACAGTCCAAGAGAAACAGATTTTGATTCTGCTGTGGCAACTGCCTGGTTAAGACTAGTTACGATGAGCTTCTAAGAAAACCATCCGTGAATGAATGCTAAAGTGCTCCGACAGAAAAACTGTCGTTCAGCAGGTTTCGAAGCCGCATAGGCCATGAGAAACAGATTTTGATTGCGGTGACAACACTGGCCATGCTAAGGTCTTTAAGTCTTCCGCTTGACAACTCACGAGACCTCCTAAGTTGATACGGACAATAAGGTTTGAGTCTGAACCTCTATGAAGACAATAAAATTGCCCCGAGGGACAAAGACTGATACAATTCTAATTCACCATCATTAGCAGTAGGTTCAATACAATTAACATTACCACTAAGTATACATGAAGTTTCTAGAAACATGAAAGGAAATCAGCAGATACTAAAAACGAGGACAATGAGACAGTGTCACCACCTTGAAGGCCAGACATGGAGGATTGGAGACGATGTCCCACAAAACAGTGCCCACGCGTAATACAGTTCATCCCAAACACAACATCGAGACCACGCGCGACCTCGAACTCGACATCGGTAGTGAGAGCACGGCGATGAACTGAGGCCATGGGGATTTCAGCGAAACATGAACTTGGGTCTAAATGGCCGGGCAAACGAGCAAACGAAGAATACGATTCAAGGTCAAAAGCAACAGACGCAAGAAGACGATCGATTTGAATGAGGTGTCAGTGGAAAAACGATATCACCCATAGCGAGAATAAATCTACATGACACATTAGAATGATAGCACGGGGCGTTCGGAGGCCAATGGAAGCACTTCCTTTACTAGGAAGGTTCTCGGAAGTGGAAGCCTTGGAAGAAGAGCTTTCCATAGTTGATAGGCTTTTAGTGATGGTAGCATGGTAATTTCAAGCAGCATACATGTGGGGTGTGTTTGTATGTATTTTGTCAACTGTAACTCCATTGTCAAGAGGTCCGCATGCCATCACGAATATTGAATTGTACGTACTCTATTTGAGCTGTCCACGAGGCCTTTTGACAACTACGAACTTTGTCCTCACAAGGTATAGTATGATTTTATGTTTGACCAGCTGACAAAATTAATATTATTAATTTCCCTCAACGGTATAGGCTCTTATCATCTCGTATAATCCTAGAGTCCTTACGCTGTGTATAGGTCTCGGTATTGCACATGGTACTTATCAGGTGAATCGACCCCTGTGAGAAGACAGGGAGCTCCTGATCCGAGATGACAAAGCAGCCTGAATTTAGACTCGTCAGATGTGGAACCGGAAAATCGGTGACGGTCAAAGGCCGCGAAGCTGAAAACATTTAGCAAGGTGACCAAGGTCGCCCCTCTGTCTTTCACCGTCGTGCTCGATTATCGATTATTATCGGCCGATGCTATCCACCGTGACTAAACACAAATGTGTCAACCTTTGTGGCGCGAGGTAAGCACCGTGGTAATGACAGAGGTCTACATACTCAACTCCTGTCATCTTTGTAATGGTCGACACCAGCCGGCTACTATGTTATTTATTGACTTCAAGTTATAAGTAGCCAGATAGGAATTTTGAAGGTCCATGTGAGTCTCAGTCGCAGATGTCTGCCACAACCCAAATTCCTGCGTCCACGACTGATGGGGTACATGGAATACTAGTGGGCGCAGACTCAGTGTCTTCCGCCCCAACCTCACAAGGTGATCATGCGCCACAATCAGTCCATCATGCTTCAGAACAGAGTCCTCATAAGTCGTATAACGACGAGCTGCCTTCGACAACGAACGATACAGGCGTTTTGATTGTTGACTGGGATGGTCCAGATGATCCTGAGAATCCTAAAAAGTGCGTCACCTCACCAGAGCAACGTGGTTGTTGGACTTATAGTTCTTGCGCAGTTGGAGCTATAAACGCAAATGGGCCGCAACAATTATTGTATCATCGTTTACTTTCATCAGTCCAGTGTCATCCTCTATGATTGCGCCCGCTACAGGCCAAGTGGCTTCTTCCTTCGGTATTGACAACAGCGTCATACTTGCACTCACAACATCAATCTTTGTGCTTGCATATGGTAAGCCGATTTAGTGGACACTAGATACCCCCCACTCATCAATCGAACATGTACCAGCCGTGGGGCCATTGTTTCTGGGTCCATTGAGTGAAATTTACGGACGGTCACGCGTTTTGCAATTGGCGAATCTATGGTATCTTGGTATGACCTCAACAAGCTAACTCATAATCACGTCATGACTCTCATTCTTGAAATGACAGTATGGAATCTTGTCTGCGGATTCGCACAGTCAGAAGCCCAGCTTCTTGTTTTCCGTTTTCTGGCTGGCCTCGGAGGCAGCGGCCCTTTGTCGGTAAAGTTGAATTTTTCCATGTCAAAAGTATCTCTTCTGAATGATTTCCCTCTTCAGATTGGCGGTGGTTTTCTTGGAGACTGCTGGCGACCGCATGAACGAGGAAAGGCTGTTGCAATTTACTCCTTAGCTCCAATGATGGGCCCCGTTATGGGACCTATCACAGGCGCCTGGTTTGTGATTATTCCGTATTCAACGACACTATCTAAATTTACTCAGGATAGCCGAATACTCGACCTGGAGATGGGTGGTATGTGCTACTTCCGCCAATGGAGGACATTTCTCATTCATCTGACAGTTCTGGTCTACGTCCATTGTGGATGCAACCATTCAAATCATTGGAGTGTTTACACTTCAAGAGAGTGAGCAATTGACTGGTCGCGATCCGCTGATGCTTATGAGTTGTATCCAGCTTACGCGCCCCTCTTATTGGAAAGGAAGGCAGAGCGGATTCGCAGATCGATGGATGCCGAAAAAGCGCCATACAAAGAGATCCGTACCATTTACGATGACCAAGATCGCTCGTAAGTTCTTTTATGATCCCTGTAAGATGATATCTGAGAACGATGGTTTCTATAGTTGGCGGAGCATCATGACTAAATCGCTTACCCGCCCTTTTGTACTCTTCGCCCGTGAGCCGATCCTGCAGCTCCTTGGCGTTTACATGGCGTATCTGTACGGGACACTTTATCGTAAGGCATTTTGTTTTCCATGGATGTGACCTCATACTGTATCAGTATTTTTGACGACGATGCCATCGATCTTCCAGGGCACATACCATCAGTCGGTAGGAATCTCCGGTCTTCATTACGTTGCACTCGGGATAGGATTGACAGGGGCGTCCCAAATAAATGCGAATACGATGGACAAGATTTACGTGTATCTCAAGAACAAGCACGGCGGAGTTGCGAAGCCAGAATTCAGATTGCGTTCGTCATATTTTTCTAGTCCTTCATTTTTCAAGTACTCATTCAGTCAACCACCAGCTGCTATGATTCCTGGATCTATACTACTTCCAATCGGGTGTTTGATTGCAGGCTGGACTGCTGAAGCTCATACTTTTTGGATAGGACCAGATATTGTTAGTGTCGTTTTCTTAGTATTGTTTATCTACTGATGGTTCTGACAGGGCATTGCGCTTGTGGGAATAGGCATTATTCTGAATTTCCAGTGTATCCAGACCTACATTGTTGATTGCTTTACACTTCATGCCGCTTCTGGTGCGTAGAGCTGATTACCGTGTTACGACAGATCTCAAATAATAATGTTTCATGTTCAGCCCTGGCCGCTGTCTCCTGTTTGCGGTCACTAGCAGGCTTTGGATTTCCCTTGTTTGCTCCAGCGATGTACAACGCACTCGGGTTTGGCAAAGGCGATACTATTTTGGCAGTTGTAGCAATCGTCATAGGTTGTCCCGCGTACGTCTCCGTTTTTGTTCCCTCCATCGTCGCCCTTAATGAGTACTGCAGACCCTGGATAATTTGGCATTATGGGGAGAGGATACGGAACAGCAGTCGATATGCGCCGTGAACCCGATGACGACCCTAGCGATCACAGTCAGCGATAGGGCCATGACTTTTACAGGGTTTTTTACTTGTTGAGGAGGGGTGCATCGCGGGTGAATACGGTGTGTCTGTTTGACAGACACTTGGGCGATGGAAACTTTGTTCTGGCCCAGCAGGAGAGTACGCGCCTAAACTCACCTACGGGCCAATTCTGCCTCTACCATGCACAAGTGGATATATTTTAGGCCCTGCTAGATATATATGAGAGAAGTTGAGATAGGCTGGACAATGGACAGATCTATATATTCGAAGAATGAATGTCCGTAAGGTCAATTGCAGTACTCGCAGACGATGAGGGAAAGGGAGCAACTTCGCTTCGATTTCCTTTCATCTGCAAAATCTCACAGATTACCGATGACACACTTGTGATGAGCTTGATAGAAAGCGGGCGCTGGCTAGATAGAACGAACTCTAGTGAGTTCTGTAGTGAGGAATGTGATAGGTATTACTTACCCCCAGTCTCTTATACTCGACTGGGGGAAAACAAAAGCGAGTGGAGCGAGTCTGTGCGTGGAGCTACCTAATTAGGTAACTCCGCTGAGCGCTAAGTGAATGAGTGTCTTGAGTTTGTCTTGAGTAAAACGTACAATATTTGGGATAAACGCTGACAACGAGAACGTGTGGGAACGGAGGTAAAACCAACATTGCTTACTACGAGCAGCCGTGCTAAATACAGACTAGTCAGGTCTCAGGACCCATCGCGGGTTGCTGCGTGTTGTCGTGGCCTTACATTTAAGGGTTTGAACTTGGATGTACAAGGTGCGTCAATAGTTGAGCCACCACTTACCTGCCGTCTTCGTTGTCGGCACATATTCACTTCCGGAAGAGGTGTACCGAACCGCAAAATTAATTTCATCTCTTTTACCCAAGATATCTGACGTGGTGGAAGTCAAGGTTTCGAGGCGACCCTTGGAGGTGATAGCAAGCACATACTACAGTATATCATGAGACCACAAGAATTAATCAACTTTGGATTCTCGTTCCTTTCCTCCCATTGGCAATTGCTCGTCCGCCGTCAGTCTTCACCTTGATGGCTGTTCCAGAATACACGAGTACAAACTTCATTAATCGAGAGTCTTGGTGGAAAAATCGTGGTACGAACTTGGCTATGCGAATCGAAGCGAATAATTTTCTTGACAATGTTGGCGCGCAGCCCTCCTGGTTTTAAATATCTGTTTGATATTACCACTACTATCATCAGTACTGAACGGTCTTGATGCGTCTATGCTAAACGGTCGGTCGTAAGCATTAATTATCATATGGTCTACTCAAGTCACCTTAGGCCTGCAGATTTTGCCTGCATGGCAAGAATACTTTCATGATCCACAGGAAAAAAACTTAGGTGGGCAGTCCTGGCATTGTTGCAACCCTCTATTCACAGTTGTTAGGCCTCATAAATTCTGCCCAAAGCATTGGTACCCTTAGCGTAAGCCGTAGTAGTTGGTTTAGATTCCTCTCAGTTCACTTGGCTTCAGGGAATTCCATTATCTCCTTATGCGTCTGACTTACTAGGACGACGAGTAACTCTGTTCTTCGGGGCAACCATCGTGCTTTCTGGCATTCTCACGCAGGCATTATCCACCAGCGTGCACATATTCATTGGCGGTCGTGTGCTCAGTAAGATTCCCATCTCACATTCACGACATGATTCGGATACTTATCTATATACTGTAGTTGGCCTAGGTAATGCTTTCACCAGTAATGCTGCTCCCTTGCTTATCAGCGAACTTAGTTATCCAACGCATGTATGTCCAACCACCTCGATCATTATCAGTTGTTTCTAATCTCAGTTAAGCGCGGAAAATTTACTGCTCTATACAATACGATGTGGTATTGTGGCAGCATTATCTGTGCGTAACATTCCGTACCATAAATTCAATTTCTCACACGTGTTACAGCGGCTTGGATCTGCTTGGTCGCTTATCATCAGGCAGGGACATCAGAATGGTCATGGAGAGTCCCTGTATTTCTTCAAGCTACTGTTCCTGTCCTTCAAATGACGTTCATATGGTCGGCATTATCGTCTCTTGAATTGCTCAGAATGACTTAGTACTTTTAATTGTGTTTAGGTTCATTCCGGAGAGTCCTCGATTTCTAGTGGCTAAAGGTCTGGTAAGCATTGGCGAGGAATTTTCCCGGTCAATTAGAATCCATACTTCTGCCGTTTTTCTCACAGGAATCGCAAGCTGCACGTGTCCTCACTAAGTACCATGCAAATGGGTCAAGTAAATATGACCAACTAGTAGCATTCGAAATGGCTCAAATCCGACATTCTCATAACGTTGAGCGAAAGATTGCCTCCAGTTCATCTTTCCTGACGTGCTTCGCAACTCCTGGTAACAGACGGCGCATGCTTATCATTATATCGATTTCAACATTTTCGCAGTGGTGGTTTGGCTTATCTCATTCTAATTTGATACTATGAGAATTGACGCTCCTTTCAGCGGCAATAGTCTCGTCTCGTCTTACATCAACATTGTTTTGGACGGGATGTATGTTCTACTAAAAGTCGACACGGTAGTATATTGGCTGAAAGTTCGACAGCGGCATAACCACGACTCGGACAAAATCATTAATTAACGGCTGTCTACAGGTTCATTCATGTTTTCTCAGAAAACGCCAGAGTTGATCCTTATATCTTATAGATTTTTAATTTTGCCAGTGCTCTATCTAGCTTAATGCTCGTGGACAAGTTGGGCAGAAGGAAGTTGTTCCTGATTTCGAATACCGGAATGTTGATCGGTTGGTATAACTTTGTGACATCATGCTGGTTCGAAAACATGGCTTATCGTCTGAGTAGTCTTCTCCATGTGGACAGTCACCACCGCTCTTTTCAACGAGACTAGGAGTACTGTAGCTGTGCAAGGTAAGCACGAAACCTTGTTGTACTTGATGCGATTGTTGATCAAGCACGAACAGCTACTGTACCGCTCATCTTTATGTTCTTCTTCTTTTATGACTTTGCGTACACGCCGCTGATTGTTTCGTACACACTCGAGATTCTGCCTTACAGCATTCGTGCCAAGGGACTTGCAATTTCGGTTGGACATTTCAGACTCGTCTTTGAACACCGTCTAACATCCTGCACAGTATTTTTCTGCCTATCTTTCCAATGCTGTTAACTTGTTCGTCAATCCGTGGGCACTCAATGACATTGGTTGGAAATATGTGTGTCATATCTCTTGCAAGTTTCAGTTTCTGGTTGACAAATATCTCGCAAAGTACCTTTTTTTCTGTGGATGGCTCGTTGTGGAGCTAGCATTTGTGACGATGTTCATTGTTGAGACGAAAGGTGACATTCATTTTTTTTATGGATTGTGAGCAGTTCTGGATTTTTTCTTCAGGTCGTACTCTAGAAGACACTGCTGCTTTATTTGACGGCGTGAAACCTCCTCGGAATACTACGGAATGGAGGGATAACCTGGATTTCGCCAGAATGCCCCGGCCTAGATCACCCGGTCTGGACAAAGATGCCCGAGATAATTTCGAGCTTCATGAAAGCAGTGGTGACCGGTGCAGCGTCTCAGGATCACATTCGCATATCGAGCAACAGGAACACAGTAAAGTGCAGAGCAGTGTCTTCGGATCACCTTCGCATCTTGAAACAAGGTCAGAAGAGTCTGCCATTACGGCTATTAAGTGAGAGGGGAACTACTGTCACAATGTTGTATTTTATGCCCTATATTTATTTGCTCATAAGCACTAGTGTCTGTTGGGGACTGTTGGCTATCTGCATCGATATTCACTAGTTTTGATCCAGACCTCAACACAGTTCTCAGAAGAAGGAAACGCTCCTCAACCATCATGGTCAATTGTAACAGTTCGGGTGCCGTCAAACAAGCTGCGGAACGTTGCTCCTTGGTGCTAGAGAATATAAGAGATGAGCAGACATTATTGCTAAAACTCATAATGGATACGTACTAGGCCAACGTTCATTCTGTTAGAGCTGGAGAACGGCGCTGTATCAAGTGTCTACGACATGGCGGGAGACAACACGGAGAGGGCAGTCTATGACATAGGTATTTATACGTAGTCAGGACTATCCGAACGACGACAGAGGGCAAATACCAAACTCTAACACATTCGTACTTTGGACATCCTTGGACCTTGGGTCCAACCTCGGGGAAGTGATTAACAGAAAGCATGTGCAAAAGACACGAATAGCGTCATTACAGAGCACAACTGCACCAGCATAATCGAATTCGCCCATGCGCACGGATCCAGTGCGGTTGCTGTGCTCAAAGTAACCCATCATAGGTCCATATGCAAACGATTTCTGTGCAAGGAGTAGCTGTTTCAGAGTGCCCTCATGAAAGCAGGTACAGGTCACGTGACACCATAGAAAACACATCTACCGTGAGTCAGGGCCGGCGTTTCACATACGGATATCCATGACATCGCAGTAGGATGAGAGCGTACACTTGAGCCTTGAGATTGGTGTCCACCTGATTGAAATTCCTTGGAGGCCACCAAACAGAGAAGTGCGAACGGCTTACCCAGCTTTCCAGAGACTAGCCGACTTGCTGGAACAATCATTGACCATTGTCCAAGTCATCTGCGTACGTCCTCGTTTTTGTTCCCTTCATTGTTGTTGAGCGTGCAACTTCGACTTGCTTGTGTATTCCTTTTCTCATTTGTCACCGTGGACTCAATACTGTTACGCTATTTGTACCTCAGCGGTTCTGTCTGAGCATAGTCCACGTCATTCTACTCGCCAGGTCTTACTTTTGTCGCTCTACATCTAGACTCGCATCAATGTTATAGCGGTTCTGTCTACAACGCTGAAACTCGTCTCTTAGTTTCTACTTTCTACCCTTAATGATTACTGCAGACCTGGCATTAAGGGGAGAGGAACAACACTCGCTATGCGCGGTGAATCCGGTGATCTAAGGATCACAATCAACAACAGGGCCACTTTTACAGGCTCTGTTACTTGTTGGGGAGGAAATGAACGAGGTGCATCGCGGGCGAGTACGGTGCGTCTGTTTAACAGACACTGGACAGTGGAAACTTTGTTCTGGCCCAGCAGAGTACGCACCTAAACTCACGGGTCAATTCTGCCCTCTATTGTGCGCAAGTGGATACATTTTAGGCTCTGCTAGATATCCAAGTTCTGAAAGAGAGCAACTCACTGAGATAGGCTGGACAGTGGACTGATCTATATATTCACTCAATTGTAAGTAATAAGGTGGGATAAGATTATGTCTCAATCGCGCGAGAGGGTGTGGCATATTAATGATGCCCCCAGACAACGTGCATATGTTGCTATTCCTAATCATCGATCAAGAAAAAACGAACGACGTCCAGTCCCGTTGTGTCACAACACACGGGAATTCCACAGGCCTCACCACCGCCTCTTCACAACACCCTCCGTCAACCCCTCCAAAGCATCCCTCGCCTCGCTTCTAGGCAGTAACGCTAACACCTCCCGTGCTTTCTCAGCATGTATGCGTGCTAGCTCGCGCGTGCGCTCTACACCACGAGAAGACGAGATGAGTGTCAAGGCCTACACATCGTATGGAAATATAAAAGTCAGCCATTGTTTAAATGTGGCTGGTGGGAAGTGATGCTCACCCTCTCAACATCGCCATCCTTACCAAACCGCCGCTCGATCATGGCTTCCAGCTCTGGAAACTCTTCGGCTGCATAGAGTGCGGGTCCTGTTGCTAGTCCCAGGCGCAAGTCTGCAAAGCCAGGTTTTCCGAGCTGGGCCGTGGAGGAGGAAAAGTCGAGGGTATCGTCTATAAGCTGCGCGAGGAGTGAGTACGAACGGGAAAGTGTCGAGAGATTGTAATACAACAAGACAAGAAGAATAACGCGTGCAGTGACGAAGTAAAGAGCCAAAGGCACAGACAGACGTCAAGAATTACGCAAACATACCTGAAATGCAATACCCAGATTCCTCCCATACGCATAGGCCACTTCCTTCCACACCTCGCCTTCTCTACATCCTCCTAGCACGACAGCAGCCCGTGCACCTTTAGCCATTAGCGAAGCCGTTTTTAAATAAGTTTTTTTAAGATAGATGGACCATTTATCGGATGATGAGGGTGAAGGGGAAGAATGAATGTCCTTAAGGTCAATAGCACCACTCGCAGACGATGAGGGAGAGGGAGCAGCTTCGCTTCCACTCCCTTTCATCTGCAAAATCTCACCCTCTACAAGATTAGCGATGACACTCGCGATGAGCTCTACCACTTCATGACTCCCTAGCCGACTTAGGGCAGCACTGGCGCGTCCCAGCAAGAAATCACCACCGAGGACAGCCAGCTTATTTCCAAAAGCAGCTGGTGCACTGGGTGCGCCACGACGAAGGGGGGATTTGTCAAGGACGTCGTCATGGAGCAAAGAAGCCACATGTATCATTTCCACGATCTGTGCTAGGCGCAACTGGGTAGGAAGCAATGCATGGGTAAGTGCCTGTGAGTGAGTTTGATGCAGGAGTGGGGGTGGTGGGATATATGATGGTTGGGGAGGGGGTATGTGTAGTTCGAACGCGCTCTCGAATGATGCGGTATGATCTGGCATACTGGGATTCCAGTCGCATAGGATGTCTTTTCGAGACAAGGGCGCGTCGAGTTCTTGTTGACGTCCTCTTGCATTGTCTGCTGCCCAATTTACTTGGGGGAATTCAGCGCCCAGTCCGTTTGTTGCACGCGCGAAGAGGAGAACGAGGAGAGGCCGGAGTTGTTTGGAGGGGTGGAGAAAGTAGTATTGAGCGATGGCATTAAGGGAAGGATGGGAACTGCCAAGGAGGGTGATCAGGGAAGTACGCATCTTTTCGAGGTGTGGTGCGAGGAGGACATATGGGTCTGTTTTTGCTGGTGTTGAGGGAGCGGGACGAGCCTGGGGCTGAGCTAGTGCACTGTGGTGTCGTACACTTCGGGGTCGTGTAATTCTACGCGCATTAGACGCTACACGCATGCTCGCCGTTACTGAAGACGACCATGACCCCATCCTCGACGACGACCAAGATGTGCTCAACGGGAATGCGACGGAGCTACTAGTAATTTCCCGTTTTCTATTTTTCCCGCGCTGGCCGAGGATCAATTGATCACGTATCAACCCGACTCCAGAGCGCTTCATTAAAATACAGCTTGAATCATACTACAGGAGTCCTGAGAGATATGGTACTTCTAATTCACAGCCATGCAGGGCATAGGTCGCGTGCACACAAAGAACGCGTCTTTTCATTGGCTGCGTCTTCTCCTGCGTACAGCATCAAGTCGCACCCTTCAAGTCGTGCGCTCTAGCATGACTACCGTAAAACACCCCCCGGTGACGTAGCCGTACTCCTCGTCCGGCTTTTGCTCGCAGTAGCTGGCGTCCGATTCAGCGGAGACGCTTCGATAGCACTGCGGTGTTTGTTTACAGAGGGGGCCAGGTATGCCCCTAGTTTTTTGGCCTGGCATAGTGCATCAGTGTTAAATGGAATGAGCATGTGAGAGGCCTACTTTTGCGCACATAATCTTCCAATCAGCTTCTGCGCTACCGTTTACAGCGAGTAATAGTAACGGTTCTCTTTCATTTTGTAATCCCGGATTGGCGTCATCAACAGGGACAACAACTATTCGTCCAAGCTACGCGTGATTCGTCAGCCCATGTCAACACAAAGGGAAGTACGCGTGTACAGATACAGATTTGCGTGAAGTCGGGAAGAAAAGAAAAAAACAACTTACCTCACACTCAGCCATCCCTGTCCCGTTCTCAACCCCTTCTTCACCCCTCGTCTCAGCCCACACCTCGGCACTCAACCCAGCCAATATCCATATCTCGTCTTTCGATCGCTGTAAAGACATCGTTTGAGAAGACCTACTATCCGATGCAGCACTACTGCGCGGGTGCGGTGATATACTACATTCTGTCCTCCCTCGCAATGGTGGAGTGTGTCCATTGGCGCTCGACGCGTGAGCGTTAGGGGGCGTCGTATGTCCATTGATACTAGGGTATGTAGCCGCGTGCGCTGTATTTCTCTCATCTTTCCCACTCCCCGTTGACGAACAGGCAAAGGAGACGATTGCACCCTCTGGTGTCAGAAGGAGTGCAGTGTGAATCGTATCAGCGGGTGAAAGCAGCTGTGTGAGGTAGGTTTGGAGTGTTGAGAGATTTAGCATCGTAGTAGGTTGTGCCGTTAGTGAAAGGTAAAATATAGCAATCCTTGGATCTGGAGGTAGTAGGTCACGATGTGATAGTTGGGTTACTCTGGAGTCTTAGTCTCTCCTAGATAGCCCTTTATAGAGCAAAACGAAGGAAGATAATTCGTTCCTTCTGGAGTCTGGACCTTTGAATTGGTGGTGGCATGGGTCAACGATAATTCCCACAACACTGCCACAGTTAAAGAACTGAAGTATGATTACATCATGTAGTCTGGCTGAGTCGGACATATCTGATTCTGAAGATCTACATTCTGACTGCCAACGAACAAAATGTAGTTTGTTATGGTCACTGACGGCTTAAATAACATGATCAGAATTCGAACCCTTGGAGTACCTAGTATGAGAAACGATTATTGGACGATTAGATGCATCTGCAAAACCACTGAAATGAATGCTTAACTTATGCGCATTACTGGAAACCCGCCGGGGAAAATGGCAGGAAACACTAAAAGGATCAGTCTTAAGATAACAGGACAAAACTGTGGATTTCAAAGGCGTGATATGTTAGTGGCTAACACACAGAACACGCTCAGTGTTGGGAAACAACAAATAGACATTGCAAGTACCTAACACACGGAACACGCTAGAAAGAGTATTATAAGAGATGGCAGGATGACGAGAGAATGAATAACATACCTCAGTGTTGGGAGACAACAACTGAGGTATGAGGAACTGAAGTGAAGGGTATTATATGAGAGAAGAATGCACGTGATAAAGTGAAAAAGGAAATATGCTATGAAGAATGATGATGATGATGACAACTATGACGATTCAACACACCCCCACAACAAGACATTGTTGCAATCCATACGATACGAGGGAGAGGCCATTCTGATGACAAAGATAAAGAGGGCGAGGGAGACATTTCATGAATATGTCCGCAATGTTCTTGTGGGTTGAGAGCCACTCAGGTTTGAAAGTACTGTCTTCAATGTGTGCATGAATGAAATGATAACGGAGGTCGATATGCTTAGTGCGGATGTGATTTGTGGCTTCCTCCGATAAGGCAATGGCCCTGGCATTATCTGCAAAGATGTGAAGGGGTAGTTGGAGAGGGATTCTCAAACATTTGAAGAACGATATGAGCCATAGTCCATCCTGAATTGCTGCAGTTAGTGCCATATATTCAGCCTCTGTGGATGATAGCATGTGGGTGAGTTGTTTCTTCGATGAGTGTGATACTGGACCTCCATTGAAGAACCATACATAACCTGAGATAGAAATACAGTCTTCAGGGCAGCTGGCCCAGTCTGAGTCGCTGAATCTGTGGAGATCCAATAATGTGGTTGCACCCCCATAATGTGTGCATAGGCTGATTGGCCCAGCAAGAAATCAAAGAACATGTTTGGTGGTGGCGTAATGATGGGGTTCTGGGGAGCTGTTGTTCTGGGCAAGCTTCATGATGGTGACTGCAATATCAGGGCAGGTATACATGGCAAGGTAGAGTAGCTCTCCAACAAGCTTATGATATTCTGTCATTAGATTCTCGATGTGAGGATGAACATTGGTATTGCAACTGAACGGGAAGTGAGGATCCATGGGCAGGGAGATGGAGTTGCATCCAAGCATGTCATGTTCTTCTAGGAGATAGGTGATATAATCAGTCTGGTGCATCCAGAGTTCGCATGTCATTCTGTTGTGTTCGAACTGAATTCCTAGATGCTTAGACACTGGCCTGAGGTTAGATAATCCAAATTGTTGAGCAATCTGAGACTTAATATGAACCAGAAATGGATGGTTACTAGTGGCTGTGAGTCTGTCATCCACATGCCAGGCTATGATGCAAATGACTCTATCCCCTTCTCCATTGATGTGGTCATACATGAAGACAGCATAATTGGCCTCCATGTGAAGAAAACCTAGATGAGTTAGAACTTTCCTTGAAAGTTCATACCAATTGTAGGCTGCCTGTTTAAGGCTGTATAGTGATGATAGGAGGTGACAAACAAGGGATCTGATATCGGGTGCAAAATGTTCGAATCCAGGAGGTTGTTGCATGTATATGTCCTCTGATAACTTCCCCCACAAAAAGGCATGTTTCACATCAAACACATCAAGTTCCCAATTGTTGTGGGTGGCAAGTGCGGAGATGACTCAGATAGAAGCTGCCTTGGCAACAGGGGTGAAGGTCTTACCGAAGTCAATGCCTGGCACCTGAGAGAACCCCCACACCACAAGATGGGCTTTATAGACTGACCTGCCTTTGAGATCTTCCCTGAACTTGAGAACCCACTGACACCTGATCACTTTTCAATTGTCAGGGAGGGGAACAAGCTTGTAAACTCCCATTTCTGACATTAAATTCATCTCACACTTCATGGCTATAAGCCAGTGGTCCTGATCTGAATGACACATGGCTTTGTCGTAGGTGTTGGGTGGTACCTTCATATTGTAGCAGGGGGCCTGAGGATTTTGATGAGTATCACTACAGATGGAGATACAGGCTTGTTCCATGATGATGAGGTTGGCTAAGATGTGGGGAAACCCCACTGTCTCAGGATCAGGATGGATTGCATCCTTGTCCTGGATGTCGTTGTCTGCGAGAGGATGGGTAGGTGTGGGCAAAAGAGCAGGACAAGAAAGGACTGGAATTGGAGGAATGGGCACATTGGGATCATCTGCAGGAGGTATGCCTTGAATTCAAGCCTGTCTTAGGTCCTGCTGATGTTCAAGATGTGCCATATCTGTGGCAGTTGCTCACAATACTGATGCCCACACTCCATGGGTTGTTGAGCTCTGCCAGAACAATGGGGAGGAGCAGATGGTATGGGAGGTACAGATGTAGGAGCAGGAGCAGAAGGGTGTACCACATGAGGGCATGGTGCTGCATAGTCTTTGTCATCATCATTGTCGCTATTGTCAGGGAAGGAATGGGTAGAGAAGGACTCATTGAATATGACGTCTTGGGAGTTGAAGAATGCCCCAGTGACAGAATCGCAGCAATGTCAGGCTTTAACTCCAGGTGGGTAGCCCATAAACACTGCTTCATGAGATTGTGGTCCCAGTTTCTCCTGTAACTTGGCAGGGATATGCATAAAGCACCATGCACCAAAAACTTGAAGGTGTGACATGTTGGGTTTCTTGCCATGTAGCATCTCATAAGGCATCAAACCAGGATCAAGGGAGTGGGATTCAGTGCAGTTGAAGAGATAGGCTGTGCAGAGAGCAGCCTCACCCCAAAGGTTTTGAGGTAGGCAAGCATGATCAAGCATCATGTACATTCTTCCTTTGATTGTGCATATAACACATTCTGCTTTCCTGTTTTGTTGGTGAGCATAAGGTGCTGACAGTTGATGTACAATCCTGGCTGATTTGAGTTCCTCAGTGAATGCTGCATTCATGAACTCACCCCCATTGTCTGATCGAAAAATCTTAACCTGCAGTCTCGATTGATTTTCCCAATGTGCACGAATGAGATGCCATGCTTCAATTGCTTGATCCTTCATTGCCAAGAGTTGAAGGTTGAGAACATTCATATGGTCATTGAGAAAGATGATGAAATAGCACTTGTTATGGGGGGTGAGGACAGGAATGGGTCACAAAGATCTGAATGGATGAGATTGAGGAAACACAAAGCTCAGGCTGACTCTGATGTGGGATGAGGACAGTGAGGATGCTTTCCCATTATGCAGGATTCATATTTGGATAGAGTGGGTCTGGCGGACACAGTAGCACCTGTGGCAAAGAGAGGTAGGCGATGTACTGATTCACCTCCGATGTGCCCTAGTCTTGCATGCCACAGGTCAAGGTTTGGAGCTACATGGGTAAATGCCAATAGATCAGGAGGGGATGGTGGTATGCTCACTGTGCTGATAGTATTTCCTGTCAAGGGAGCAGGGAGAAACTCAAGGTTGACATAACATAAGTTGTTCACCATGGGGATAGCTCCCAGTTCCTTTCCTCGATAGATGAGTTCACAGCAAGGAGGAGATGCCTGGAACACACAGTCTCACCCCTTGCTAAGCATCCACCCTACTGAAAGTAAGTTTAGCATCGCTGATGGAGCATGCAAGCAGTTCGAGAGGCAAACATGGTGCTTAGCTCCACCAGTTTTCAGGATGGCTACACAGTCTCCATGACTGGATGTGGACAAGCTACCATGATTGGCTGTACAGACAGTGACAGCATCAGCAGTAGAGTATGATGAGAAGTATGATCAATCACAGATGAGGGTAGTCATAGTTCCTGAATCGAGGATCATGTTAAATCTGGATGCAACTAGGTAGGAGAGGGTGGCTGTGTCATGGGTAGGAACACTGTCATCAGGTATTTCAGCAATGGAAGCACAAGAGAGATCTGCTAGGAATGCATCAGCCACTGCTTCAGTTCCTGCAAAGGCTGTGATCACTGTTGATGGAGGTAAGGTAGTGGATGCAGGAGGAGGAGGAGCTACAATTGCTGCAGCAGTTTCCTTCTCCTTCTCCTTCTTCTTGTTCTTCATCCAGGGAGCTTGTCCCTCCATACTGCCACCTTTCTGATAGCAGTGGGCATGATCATGATCACCCTTATTACATCCAACTGTGGTGCAGAAGATCCCTTCTGGGTTATGACAGTGCTTATGCAGGCCAGTGATGGAGTTAATGTTTCCAGTAGAAGAGGATGAGGAAGTCGCCACATTCATATACTCTGACCCAGGACATCCACTACTGCTCAATGCATGCTCGTCAATCATCTGCACAGCTTCTGCTGAGATACAGGCCATGCATACATTGAATGCAGATGGTGTCGCAGCTGCTAAAGGTGCATTAACAGTAGCTGCAGGTATGGTGGCAGTGGTAGGAAGTGTGATGGTGAGGAGGGCTTTGAACTGTGGCCATGTCCCAGAGCATGGAAGTCCCCAAAGAAGTTGGAAAACAGCTTCCACATCCGTATACACCACCCCCATGTGGAGCAGGCACTCACGTAGTACTGAATGCTGTCCTATGTAGTTTGACACATCAGCTGCATCCTTCATCTGCAATGTATACAAGCTCTGTTGGACCACATGTTGCAAACCCATGTCAATCCAACCAAAGTGGTCTTCCAGTGTCTTCCATGCATCATGGGCAGTGACTTTATGACTCATTGACATGAGTTGTTGGACTGTTACTGACAAACAGCAAGTGATGATTGCCTTTTCTTTAAGGTCATTGATGAGCCAAGCATGAATTGCGGTGGTCTCATCTGTAGTTGGAGCAGCCAGAATAGCAGCAATAGGTTTATACAAGGCACTACCCAAGATGTCATCAGGATCCACTGCATCCATGACATGACACCATTGGTCCTCAATTCCTAGGGCGTAAGTAACCTTGCATTTCCATGCAAAGTAAGTATCTGGTCCAGTCAACTCTGGAATATGATCCAACTTCCCCATGTCAAAGGAAGGTGGCTTTAAGAAGATAGCAAGTTGTGTAAACAGTTGGGCATGTCAGTTGTAGCTTCAAAGATTTCACTAGAAATCACAGCTCATAACCTGTTAGCAGCTAACACACAGAACATGCTAGAAAGAGTATTATAAGAGACAGCAGGACAACGAGAGAACAAATAACATACCTCAGTGTTGGGAGACAACAACTGAGGTATGAGGAACTGAAGTGAAGGGTATTATATGAGAGAAGAATGCATGTCATAAAGTGAAAAAGGAAATATGCTATGAATGATGATGATGATGACAACTATGACGATTCAACATGATACAAATAAGCAGTTGATGGTAGGTAAGAGACCCGAGTCTGTCCATAAATGGGGCTCAAAGTGGCGATATAAGTGATCTGAACAAGCACATGACTGATGTAATAAGCAGTCAGCTTACAATTACGGACACTTACGAACACTTACAACTTCATTGCCCTGAGGCTTTATGGCATGATATATGTAGGACCTTACTTCGCTTCTGAGTATCCACCATGAACTCACTGGGTTCAACTCAAGAAACCCACACATCCAGTGAAGCAACACCTTGTCAAAGCTCGGTACTTGACTTATGAGGATCACTCAGTTCACTCTACTCCAAATACTGACATTCTTCGGCTAGCACCAACCCCATGGCAGAGTCGATTGGCTTTTGGAGAAGGTTAAGGTCGGTGCGAACAAGTTAAGGGTGAATCCACGAGTATGCATAATGAGTGTCCTGCCAGTGGAATAAGACTAACATTAACACAAGCGCTTGAAGGATTCCCAAAACCACAGTCTTGTTCTCCTGAATGTTTATCATGAATGCACTTCATTGACCCCAAAAGTACAATGACATGTTCGATAGGCTCATGCAAAACTTCTGGGACCAGGTTGCTCATGATGTAACCATATGCATTCACGACATATCCATACACGTCCATCATATGGCTTAGTTCATGTTCCTGTTTTGACTGGCAGCAAGAAGCAGACTGTTGTCATGAAAAGATCTTCTCTATGGTCACGCGCAACCTGGCTAACCGTGATCTGGAGATGAGGCGGGCATTAGCAGATGCTATCAAGACTGCAAATACACTGAAGAAGACGGTGGATATCATCCAGCAGTGGTGGAAGCTTCTAATCGAACCACTGGAGAAGTCATCTAGGTCAATCGGGGAACCCATCATGATTGTAATTGATGCACTGGATGAGAGTGGTATGGTAGAAACATGGGAAGACCTGCTCCGAATTCTAGCTGGCAAGCATCAGAATCCAGCTGTTCCCAACATCACAGAAATCTCTGCTGCATCGTTACCTCTCGTGCGCTCGATGACATCAATAATGAGTTTGACACATTCAACAGATGTCGATGAATGATATTCCACCAGCTTTTGCAGAGCGCGACGTCCGTACTTACATATCCAAGCAGTTGGAGGGATTAGGTTTTTAGGACAGAGTTTGGAGTCCTCACTGAGAAAGCTGATGGACTTTTTGAGTGGGCGCGTCTCGCCTGCGTATATATCAAAAGGTCCTATGCTGGGCTATCCTGAATAGATTGCTATAATGCTGTAGTGCCGCGCGATCCCGCTGAGAGAAGAATGCTGTTGCACAGCTTGTATAACCTCATTTTAACAGATATCACACCTAGGGATACTTCTCTGCAACCACAGAAACTGCGTTCTACTGCACTAGCGAGATTTCGCTCGGTGATGGGACAAATATTAGGCACAGTCCAACCCCTTCCTTTAGCTTTCCTCAATGCCAGGAGACGCCAGTTTTGAATGCAAGAAGACAATTTCGATGTGGAGTTTGTGGTCAAAAGCATGGGCTACCTCCTCAGCAGTACCACCAAACCAGATTCTCCGATCTGACCCCTTCACTCATCCTTTCGGGATTTCTTAATGGACAAACCATCCAGTAGAGGGTTTTTCATTGACCTGCCAAAAGTGCAACACAACCTTGCATTCGCATCACTTCAAGTAATGGAGCATGGACTTCGCTTCAATATCTGTGATTTGAAGTCATTGTATCTACCTAATGACGAAGATCTCGGGTTGCCAGACCGAATCCAAAAATGCATTTCCCCACATCTGTCATATTCCTCTCGATTTTGGACTTTGCACATGCAAACCGCAGTCTTTGACAAGGAGCTTGCGAAGGAAGTGAAATTGTTCTTCGACCATGAACAGCTGCTTTTCTGGCTTGAGTTACTCACCCTGATCAATGCACTCAGTAGTGCAGTTACTACCCTTCCTCCCATTGCCCAGTGGCTGAAGGTGAGTACACTGCTACTAAGTGCCAGATAACATATCAGCCCTAAAGTGGAGGATGCAATCAAGAAGCAAAAAAAAACTGAAAGACGCAATTCAAATCTTCACAAATGGCTCAGGACATAATGGAAAAGTAGGCACAGCAGCAGTACTACTATGGGCAGGACAAGCACCCCGCAAGTTAAAATACCATCTGGGCTTGGAATGCAAACACACAGTCTACGAAGCGGAAGTCATAGGTCTATCACTTACAGCTCAACTGATCGCCACAGAAAGAAACACAGTCTACTCAGCATTGATATTTGTGGACAATCAAGCAGCCATAAAATCCAGTGAGAGTCAGTACATGCGCTCGGGCGGATACTTAGTAGAGCACTTCCGTAGAATGACAGCAGACCTAACCAAGCAAAGGGACGACAAAGGCCTCAACTTCGCCCTAATGCTGAGATGGATACTGGGACACAAAGATGTAGAAGGCAAGAGAGCAGCAGAAAGGAAACGTAACACAAGTTCAAGAGAGCACCTACCACCCTTCCTCCACTCCGCCCCACTACCAACCAGCACAGCTGCACTTAGACAATGGCATCAAGCAGACCTGGACAATCACTGGTCTATGACATGGAAAAACTCCCCCCCTGATACACACAAGCCTCATCCATAGATGCCACCATGCCATCCAAGAAGTTCATCTGACTCATTGCTACACTTCCCAAATGCCAATCCAGTATACTCATGCAACTCTGTACCAGCCACTCCCCACTCAACCAGCACCTTCATCGAATAGGGAAAACTGTGTCGTCCAACTGCATGTACTACCCAGAAATGAGAGAAACTGTGCATCATTTCCTCTTAGACTGTCCCCACTACGTCAGAGAACGCCATGTCCTATCATCCTTGCATATTGGCCCTTAGTCTGTCTCTCATCACCATCACCTCCTTAGCTGTCTAAGATCAACTCAAACTCTCGTGAACCCTATCAATAAATACCCAATTATTGTGCCACTCACCCAGCTTTTGTACCCTCTTGCATCCCCCTCTCTACTCTACCCTGCCAGGCTCAACACCACTCCCCTAATAATTCAGCCTTTCCATACCCGAGGACCCTTGGCGTTTCACAGTATAAAATAGCTCATGTATACTCGTTTCAGCCAGGCAATTAGATCAGTCTCATTCCCACCTCATGCTTGTTATCATCAGTATCGCTATATCTATTGTCATCGTCCAGACTCATCACTTATTATCGCATAAACTCTCGCTAACAATCAACTAACTATTCAGCACACCCATTCTTAATAGGTCCCACACCCTATGAAACTCGCAGCCAGAGCCTTAGTGCTTCTTACAATTCTTAGAAAAACATCTCAAGGTCGAGGCCACCACCATGATCACATTGAATAGTAGGGATGATCATTTTCTTTCTCATCCAACCCCATCCACACGTTGTGCAACACTTCTGAGTTAGAAGACAGAGCACCCCATGATGACCGCAGTTTAACTCCCACTCCCTTTGTTCTGAATGTTGACAGTGGATGGGTGGTAGTGCCTCAATGTCAGCTGTTATTCTGGATACCTCCCACTTCTCAAGACTCGTTCTACAATCCTGAAACTATATTAGTGATACCCAGAGGTACTGGGGTTGATCTGAGGCGCATGGCACATGGACAGCACTGGCAAATGTGCCGAAAGGAGTGAGTCTTCTTAACACCCTTCCTGTTCCTCAAATGAACGTTAGCAATGGATCTATTGTGGAGATTTCAGATACGATTTAGATGTGACCGAGTGTATAGTGGATCATACGTTGTATTCTATTTTATTAATCCCCTGAGGGTTGTCCAAATGAACAACTTGAGCTGACTGTGGTACCCATGTTGTTTGTGTTTGTTCATGGGAGCATGTAACAATAGGCAAGGTATGCTCATCCCATCAGACACGGATGTGCGCACACCATGGATTGTGTTGAAGTGTATGCTTCTTCATAGCGGACTGAGAAGTTGACCAGAAGGGCATCATTGATGCAGTCTGTAGTCGCCCAATTTTCCGTCGCACCCAGTACATTCAAAAATACGAGAAAACAGGGTGTCACAAAATATAGAGTTCATTTTGTTCACTAAGGCTCCGTGAAAAACTCCCGAGTTAAAAACTTGGGAGTTTTTGACACATTTTTAACATGTCAAAAACTCGGGGTGGAAAATGGGGTGTCAAAAAAAGAATCTTAGGGAACACTGTATGCACACTCAGAGTTTGGAAGGTGCCGGACATAGTACGAGAGTGTGTTACCTGCACGGGAAGGAAGGAACTGATGGATTTGTGATGCGCTTGCAGTCAGTTATTGCATGAACTCTCAGAACATGTGGACTCATACTAGCTAGTACACCAGAGTGCCAGGATATCGTTATTGCATTATCTATTTATTCGCTGATGTAAGCGGGTTTATGAGCATAGAAACCTGGTGTCTATAACATTGCCATGATTTAAATACTTATAGCGCTGTAGTTCTGATTCTCTTAGCTCTCTCTTCACCCCTACATCAATACCATCAAGCTCAAAGTTCTACATGGATTCTGATGATTCCAATGCGTAAGTCTTCATTTTTGTGTAGTTGTAGTGGAACTGAATACCTTCATTTTAGTTTGCTCATGGATCCTCTCCGGCAGATAATCAAGGTCCTTGAGACTTCCAGCATTGCCGAGGGAAAAGTAAAGGACCAGGCTTCTAAATTTTGGATTGCATACAAAAAGGTATCTGGCGAATATGACAACAACATGTTAGAGAGGTGTAATAGCAATATGGATATATTGATGCTTTTTGTATGGAAATATTATTATTGTCGTTTTTATTACTATCTAACTTGAACCAGGCTGGTTTGTTCTCTGCTGCCAATACTGCGTTCATTATTGCAATGCAGCCCAATCCTGCTGACACCACCAATAATCTTTTGGTACAGTTTATGCAGCACTTGTGGAATGGATCTTCTGTCGCCCAACCAGTGATCCTTTTGGAAGCTGCTGCTTTCTCTTCTTCCAAAATTTGGATGCAAGTACTTGCATATACGAGCCTTACATTCAGTCTGCTTGTTGCCTTCGGCACTGTTTTGGGAAAACAATGGCTGGGTCACTATAAGTCTAATCATTTTGACTGTGGTCCACTTGGAGACCAATGCCAGCAGAGGCATCGCAAGTTTAAGGAGCTAAAAAAATGGGGGTTCAAATATGTCTTGCATTCATTCCCAGTCCTTCTCCAGATCTCTCTCTTGTTGTTTATTTCATCCTTGGCAGCTGCCATGTGGATACAACACTGGGTCATCTCCCTCTTCATCATTGTACCAACTGCTTGTGGCGTCCTCCTCCATGCCTGCATCTCCATGATATCTCTGATATTCCCTGACAGTCCATTCCAGATGCTGATCTCTTTAGCCATTCTTTATTTGTGATGTAAGCACAAGCACAATCAAAGTCATGAAGAAGATCCTACTACTGCATCTGCCATGTCATGAATCTTGGATACTTCAACAAACCCTGATGTTCTCAGTTTGGCACTTAACTTGATGGTTACCATGTCCAACCTACCCAACCTGTCCAAGCAGTCACAGGATCTCCTGTCATTGTCATTTATCAAGAAAGTGGTAAACATGTTCAAGAAATGTTTTGACTCCACAACATTAGATGAAGCCAACACTGAGTCATTTGGGAGGGCATTGATCCACATCTCATGGAAGTTTAAGGGGGCTGCAGATACACTTAATACTCATGCTAGAGTGGATGGACTGGCCATTGTGGCACAGCCTGTATCTTCCTTGGACACTGGAGCAGTGCAATACTTCATTCAACTGAATGTAGTGATGCAGAAGTCTGGTTCAGAACTTTGGTTCGAACCTGAACCTTCTGAACTGGACCATTGGTCCGGTCCGACATTTGACATGCTCTCAGGACTGAATGTGTCATTATGTTTGGCATTCAGCTGATGCCTGAAAGTTCCAAACCCATCCAAACCTGTCTGAATGTGTTCGAACTGTTCCTACATCTGTATATGATCCACTCAATGTCCTCAGGCTTATTACTATCCATCTATCCTAATATTTTCTTTGATCATCTGGCAACAAATTCAATATGGCCATTGTTAGTCCTGGGAACATTGAATGACCAAGAATGGCTCTTTAGGACCAAAACACTCAATGCATGTCTATTAGTGATGTCTGACTTCATCAGTAATCTACTCAATGTTTCAGTAAGCTCACTGTCCATCATTATTTGGATTACAATCTAATTTATGTCCAGAACCTATCTTCAGGATGCTCATTCAAGTACTTAATTACGTGGCAATGATATGTTCAAGGTGCATCACATTTTGCTGAATTAGTCTTACCACAAATTTTGGTATAAATGATCTACTACAGGTACAATATTTACTCCTCTGGCTGTGAGAGTGGTGTGTGCACTTGGATCTGATGGCAAACTCAAAGATGCTAGTGCCATTGATTGGTACAATGACCTGGATGGTGACACCCCTTTTCCTGCTCCACCTCTGCCTCCGGCATCTGCTTTTGTGTCTTGTCACTCAGGTTGAACTTTCAAACTGACAGAGAAAATCCACAAAGCTGCCAACACAGCTCCAGCCAAATGATTGGCTCCAGTGCCTCCTCCCAATAATGCTGTCTTAGATGAAGTTGAAGTCAATGGAGTAACTACAGATGCAGCAAATGATGATGAAGACAGTCCATCAATATACCAGGAAACCAAGGCAATGGGGGATGCAGACTGTGAGGTACTAGTTTTAATCTTTATTTCTGACATTAGACTAATTGTCTCAGCAGGGGGCCAAACGATGCAAAAGTGACTTGATGGCTGACATTCAGACCATTTTCACTCATGATGTGAAGGCTATCAACCCTGATCCTGGAAAGGAAGAAGCTGGGCACTGGTGCAAGGTCTGCAAGTAAGTTTTAATACTGTACATTATTCTTCAAACTAACAGTGTGTTTCAGGGCAAAAGGTGTCACCCAAAAGTACTTCTTTTTAAAGGGCAGTGTAACTTCACTGTGTACTCATGTTCACAGGTAATAATACTGTTGTCTGATGCTTGCTATAAACTGACACACAATATTCAGGCATAAGGACCACATAAAAGTGTACAAAGAATGCTGCCACAAACACCAAATACAGCCACACATCTGTGCTCTCCCTTCAGACAGCCATTCAAATCAGTCAACATTAGACAGTGCTATCATATGAGAGCCTTGTCTGCCACAGTTTACTACTGCTGGACTCTTAGACTACATTGTTGAACTCATTGTGGCTGAAGATGAAGCCTTCTTACTTGTCAACAAGGGTTTCTTTTGTCATCTTCTCACTTACACTTGCCCAGGTCTGTCTGATGCAGACATTCCACATCATGAAAAAATACAGGAAGAGATTATGAAGTGTGCCAAGAATGTGGAGTCACAGATATGAGAACATCTACAGGGCATTGATGGGTGGACTTCTGATGCTGGCAACCCATTCCTGTCAATCACAGGACACTATATTAATGCTCCTATAGATGCTCCACATGATTGAGAATGTTAGAGACATGCTTGGAGAGTTAATGGATCATAAAGGGCTTTGGCCTCAGCTCATATGCTGTGCCCCTTAATTTTGAATGAAGTCCTAGGGAGAGTTCTGGTGAAGTCCAGATGAAGTCTGGACAAACTCTAGGACAGGATAGCTTGATAGAGCTCTGAAGGACTTCTGGATGAGCACGGGAATGTGTGGGAACTATTCCTGGATGATAGTGGATGATGACAAGATTACTTAGATGAAGTCCAGAACAGAATAGGTGAAGGATATTCCATAGTAGGTTGAAGGATAGGACAGGGCAGGACTATAGGACCATAGGACCAGGGGTCCAAAGGTCCAAAGGTCCAAAGGTCCAAAGG
>MU173002.1:92460-108731 GCA_016695475.1 Suillus decipiens
CCAAAGGTCCAAAGGTCCAAAGGTCCAAAGGTCCAAAGGTCCAGAGGTATGGAGATCTGAAGGTAGGGGTAGTGGAGTGTTGGATGGGTGAACGGATGGGTGGATGGATGGATGGATGGGTGGATGGATGGGTGGATGGATGGATGGATGGATGGATGGACAGATGAACAGATAGATGGATGGATGGATGGAGGAGTGGAGCTCCATGGATCCAAGGGGAGGGTATGACTACTATAGAGGAGTAGGTCCAGATGTGAAGTAGAGAGTGGTATGGACTACTTTGGACAAGGTCTGAAGTAGAAACAAACAGAGTAAGACTACTGCAGGTAGAGTCAAAGGTAAAACAGAAGTGTCATATACCGGATTCTACACTTGACTTGCACTATAACATCCTGCTCATATCCACATCCATCTAATCCCCACTCGTAGTCTTCCTCTGTTAGCTTCTACTTCAGACCTCGTCCAAAGTAGTCTACACTTTCTCTACTTCACATCCGGACCTACTCCTCCATAGTAGTTATACCACTTCATCCATCCGTACACCTATCTGTCCATCTATCCATCTGTCCATCTGTCCATCTGTCCATCTGTCCATCTGTCCATCCATCCATCCATCCATCCGCCCATCTGTCCATCTGTCCATCTGTCCATCCATCTATCCATCCATCCGTCCGTCTATCTATCTGTCTGTCTACCCATCTGTCCATCCATCTATCTGTCTGTCTGTCTATTCATCCGTCCATCTGTCCGCCCATCTGTTATCCACCTAACACTCTGCTACTCCTGCTCTCAGATCCTCGGACCTTCGGATCCTCATACCTTCAGACCTTCGGATCCTCATACCTTCGGACCTTCGGATCCTCGTACCTTTGGACCTTTGGATCCTCGGACCTTTGGACCTCAGACCCTTGGTCCTATGGTCCTATGTTCCAGTCCTATTCTATCCTCCATCCTATTGTAACATCCCTCACTGTTCTACTCTGGACTTCGTCCAAGTAGTCTTGTCATCATCCCCTATCATCCAGGAATAGTTCCGGCACATTCCCACGCTCATCCAGAAGTCCTTCGGAGCTCTATTGAGTTATCCTGCCCTAGAGTTTGTCCGGATTACATCCGGACTTCACCAGAACTCTCCCTAGGACTTCATCCGAAATTAAGGGGCAATACTCGGGTAAGGGGCACAGCACATGAGCTGAGGCCAAAGCCCTTTATGATCCATTAACCCTCCAAGCATGTCTCTAACAAGAAGACAGACTACAATCAGATGAAGTCCAAAAGTGATTATATGATGGAGGGTCAAGGCTCCAGACTAGGAAGTACTCCCATAGTCCAGAGCTGGAGATTTACAAGGGCTAGAGCTCAAGTGGAAACAGAAACAGAGTTATATAGATGGCAGAATAAGTAAGAATACAAGCAATGATCAGACTGAGGTCTGCAGGAGTTGTACTATGAGTTTATATACTGTAGGTAGCATGCTAGAAGGTAAGTAAGCATAGTCCAAGGCTATGTCAGAAACATAATAGTAAGTACAGCAAAACATAAGGCTATGAATTCGGAGATAAAACTTGTATGGAATGACTTATTGAGATGGAGGCAGAGATAACCAATAGCTAGAGGCAGAGATGACTGAGAGCCAGAGGCACAGGTATATCCTAAAAGGGGTAATGTGCAGGTGCACGGGAATAGTTTCGGATATGAATACAGATTGGATATGGACACAGATCAGAGCAGATATGGACATGGATCGGATATGGACATGGATTGGGCAAGTGTCTTGAATTAGATCAGATGAATGTGAGTCAGATGTGTGAGCTGGATTAGATGAGGATTAGATGGATATATCTGGAAGTGTGGATCTGAGTAGGATATGATAGTGGAAGTGGAGTGTAGAATCCAGTATATGACAGGGAACTTCAATGTGAGCAGCTTTCCTTTACTCCTATAGAAGGTAGTCATTCTGGGCATAATATTGGCAACATCCTAGTTCGAGTTGTTGACTGCCTAGATCTGCATCACAAGGTAAGCAAATTAAATGTATTTAACACAATTTCAGCCAACTATGTGCATAGATTGGCTGGTTCACAGCAGATAATGCCACAAACAATGATACAGCCATTAAGGCTTTTGCTGAAGCTGTTCTGGAAGCAAAGATTGATGACCATTACAAGCGTAGAGTGCAGTATGTCATCATTTATATAGCAAACATACCTGTACTCACCACTATGCAGGTGCATGGAACATGCCATAAATGTGGCCACAGGCCATTTTGCACAGGCTATTGTCCCTATGAGCAACTCACATCTTAGCAGTGGTGATTTTGAAGAGGAAGAGGAAGATTCAGATATGTTGAATGCACTTGGTAAGACCCTGGGACTCATTACACAGGTATGTAAAGTTTTTAAACTGTGTGACATGGCACTGACATTCAATTAGATTTGAAAGTCCCCTCAAGCCCATGCCTTTTTCTGTCAGTCATGTGTGGAGGTCAACTTACCAGTCCTTGAGCTTGTCCACTGGGTCTGCACCTGTTGGGCATCACTTTTCACATGCCTTGATCACCTTCTTGTGTTGCAGAAGGCAAGTGTTTCCTTTTTATTTCCTACAGGTGCTGATAGAATGTAGGGGGTCAATCGCTTCATCCACCTCACTGATGACAGTGAGGAAGTACCTAAATTAAAAAAGAGACAGTATTTGGACTTCAAGCTGACTCAAAGTGATTGGAAACAGCTATCACTTCTGCATGAAGCTCTTCAGGTGTGTGGCTACTAGCTGGTAGTCTCTTTTTATTGAATCTCATCATGTCTTATAGGAACCCACCAATGTCACTCAGAGTTTCTTGAGCTTGAAGGACCCAACAGTTTGGCAAGCCATCCTAGTCCTGGAGTTCCTCCAGTAGAGCTGGGAAAATATGGCCACCCATGAGAAGTTCTCAAGTATAACTCATGCATTGGAAGCAGGCCTCAAGAATTTGAAAAAGTGGTTGCAGAAAACTGATGATACTGACATGTACTTTATTTGCTTGGGTATGTAATTGATTTATTGGAACTTCAGTTTTCTAATGCTATCACTGCTGCAACTCTTGACCCAAGTTACAAACTAGAGTATGCATGATCCCAGTGGAAGTCCAATGCCTTTGATAAAGGTGTCAGAAAACTCAAAGCCACAGTATGTTCACAATATCATTCAAACCATTCATCATCACTAACTCTGGTTTAGTTTGACCAGTATCACACTCCTGTTGTGGCCACCCCTCAGCCAATACTTGTTTCATTGGCATTGTCAAGATCTAGTATGGTCCAATATGGACATTCATGGATGCGTTTGGCTATTCTGTCTCGTCAGTCATCTGAACAAACCATCGACAATCCTCATCAAGAAC
The DNA here is from genome assembly GCA_016695475.1 of Suillus decipiens. Lineage (NCBI taxonomy): Eukaryota > Fungi > Basidiomycota > Agaricomycetes > Boletales > Suillaceae > Suillus > Suillus decipiens. Next base: position 95,840 of record MU173002.1, read on the forward strand.
TTGACATGTACTTGACAAGCCCATTGGAAGAGGTCAGTGATGTTGTCCATTGGTGGGGTGTAAGCAATATATATTTCATTGATTGATAGTCTCATCTTAATCTATATCCTTTCTAGCATCATTCAGCCATGTACCCAACACTTGCCTGCATGGCATGAGACTACCTGGCTATTCAAGGTTCTTCAACACCATCAGAATGAGCCTTCTCAAGCAGTGGTATCACAGACCACAGTTGATGCAATCAACTCACACCTGATGTCTTTGAGGCCTTACAATTGTTGAAAAGTACTCATTGAAATGGGCATGTTCAGGCTGCAGCAGATACAGTGGCTCATGTGGAACCTCTAGCTACTGTGACTGCTGATGATCTTGATCTTAGTACTACAGATGCATAGTCTCCATGTAATATATACAATTGACCTAGCTCTAACCTTGTGCTTGACGTCTGAATGCAAACTGGATGTGAACTAGACATCCTGAATATGTTTGAGAATATCCAGTCCAAAATTCAGCTCAGCAGCTGAACTGAATGTGCAGTCAGATTCAGCATTCGCAAAAATTTCTCTTGAACCAGACTGAACTGGACTTCTGCATCACTAACTGAATGAAGAAAACAGTACCTGCATATCAATGGAAGCAAGTGGATAGCATGCACACTGCCCTGCACATGGTGCTGGGTGCTGGGATGGATAAATTTGTCAAACCAGACAACCATGAGGAATATGTAGAATTGGTTTGGCAGGGTTAATTTGGATTGGAAGATTCGAAACTCAATCTCCTGGACATTGACTGGCTTATGGACTGTGCAAATCATTTCCATGCCACCCAAGACTTTGATGCAGCAGGAGATGCTCTCCTCTTGCTCAGTGACCTGAAGAATGTCAGTAAAGCCTCTGTTGTTCCATTTTTCAATAGCAGCCCTAGATCATCAACACTGCATCATTGTGCACTTCCTGCTGCTTGTTGGGCTATTGACATCAACTTGCCCTGCAATCCATCTTTTGTAAAGGCTGTCCTGACAGCCATCAGTCCCCCCATCCAGCATGGACACAACAGCAGCAACCTATTTTCCAATGCAATTTGCCTACTTGAACTCACTGATTGGTCCGAACATGATCCCCTGGTAGGCTCCCTGCTCATTGACATTCAGCATTTGACATTCCTTTTGTTGTCACCACCATCACTTGACAATACTATGAATTTTGATTGATACTGCCATGCACTCATTCATTTCATGCATTGAACTACCAGCCTTGACTGCAAATGTGCTGCCATGCACATTGCTTATCATATCAGATGAGATCTAGCTATGATCACTGGCACTCCCAACTTGAGTGTTCCAGTGTCTTTACAGAACAGAGTCCTCTTCACACTATCCCCAGCCCTACTCACCATGGTTCCATCCAAATTTGATTCCCTCAATTATTTCTTCTATCTTCACCTCATCTTCACTCTCGCAAGTTGTCCTAACTGGCTCCCTCACTTAGAGCATGATGGCCATACCAAGAGATGCATTGAAATCATGCCTGATTTTTGTGATGAACCTCCTTCTTCCTTCTTTTATCTTGCTGGAATCTTCCTCTGCATCAAAGTCACTTATGGACAGCAGTTCACTCTCTCTACCACACCATCACAGTGGTGGGACTTGATGAGAATGGCATGACATGTTGCAGGCTGCCACTGGGACCATAGTGACAGTTCTGACTTGGATGCTGGTGTCTTAGATTATCAATATTGTAGGAACTCATGTATAGTTATGTTTATGCTACTCAAGGTGCTATTGTATTGCCCAGACTCTTTTCTTGTATAGGATGTATGCAGGTAACTACTATAATATGTGACCATGACATAAGCTACAAGGGAGACCACTTACTTGAACCCAATGCTTGCCAGTGTGCCATAGACAAAAAATTTTAGATCCAAGTCACCTGTGTCACCAATGACCATGAACATTACTTCTTAGTTACTGATGCTTATCAGATGTTTGCTACTGCCTAGGTGCAGGAACCTGTGCTGCAGTGTTTCAGTGACTTGGAGTTCTGCAGCACTCAGCGGTCAGATATATATATATATATAGTTTATACAAGGACACCCAGGCTTTGGTTGGCTCCTTGATGTATAGATTTAGCAATGTCAGTGAGCAAATGGATCCATGTTTATCTACAATATTTGACCAAGACACCAATTCCTTTCAAGTATATTCATTGAGTTTTAATAAAGTTTAAACAAGTTGAATCAACAAAAGCACTCTGCCTTAGGCTGAGTTCTGGTCCATGCATGTACTTGTCATGCTCTGTGACATATGCCTGTAACTAGTTCTCCTAAATGCATCTCCTAAATGCTCAGACTTTAGTCTTTTGGTTTTGATGGTCACCAGCATTTGAGCATGTCTGCTTGCACATGTTCTACACCTTAATTTAAAAGTTGCATCATTGAGTTTTTGCTCATACTTGAATTCCATCATTCCTCCATGTCAAACTTACAAAATGTATCATCAAACACAGCATCACTCACTGGACCTGGAAGACCAGGGACTTCAATTGAAACCAATGCTGGTGGACAGATTTTATCCCAACAAGAGTTGGTGGAGAGGTGCCTCAACATTGTTGATGAATACAAACATGCCATTATCTCAAAACAAGAGGTGTTTATCACTATCTCAAAGATTATCACAACCTCCACTGACAAAGCCTCTGACAAAGCCAAGTCTTTTATTGTGACTCCATATTTTGACATGCTTGAAGATTGGACAAGAGAGCTTGAAAAAGTTAGAGGACAAGAAACTGAGCCCAGATGTCAATCAGAGGAAAGGATCGCCACACCTCCTAGAGAGGATGAGATACAGAGACAGTCAAGTATTGAAAGAGGGGAGTCTGCTAAAAAATGCTGCAAGCTTGACTTTGATTGTCTTGAATGAGCTGAAAAGTTTTTTAAAGGAGGACAGCTCTCTGCTAATCTCATATGCACCAATGAAGTTCTCCTCAATTGGTCACAAGACTCAAAGGAAGTGCATCGAAGACTCATGTATCACAAATGTTGCCCAGAGTTCCATGAAGCTGGATGGACAGAGATTGTTACTGGGAAATGTGTCAACCTTGATGCAGTACACTCAATCATCTGCTCATCCTGCACTATTGACAAATGCACTGAGACTATCAGAGATATCAAGATCAAGTTCTCAGGAACCAGTGAAATGGTATCAAAGAAAATTACCTTGGCAGCACAATGGCAAGCAGCCTGGAACAGGACATCATGAGCTATCAAATTCACATTCCCTCATAGAGAGGATGAGCTTGCCATCTATGCAGAATACATCAATGACAAATTTGATTGCTCAGTTGAGCAGTCACATGAGAGAATTATACAGTTTGACAAAGCTGTCAGAAACAAAGCTGCAAATTCCTGATGAGTCAAGGTCTCTAACTTTGTGGCCTTTACTGACATCCATGAATCCCATTTCCAATCAGATGGCAGACATTATGATGATGACAGGCAGTCTAAGGCTGGTGCACTCACACAGGACAAAACTACCTTCAGTTGCCAAGAACCATGTCATAAATGGAACTCAGGAGAGTGCACTCATAGTGCCAACACCTGTTGTTATGCCCATGTCTGCTCCCATGAGCAGGATGGAAGACTGCATGCCCAGTGGCACATGGAAGCAAGGCATCTTGAGGAATCAAAGTCCAGATCTACTTAAATGACCACTTAAGCACCTGCATCATAGACAGGGACTTATTTGGTCACCATTCAATATCTTGTTTAGTCCTACTGCATGTTCTACTGAATATGCAGAGCCAGTTCCTTTTCCTCCAATTAATGAACTCTGTGAAACTAGTAATGCTGCACAAACCATAGCTCAATGACCAGACTTATTTTATATCATGATGCCAATTAAAGTTGATAGGTTTGAAGAATTCCTTGTTTGCCATCCTAATCAACATTTTGTCAAGTCCATCTGTCAGGCTTTATATCAGGGATTCTGGCCTTGGGCCAATACCTCTGATGACATGTATCCCACAATCAATGACAATTCTCATCACACTTGTGCAAAAAATGATGAGCAATTGCAGTTTATTGAAGAACAAATTTAGGAAGAAATTGGCTTGGGATGTGTCTCCCAAAGCTTTGGAACAGATCTTTTGCCAGGAATGTACAGTGTTCCAATGCATACAGTACACAAACCAAATTCTGACAAGCTTCATCTTGTTGTTGATCACACTGTGGGCAATTACTCACTGAATTCCATGATCAATTGTGACTCCATAAAAGGGATGAAACTTGATGGTTTACATTCATTAGGAGCTTCTTTGCTTTCCTACCATGCACAACATCCCAACATTGAGTTAATTTTGTTTAAATCCAATGTTTCCCAAGCCTTTTGCTGGTTACCTATGCATTCTTTATGGCAGGTTAAACAAATTTTAACCATGCATGGACAATGACACATTGACTGCAACAATAATTTTGGAGGGAGAGGATCACCTAAAGTTTGGATTTCATTTATGTCACTTGTTGCTTGGATTGCCATCCATCATATCCTCATTGATGCTCTCAAAACTTATATGGATGACTCATTCTCATTCTTGGTTGCTGGATGCATATTATATTATGCGCCCTATGATGGTTATTCCCCTGTGAAGCAAACTCACTTGCTACAATTCTGGGATGTCATTGGTTTACTGCATGATCATGCTAAGCAGGTCTCAGGAGCACCACTGACAGTTATTGGTTTTGATGTCAATTCCAATGCCATGCAAGTTACACTACCAAGTCAAAAGAAAGATGAGTCGGTAGTAGAACTTTGTTGTTTTGCACAAAATAATCAGCAATAATCACTTTGTGAATTCCAATGTCTTGCAGAATGGTGTGAATGGAGCTTTAACATTTTTCCACTTCTCAAACCTGGTCTGTCAGTTCTTTATGACATGATCAGGGGAAAGAGTAACAGTTTCACTCAAATTCATGTCAATAACACATTGATAAATGAGTTGCTCTGGATCGCTGATCATATTGAGCATTTGGATGGATTACATCTATTCAAATGTTTAGATTTTGATCCCTTGAGTGATGACATTATAGTGGCTTACACTGATGCCTCTGGAGTTGGCTCAGGTCTCTGCTTTCCAGATGATAACTTTGCTTGTCAATGTCACTTGCCATCAGATGCTCCTCACAATACTATTTTCTTTTTTGAGGCATTAGCTGTATGTTCAGCCATTCACACCATTGTCAATATGCATGAGCCTCCTGGGAAATTACCTGTCTATACTGATAACACTAACACTGTGGCTATGTTTGACTTTCTTCATGCTAAACCTGCATATAATTCTCTGCTTCTATTGGCAGTTGATGTGCTTTTCAGCTACAATGTTGACTTATGGGTGGAACATATTCCTGGTCATCAAAATGTCATTACCAATGCTCTATCATGCTTCCATAATGAGCTTGTCAAGGATCTTGTGCCTGCAGCTCAAATATTTGACTTTGAACCCCCTTGGGATGTGTTGGGGGCTATAAAAATAATTACTGGAGTTTCAAAGTCCAGACGACCCATTCAGGAGGTCTGGACTCTCAAGTGCTTGCAATTAGAGTGCTCCTTAGCTTTGGGTTTTGCTATTGAAACCACAACAGCCACAGCATATGATTCACACCTGAATTCTTACTTGAACTTTTGTCACCTGCATAATCATCTGGTGGAACCCACTGAAGATACACTATCCTTCTTTGTTATCTGTTAAGACCATACTCAATAGGTAAGAGATCCAAAGGGTTTTGGCCTCAGTTCATGCACTGTGCCCCTTTCCTGAGTACTACCCTTTATTACAGAGGAGTAACCTTCGTCCGAGGGTCTGGATGTGCTTGCGTAGCAGATCCGAAGGTCCGAAGGTATCGGATATGGCATATCCAGTGTATATCCGAAACGTATGGGTGGAAAGAGTACGTCCGGAGGGTATCCAGAGCATACAGATGAATTCGAGGTATAAGGCTAGTAGCAGACAAGGTCTGTACTAGAAACTAACGGATATAGACTACCGGAGGTAGAGTCAGAAATGTAGACTATAGGAATCAATCCTAAGTCTCAGAAGATACTTAGAGCTGGAAAAAGACCAGATTCGGATGAACGGAATGAGCAGAATCTAAGATGATATTTGAACTAAGGTTCTCTAGAGTTGTACATGTAGTTTATATACTGTAGGTAGATAGTATGGATAATCAGTGAGTCCGGAACTGGAGGGCTATGCACAAAGTATAACAGAAGTCTATTAGTAAATGCACAGCGGATCAGCAAACACGAGTCGGATATGAAACACAGGTAATGGATCAGTAAGCAGGACAGGAATATACACAGCCAGGACACCAGTACAGGTAGATCACCGAAAAGGGGATAGAAGCAAGTATGCACAGTGGACTTAGAACACAAGAAGCTGGGGCACTCAGATGGGTGATCCGGATCGGATCTGTGGTCTGGATAGAAGCAGGATTGATTGGATCTGATTGGATCTGATTGGATCTGATTGGATCTGGGATTGGATGTATGGAATATGACATTATCTAGCTTTCACATCACATCAAGCCTTGGTCAGTTGATTCCTATCTGTTGGGAATCATTAATCATCTTGAACCTCACTTTCCATGTATACATTTGCTTTGGGCATCTTTGATTGTCACTTGTATGCTTAAAGGATGTAAGCAGCAATTGTCAAAGCCCATTAAATGCAAGCTCCTGTTATCACTGGATGATCTCAAACTCATTTCAAATGCATTTACACATAGCTCTGACTACAACAATATTTTATTTGTTGCAATACTCTTCACTGGTTTTAAAACTTTGCAACAATTGGCAGAATTGTGCTAGCCAAATGCGAAGAAACATCAATCTTATCACAAAGTCACCTTCAGACATTCCCTCACTTTAACTGCTACCTTGGCAACATATACTTTACCACATCACAAGAGCAGCAGCTTGGGTGAAGGTTGTGAGATATTGTTGCTAGGAGACACAAGCACAGTAGTTGACCCTTTGCCTCTTTTACATCAGTATGTAACTGCTTGCAATGCTAAGTGTCTGTATCACCCACATCTCTAGCTCATGGCCTCAGGGACAATCCCAATGCAAGCCTGGTTTATGCATTATCTAAGGCATTTTTTCCTGCCTTCAATTTCTGGACATTTGATGCGAGCTGGAGGAGTGACTGCTCTGGCTGTGGCTGGTGTTGCACCTGTGCTTATTCAGGCAGCAGGACACTGGTCATCAAATGAGTTTCAGAAATACATTTGAAAGCACCCATATCTGCTACATCTTCTAATTCACGGTTCTCAAGGTCCATGACAGAGTTTGACAGCTCTCTATAGTTTTTTTTAAAAAAAATTAAAATTAAAACAGCCCCATAGCATTTCAGTCAAGTCATACTTGACTTTCTTTTGGTCACCAGTCATTAGGTGACTTGTATACTAGTTTCCTCTGAGTCAACTGTGCACACATATGCAATACATTCATACTTTACATGTCCTTTTCTGTTTCTACAAGGAGCTGTCACTTCTCGGTTTTAAAATTGATCATGGGTCCTCTGAGCATGGAGCTGGAGGGCCCCACTTGCCCTAAACTCATCATGCAAGTGCCTTAAACCAGTGCAAGTTGATTTAGTGAACTGACATAGCATCTGACTCAGAATCAATCTCCAATTACACCCAATTTGACCATTTGATTCTTTCTTTTTAGTGCAACAAACATTTACCTCCAGCCTTCCAACAGATTCTCATCCTCAACAGCTATTTAAAATGAGAAAAGGCAACTCATCAACTCAGAGGGATTCTGCTCAAGAAACTAGTGAAGCTTGTAGAAGCTCAGTAGTAGGAAATGAATTAGTATGATGATCACTTAGTTCACTCCACTCTAAATACTGACATCCTTCACCTAGTACCAATCCCATAGCAGAATCAATTGGTGGGTAGACAAGGTAAACGATGGTGCAAGCAAGTTAGGGGTCCCATTGAGTCCACAAGTATGTGCAATGAATATCCTGCCAGTGGAATACAGCTAAGATTGGCATAAGTGCTTGAAGGATTCCCCCAACTGCAGCCCTAGCCCTGTTTGCCAGAATGTTTGTCATGAACACTCTTCATTGACCCCAAATTTCAAGGTATGTAATAGGTTCTCATCCAGTCTCTCCACTCTCTCTAATCTCTGGTGGTTGCATGGGTTCAGGCAACTCTGTCTGGTGTGGCAGTGGGGGTTAATACCCAATCAGTACTTCAGGATACTCAAGAGACTGAAAGGGACATGCATACATGTTCTGAACCTGCAATAGCTGTGGTTTCTGTTGGCCAAGGTGCACAAGAGGATCTTGACAGTTCCCAGGATACATATCTCAAACCCCTCAAGATATTTGACAATGTTGTCAGGAAGCTTGCAGATGTATGGAACCTCCTCTTGATCAGAACTGAACTAATTCCATTCTACAGGTACATCCACATGCAAAGATAGCACTAGGCATGTTATCTTCTACAGCCAAGGTATATTTTAATTGTCTCTCTCCCTGTCTCCCACTGTTACTCAGCAATTATTTATGCAGATTATTCTAGCTTAAGTGGATCATGATGCAGCAGTCATAGAACTTGTCAAGAAGTTATGTGAAGTTTACAGCTTCATTATACAAGACAAGATACTCAGTCAAATTTCATCAATGCATGCAATCCTTGGAAAGATCTCTCAGCAGACCTATGAATGCACCCATTTTATCAAAGATTATTTGGAGATCAAGAGCTTTTGTGAGCCTTAATAAGCTGTTGCATTATCTATTGTCTCAGGCTTCTACTATCATCACAGGGAGTAGACTCAACAGGAATGCCATTTCAGAAACTGATAATACAATCCAAAAGTACAATGTCATGTTTGATATGCTCATGCAAAAATTCTGGGACCAGGTTGTTCATGACATCATCCACCATACAGGTAAGTGTTCAGACATCCTCATAACTTGACATGTATTCATATCTTTCCAGAAGAAATACTGGACCTCAGAAGTATGACTTATGCAAAGGGCATAGGACTAGATACTGGAAAATGGTGCTTTCAAGGGACCCATGCAGAAATTCTTTCCAATATCACAGACTGGGTCAAAAGCACTGGAGACAACACTCCATGCATGCTGTGGCTGTCTAGTCCTGCAGGCAAAGGCAAATCAGCCATCACCCACACCATTGTTAAGCAGTTCAAAGACATGAGAGGGCTGGGTTCATGTTACTGTTTTGACTGGCAGCAAGCAGCAGACTGCCACCATGAAAAGATCTTTTCCACAATTGTGCATGATGTGATGGCCCAGCTGGCACTGGCCTTGCATAGGTTCATTTCCATTATTGTCTAGCCCCTATACCACATAGCACAACCACCCCTAACCCTACCGCTATTAACATATACAGTTACTGAGGATACTGCACACTTGCTGGGTTACCATACCATAGTGCTGAGCCATGTCCCATGAACCAATGCCCATTGAATGCCTATGCCATGCCCACTAGTTCCATTTGGTGCATAGTTTATTCCCATCTACCGCTGCTGATCCCATGGCAAGCCTTATTACATGTAGAACATGTGCTGCAGTACATGCAGCACTATTACATATCACTATGGCTAAGTTTTGCTTACTCACTACTATTCTTGCCTATGGATTCTGCATACTTACAATGTATGATAAAAGACTGCTGACTTCTTCTCCATACTTCAATCCCCTTTTACCATACATTGGTAGGAGAAGTCACCTTTTACCTTCAGCATACTACTCGTGCGCTGGAGTATCCATTCATTATATCTTTGTTAAGACCATACTCAATAGGTGAGAGATCTGAAGGGCTTTGGCCTCATGTCATATTCCATACATCCGATCTCAGATCTGATCACATCCGATCACATCCAATTGATCCTGCTTCTATCTGGACCACAGATCCGATCTGGATCACCCATCCAAGTGCCACAGCTTCTTGTGTTCTAAGTCCACTGTACATACTTGCTTCTATCCCCTTTTCGGTGATCTACCTGCACCAGTGCCCTGGCTGTGTATATTCCTGTCCTGCTTACTGATCTGTTACCTGTGCTCCATATCTGACTCGCATTTGCTGATCCGCTGCACATTTACTAATAGACTTTTGTTATACTTTGTGCATAGCCCTCCAGTTCCAGACTCACTGATTATCCGTACTATCTACCTACAGTATATAAACTACATGTACAACTCTAGAGAACCTTAGTTCAAATATCATCTTAGATTCTGCTCATTCCATTCATCTGAATCCGATCCTCTTCCAACTCTAAGTATCTTCCAAGACTTAGGATTGATTCCTATAGTCTACATTTCCGACTCTACCTCCGGTAGTCTATATCCATTAGTTTCTAGTACGGACCTTGTCCACTACTAGCCTTATACCTTGAATCCATCTGTATGCTCTGGATACCCTCCGGACATACTCTTTCCATCCATACATTTCAGATATACCTCGAACGTGCCATATCCAATACCTTCGGACCTTTGGATCCACTATGCAAGTACATCCGGATCCTTGGACAAAGGTTACTCCTCTGAAATAAAGGGTAGTACTTGGGAAAGGGGCACAGTGCATGAACTGAGGCCAAAGCCCTTCAGATCTCTCACCTATTGAGTACAGTCTTAACACCTCAGTTCATGCACTGTCCCCCTTTCCTGAGTACTACCCTTTATTTCAGAGGAGTAATCTTCATCCAAGGATCCAGATATGCTTGCATAGTGGATCCAAAGGTCCAAAGGTATTGGATATGGCACATCTGAGGTATATCCAAAATGTATGGATGGAAAGAGTACTGTTACAGTCATTGTACGCCCCTCTATTTCTCTCTATTATCCATACTTCCCTTATGCTCACTTCATCATTTCTTGATATATCGCTTTGCCCACAGTCACTTGACCATATGTTTATAACTCACTCTGACTCCCTATGACATCATACATTCAACACATTGTACGATAGCTACCTTCCTTCTCTGGTTACATAGCCCCATTTATATCTGATGAGCCCACCCTAAAGTCCCCCACTACTTTAGTATATAAACGCTCATAGATATACTGTAATTCTCTATTCTAATCTTACTGGGTTTTATCTGGATTCTTCCTTTGCTAAGGATCCCCAATCCTTAGTTGTCTAAAACTGTATCTAAGCTTAGCACACCTAAGTCTTAGTCTAAAGCGAGTTTACTTGCCTTGACTCAGCTAGTTCCATGTAATCACACTTGGAGCTATCTTCATTGTTGCAGAACATGCTAAGCCTCTGCCCAGTTAGCACTATGAACCCATGACTCTTGACACCTCTTGTTTGAGGCAGTCATGTTCAGAACTACCCCAGTTCATAACAAAAGATTAGAATCATATCAAAACCATCGACTATCTAGTCTTCGGCCTCCACCCACCAAATTGAGCACTCCACTCAAGAAGCCCTAGCGGACAAGCAAGACAGTGCATTTAGGCATGAAGGTTTACATCCCTGTGACATTGCTATTTGCCCAGAATGTCTATGAAAGATCATGAATTCAAGACTGGTATGCCTACCATCTTTGATGGCGATTGCACCACCTCAAAGTCCTTCCTCTTGTCGTGCCATGCATACATGGACATTAATGAGAAGTTGTACACCACCAATCAGCAGAAGATCATCTTTATCTGCTCCTTTATGGAAAAGGGAAATGCCCACCTATGGAAAGAATACTTCCTCAAGACAGCCCATTCAACCTCGCCCCACACATACGGCAAACTTGACAACTTTCTAAAAAGCTTCAATAAGGCATTTGCACCCCTTGATCCAGCCAGATCTGCGATCACCAAGTTATGAGACTTGAAGCAGGGTACTAAAGACCTGCAGACATATGCTGCTGACTTCATTCTCCTAGCCAATCAGGCAGACCAAGATCCAGTTCTTCCAGGACGGTCTCAACATGGGTATTCTTACCTGATTATTCAATACTGGAGATGTCCTCGATACCCTCAATGAGGTGATCGATACTTGCATTAATATCAATAACTCCTACCATCACCTCCAATCTATGCGGAACTGGCATGCACCTCAGAAGAAGTCTCAAAAGTATGGAAGTTCCCGATACTCATCTTCCCACGATCTGAATGCAATGAAAGTTGATCGCCTTACTCATGCCGAGAAGGTCAATCTGATGAAGAAGGGCAAATGCTTTAATTGCAAACAGCCTGGGCACTGTGCAAATGGTTGTCCCAAGAAGAAGGAATGTTCAACTCCTGTATGCCAAACCGAAACCGAAGCCTTGGGGTCTGGGTCAAAGATTGAAGAAGTTGAGAGTGATGACGAGGAAACCATTAGGCAGTTGGCTCAGGATTTTTAATTTGGAGAAACAAATCAATGTATGTTTCTCCATCTGTACTTCTATGACTTGTATGCGCTGTAGGTGAATGAAAGGAACTTCATGTTCCCATTACCCTTATCTCATGCACTCGTCCGAAATCCATCGAAACCACCGCCGTCATCAACTCCAGAGCTGCCAGAACTTTCATCTCCGAAGAATTCATGAAACTTCATACACTGCAGGCATTTTCTCATTTTATTTCATCAAACATTTAAAAAACATTGGATTAGAAGATAGAAATTTTCTTGCATTTTGTGTGTCAAAACATTGAAAAAAATTAATGAATGTATTAAAGATGTTCCATATGCAATACATGACCTAAAAATCAATCATTTTCCCTCAAGAAAAAGTCTATATTTTTCATCCATCATCCTTCAGATAACAATTTACAATCATGTTGATTTTTTTGTCTGTGTTTTTTCAATGTTCTGTGGATCAAAAATCTTAATTACTTCATCCTGTTCACCTTATGTTTGGTCCAAGAATATTAAAAAA
>MU173002.1:111691-134113 GCA_016695475.1 Suillus decipiens
TAATAGTAAGTACAGCAAAACATCAGGCTATGAACTCGGAGATGAAACTTGTATGGAACAACTTATTGAGATGGAGGCAGAGATAACTGATAGCTGGAGGCAGAGATGACCAAGAGGTGAAGGCAGGGATGACCGAGAGCCAGTGGCACAGGTATATCCTAAAAAGGATAATGCGCAGGTGCACAGGAATGGGTCCGGATATGAACACGGATCGGATATGGATTGGACGAGTGTCTCGGATCGGATCTGGATCGGATGAGTGTCTCGGATCAGATATGGATCAGATGAGTGTATCGGATCGGATATGGATCAGATGAGTGTATCGGATCGGATATGTGAACTGGATCGAGTGGGGATTAGATGGATGTGGATATGAGCAGGATGTTATAGTGCAAGTCAAGTGTAGAATCCGGTATATGACACTTACTCATTGTCAAAATAGACGAGCGAACCATGTATGGGAAATTTAATATTACCTGTCTTGGATGAAGGGACCAGATTCTCCTTGGTATCCCTTGGCTGCACACCATGAACCCAGTCATAGACTGGACAGCTGAAACGGTGACATTATCACGCACCAAGAAATCAGATCTTATTGAGATAGATGTCGATACCGATTGAAAGAAGGCGAAGCTTCCCCTGCTGTTTAACCACCCCATCCCAAAATGGAAGAATTCAAAACTTCCACGGTCAAGTGAAATTACGACATCTAATGCCACCTCTGCTCCATTAATAAACTACCCTTCCACCAAACCTTCTCCTGCACCTAAACCCATTGCTACTCCTACTCCTCCAGTTGCTCCACAAGTAAAATTGCCCTCTCCAATGATCACCCAGTCGACTCTCCCTCATGAAACCACTCCTTGATGCCCCATATCACCTATTCCCAAACCTGAGGAGCGACAAAACAAGAGAGAACCATTGCCACAACCTCCTCCAACCCCTATGGAGCAAAGGCTGCCCGAGCAGCAAAGAGAGCGAGTAAGAAAAGCAGACAAATCACTCAGTAATGAGTGGGGCGACAAGAAAGTCCAGTTGGACTTTATGGAATGACAAGCTGCTGAAGAAGAATTCTTACTCAGCAAACTGTTCCTTACACCAGAAGAACTGCCACCTGCATTAGTCCCTTCCCTGGATGATGAAGAAGAACCCTTCTTTGACACTATGCAGGACATCTGGACAGAACCCGAGATCCGAAACATTGCCACCTACGAATTAAAAGAAGGAGAATTCTTAGTGGAGTATGACATGGACAGATTACAGATGAGACTTGTTGAAGAAATATCTATGGATACTCCTCTCACTTGTGACAGTACCTCATGGCATGAACAACTTCTGAACTACTCCCAAGTTTCCCTCACCCCACCTTCATTCACAGAAGTTACTAAGTTCAGTAATAAAGCCCAGGAATTTGCCACAGAAGAGAAGGAGAAGAAGAAGAAGAAAAGTTTTGAAGAACTCATTCCATCATATTTTCACGACTTCCAGGATATCTTTATGAAAGAAGGGCTTAATAAGCTCCCCCCTGAACAACCTGGTATTGACCACCAAATTGAAACCAAGCCCGGGTTCATCCCTCGCATGTCTAAGGTCTACCCTTTATCTGGAAAAGAAAGAGAAGCTGTCAAAACCTTCATTGACAAAAATGTTGCTAAAGGATTCATTTCCGAATCAAAATCACCCCAAGCTAGCGGGTTCTTCTTTGTGGGAAAGAAAAGTGGGGAATTATGCCCTTGTCAAGACTACTGTTACATCAACAACTGGACAATCAAGAATGCTTACCTGCTTCCCCTTCCCATCACCCTCATAGCCCGGCTTCACAATGCCCAATTCTTCACCAAGATGGATATCAGATCCAGATATAACAACATCTGTATTCACCCCAGTGACTGCTGGAAAGCTGCATTCACCACTGAATTTGGTCTTTACAAGCCCAATGTCATGTTCTTCAGCTTATGCAACTCCCCTGCCACCTTCCAAGCCTATATGAATCGAACATTCCAGCAGGAAATCAATGAGGGATGGATAGTTATCTACATGGACGATATTTTAATCTTTTCAAAAACACTTAAAGAACATCGAAAACATACCCGACAAATCCTAGAATGCATCCAGCAAGAACGATTATTCCTTAAACCAGAGAAATGTATGTTTGATGCTGAAGAAGTTGAATACCTCGGAATGATTATCCAACCCAGAGAAGTAAGTGGCCATGGATACTGCCAAAACTAAGGGTATCGCTGATTGGCCAATTCCATGGACTGTCAAGGACATTTGATCCTTCCTCGGATTCTGTAACTTCTATCACACCTTCATTTCTCATTATTCCAATGTCACATGACCATTAATTGATCTAAGAAAGAAGAATGCCAATTTTACTTGGACACCTGAATGTCAGGACACCTTCGACATTCTGAAGATGAAATTCACCCAACAACCAGTACTTCAGAATCCAGACCCACTCTGACAATTTGTGGTTGCCACCGATGCGTCCCTTGTAGCAACCGGGGCAGTTTTGCTCCAAACCGACGAAAATGGGGTTTACCACCCCTGCACCTACCTTTCGCAGTCCCTCAACCCCACCAAATGGAATTATCAAATCTTTGACAGGGAATTACTTGCCGTTATCCGCGCCCTTACTGAATGGTGCCATTACCTTGAAGGGAGTCCTCATCCCGTTATTGTCTTTACTGACCACAAAAACCTGCTGTACTTTAGGACAGCACAGAAACTCATTCGACACCAAGCTCATTGGCAACTCATCCTCTCCACCTTCAATATCGAACTCCATCACGTTGCCAGTGCTAAGCTGGCTGCCCCTGATGCCCTCTCCCATTGCCCTGATCATGATACTGGTGGTCATGATAATGAAGATACTGTTCTTCTTCCTGATTCCCTTTTTGTCTGACTCCTTGATACAGATTTACTTGATGTATTGGGCTCTTCTGACCCTCTTGATGATCCACTTTTCAAAACGGCATCAGATGCCCTAGATGGCATATGCCTTCCCCCCATGAAATCTGCTCTCTCTGACTGGAAGATTGACAATAGTATCCTATACTTCCGCGATCATGCCTATATCCCCCCTGCTCATTGCGCTGCCCTCCTTTCCCAACATCACGATCATCCCTCTGTGGGGCACCCCAGCCATTTTGAAACCGAAGAACTTGTCAAGTGTGAAGCTTGGTGGCCCTCTATGGGGGTTTACATCCGAAAATACATTGAGGGTTACGCCCTCTGCCAGCAAATGAAGGTGGATACTCATCCTGTTCAACCGCCTCTTACTCCCATTCCCTCCTCCACTACCCGCCCCTTTTCCCAGATCTCAGTTGATCTTATCACCAATCTTCCCCTTAGCAACAGTTTTGATAGTGTCATGGTCGTGGTCGACCATGAGCTTATGAAGGGGGTAATTCTCCTCCCCTGTTTGAAAACCATTACTTCCGAAGGTGTAGCAAAGTTATTTTTGAAGCACGTTTACCGCTGTTTCGGTCTCCATGACAAAATTATCTCAGATCACGGCCCGCAATTCCTATCCCAGTTCTTGAAAGAACTTGCCCGACTTCTTGATTATCAGATTGCACCATCCACCACATATCACCCACAGACCGATGGCCAGACCGAAAGGCTCAATCAAGAGCTAGAAACATACCTCCGGATTTACTGTCAAAATAACTCCGATGAATGGGTAGAGCATCTCCCTATCACTGAATTTGTTCATAATCACTGAAAGCACGATGCCCAAAACACTTCCCTGTTCTTCCTTATGATGGGGTATTGTCATATACTGGATTCTACACTTGACTTGCACTATAACATCCTGCTCATATCCACATCCACCCAATCCCCACTCGATCCAGTTCACATATCCGATCCGATACACTCATCCAATCCAGATCTGATCCAAGACACTCGTCCAATCCATATCCGATCCGAGACACTCATCCGATCCAGATCCAATCCGAGATACTCATCCGATCCAGATCCGATCTGAGACACTCGTCCAATCCATATCCGATCCGTGTTCATATCCGAAACCATTCCTGTGCACCTGCACATTACCCCTTTTAGGATATACCTGTGCCACCAGCTCTCAGTCATCCCTGCCTTCACCTCTTGGTCATCTCTGCCTCCAGCTATCAGTTATCTCTGCCTCCATCTCAATAAGTTGTTCCATACAAGTTTCATCTCTGAGTTCATAGCCTGATGTTTTGCTGTACTTACTATTATGTTTCTGACATAGCCTTGGACTATGCTTACTTATCTTCTGGCATGCTACCTACAGTATATAAACTTGTAGTACTACTCCTGCAGACCTCAGTCTGATCATTGCTTGTATCCTTACTTATCCTGCTGTCTATATAACTCTGTTTCCGTTCTCACTTGGGCTCCAGCCCTTGTAAGTCTCTGGCTCTGGACTATGGGAGTACTCCCTAGTCCAGAGCCTTGACTCTCTGTCCTATAATCACTTTCGGACTTCGTCCGATTATAGTCCATCTTCCGTTCCACCTTCAACTCTACCTGCAGTAGTCTTCCTCTGTTAGTTTCTACTTTGGACCTCATCCAAAGTAGTCTATACTCTCTCTACTTCACATCCAGGCCTACTCCTCCATAGTAGTTATACCACGTCATCCATCCATACACCTATCCACCTATCCATCCATCCATCCATCCATCTATCTGTCCATTTACCCATCTGTCCATCCATCCATCTGTCTGTCTGTCTGTTATCCATCCAACACTCCACTACTCCTACCTTCGGATCCGTGTACCTTTGGATCGTTGGATCATTGGACCTTCGGATCCTCATACCTCGGATCCTTGGACCTTTGGATCCTTGTACCTTTGGATCGTCGGATCCTCATACCTTTGGACCTTCAGATCCTCATACCTTCAGACCTTTGGATCCTCGTACCTTTGGATCCTTGTACCTTCAGACCTTCGGACCCTTGGTCCTATGGTCCTACGGTCCAGTCCTATTCTATCCTCCATCCTATTATAACATCCCTCACTGTTCTACCCTGGACTTCGTCCAAGTAGTCTTGTCATCATCCCCTATCATCCAGGAATAGTTCCGGTACATTCCTGCACTCATCCGGAAGTCCTTCGGAGCTCTATTGAGCTATCCTGCCCTAGAGTTCATCCGGACTACATCTGGACTTCACCAGAACTCTCCCTAGGACTTCATCCAAAATTAAGGGGCAATACTCAGGTAAGGGGCACAGCGTATGAGCTGAGGCCAAAGCCCTTTATGATCCGTTAACCCTCTGAGCACATCTCTAACAGGTATGAACCATGCACCATCCCTCATCTCATCCCCAATTCTCCAGTACCATCAGCAGAAGAACGAGTATGCTCCCTGCAGAAGATAAGAGAAGAAGCAATTGCATGCCACAACCTGGCAATGCAGAAGATGGCAGAATGATCCCATGGGAAGAAATACACCCTGTGGAAGACAGGCGATAAGGTTTGGCTATCCGCAGAAAACCTCCGACTAAAGCTACCATCTCAGAAACTTGCACCAAAAAGATATGGACCATTCCTGGTTGAGAGAATTCTATCCCCTATCACATTCAAACTCCAACTACCAAAACAATGGAAGATTCATCCTGTGTTCCACACTTCCGTCTTATTGTCCTATAGCAAAACTGACATGCATGGCCCAAATTTCCTCAAACCACCCCCTGATGTCATTGAAGAAGAAGAAGAGTATGAAATCAACGCAATTCTTGCACATAAGGGGGTCAGTAAATGCCGATGCTACCTCGTATCTTGGAAAGGATATTCGTCAGCAGATAATGAATGGATCCCAGAAGACAATCTCCAAAACTCTGCTCAAATTCTAAAAGTATATAAGACGTGACATGCCCTCTAGCGTCCCTTAACCGCCTCAGAACTTCTAGTCCTCAGTGAACCACTTGATTATGTCTTCTGCCTCCTATGCTACCAACTCTTCTGACTCTGCTGAAATTACCCTCAATCGCCCTTCCTTCATCACACCCATTCCTCTTACTCGACAATATGCTATTGCAGACCTTGAGGACCCTGCTCAAGAAAACTACCACAATGTCATTAATGACATTCAGAACACTTCCCTCATCATCTCTGCCCTCCTTTGCAAAGGGCATGCCATTGAAATCGACAACAAACTTCACAGAACGCACAACCATGTCCCCCAGCTTGTCATCAACCTCATCTGCACTGCCTCCCTCCTGGGAAGGCTTGCTGCCGACATTAAATATTATCACATCCAGCAATGCCTTTACCACATTGAAAGATGCATTCAGCACTATGGTGTGCTGCTGCTCCCTGATACTTTTAAGAGTGATGTTGAAGAAGTTATCCACATCATATCTGAGCATCGGGCAGGTGTTGCACGCCCTCCCTCTCTGCACTGCATTGAACAAATGCATACATCGCTTACCACTTCCTATTCAACACCTCATCCTCATGTCGATGCCATTACTGGCCTACTATCTAGTATCAAGGAGGTGTCCACATTCATCGTGAAAGATCTTCATCTTCATGTAGTGGGACACCCAACTACCCAGGAAACACTGGAGAGAATAGCTATGACAGCTCTTCCATCATATGCTGAAAAGACACCCTGACTGGGTCCGTGATGCTACATTGGCAGTGCAACTTATGCTACTTAAAATACACCCCCCTATGACCATCCCTCCTGATGAAGAGCTTGCATCTACCACCCATATCCTTGAAGAAACCAATTTCATATGTACCGAGGAACATCCAGCAGCACTCTACACTGCATTCACCAACACCCATGAAGAGATAATTGCTGCCAGGACTGTTGCAGACGTGCTCAATATTCATAAAGATCTCCCCACTGCAACTCTTATGGACCCTGCTGTGTCCAGACAAGTTCCTGTAGAAACCTTCAGTCATACCTTCCCCTCATCACCTGCTGAACTAATTGCCACTGCCGAAACCCACATTGAACCTTTATCACCACCCCCTTTTCAGGGATCCCTCCCAGATGATTGACACTCTCGATACTGAAAACATCGTCGCTGTGTGGCATCGGGCAAAGGACAAGCGAGATCTGCTAGTCCTAGACCAATTCCTATCCCTTCCCCGCTCTATTAGTCTCATTCCAACTGTGACAAGAATATGAAGTGCCAATTCTGTCATGACTATGGTCACTGTCAATCTACCTGCCCACAGTATAAATGCTGTATTTGCAAGAAGTTCCAACCAGGACATCTTACGCTATACTGCCCTCAGTTTCACGGAACTCCACCATTCACTCTTACATACAAGGATGACAGGTTCTACGAAGCACTTTGTATCTGGGAAGCGTACCTTGATTCCGTCCACTCTGCCATTCCATGGATTGATCAGAAGCAGAGGGATGAGCTCAGACATAGAGGTGCAGAAGAAGCCGTGTATATGATGCGCTGTACTGGTGGGTGTTAGAGACGTGCTCAGAGGGTTATTGGATCATAAAGGGCTTTGGCCTCAGCTCATGCGCTGTGCCCCTTACCCAAGTATTGCCCCTTAATTTCGGATGAAGTCCTAGGGAGAGTTCTGGTGAAGTCCAGATGTAGTCCGGACGAACTCTAGGACAGGATAGAATAGGACTGGACTATAGGACCATAGGACCAAGGGTCCGAAGGTCCGAAGGTACAAGGATCCGATGATCCGAAGGTACGAGGATCCGACGATCTGAAGGTACGAGGATCCGACGATCCGAAGGTCCTAGGATCCGAGAGCAGGAGTAGCGGAGTGTTGGGTGGATCACAGATGGGCGGACGGATGGACGGATGAATAGACAGACAGACAGATAGATGGATGGACGGATGGGTAGACGGACAGATAGATAGACGGACGGATGGACGGATGGGTAGACGGACAGATAGATAGACGGACGGATGGACGGATAGATGGATGGACGGATGGACAGATGGACAGATGGACGGATGGACGGATGGACGGATGGACGGATGGACAGATGGACGGATGGACGGATGGACGGATGGACGGATGGACGGATGGACGGATGGACGGATGGATGGATGGACGGATGGACGGATGTGTGTATGGATG
This sequence comes from Suillus decipiens, assembly GCA_016695475.1. Lineage (NCBI taxonomy): Eukaryota > Fungi > Basidiomycota > Agaricomycetes > Boletales > Suillaceae > Suillus > Suillus decipiens. The sequence continues at coordinate 119,759 of MU173002.1, forward strand.
GAGGAAGTGGTATAACTACTATGGAGGAGTAGGCCTGGATATGAAGTAGAGAAAGTGTAGACTACTTCGGATGAGGTCCGAAGTAGAAACTAACAGAGTAAGACTACCGCAGGTAGAGTCGAAGGTGGAACGGAAGACGGACTACAATCGGACGAAGTCCGAAAGTGATTATAGGACAGAGAGTCAAGGCTCCGGAACAGGGAGTACTCCCATAGTCCAGAGCCGGAGACTTATAAGGGCTGGAGCCCAAGTGAGAACAGAAACAGAGTTATATAGACAGCAGAATAAGTAAGGATACAAGCAATGATCAGACTGAGGTCTGCAGGAGTAGTACTACAAGTTTATATACTGTAGGTAGCATGCCGGAAGGTAAGTAAGCATAGTCCAAGGCTATGTCAGAAACATAATAGTAAGTACAGCAAAACATCAGGCTATGAACTCGGAGATGAAACTTGTATGGAACAACTTATTGAGACAGAGGCAGAGATAACCGATAGCCAGAGGCAGAGATGACCAAGAGGCAAAAGCAGGGATGACCGAGAGCCAGTGGCACAGGTATATCCTAAAAAGGATAATGCGCAGGTGCACAGGAATGGGTCCGGATATGAATACGGATCGGATATGGATCGGATGAGTGTCTCGGATCGGATCTGGATCGGACGTGTGTCTCGGATCGGATCTCGATCGGATGAGTGTCTCGGATCAGATATGGATCGGATGAGTGTATCGGATCGGATATGTGAACTGGATTGAGTGGGGATTAGATGGATGTGGATATGAGCAGGATGTTATAGTGCAAGTCAAGTGTAGAATCTGGTATATGACAGTGGGGATGATGATAATAGGGAAGACTTTAAATTCTCGGATGACCCCATCTACTACCACAACCAAGATGACTAAGTTGGTGACTTTGTCCATAAAATGGGGGTAATGTTACAGTCGTTGTACACCCCTCTATTTTCTCTCTATTATCCATACTTCCCTTACGCTCACTTCATCATTTCCTGATATATCACTTTTGCCCATTGTCACTTGACCATACATTTATAACTCACTCTGACTCCCTATGACATCATACATTCAACACGTTGTATGATAGCTACCTTCCTTCTTTGGTTATGTAGCCCCATTTATATCTGACGAGCCCACCCTAAAGTTCCCCACTACTTTAGTATATAAATGCTCATAGATATACTGTAATTCTCTATTCTAATCTTACTGGGTTTTACCTGGATTCTTCCTTTGCTAAGGATCCCCAATCCTTAGTTGTCTAAAACCGTATCTAAGCTTAGCACACCTAAGTCTTAGTCTAAAGTGAGTTTACTTGCCTCAACTCAGCTAGTTCCGTATAACCACACTCAGAGCTATCTTCGTTGTTGCAGAACGTGCTGAGCCTCTACCTGGTTAGCACTACGAACCCACGACTCTTGACACCTCTTGTTTGAGGCAGTCGTGTTCAGAACTACCCCAGTTTGTAACAAGTACATCTGGAGCGTATCCGGAGCGTACAGATGGATTCAAGATAGAAACTTCCCCTCTGACATCTCCATTGCCTCCAGGCATCCCATCCATGGTAGAGATTCCTCCTCTGACCAAATTCAAACCCTCCACTGGTACCTCGGTCCCTAACATATCTCTGATAAACACAGTGGCTTTTTGCTGTGCCTGCAAGTTAGAAGGATCTACTCAGTTCAGCATCTACCTCTGTCCATCTGAAGTTAATCTCCGATCTGCATCTGTACCATCCGATCCTCCAGACCTTTCCAGAATCCCTTCCGAATAGCATGAGTTCATGGATGTCTTTGATAAAGGCAAAGTGGGGCAGCTCCCACCTCACCAACCCTATGATTTCAAAATCAAGTTAGAAGAAGGGGCTAGTCCGCCTCTTGGAACCATATACTCTCTTTCTCTGGTCAAGCTTGAAGCCCTCCAGAAGTCCCTTGATGAAAACATCTCATCTGGACTCCTCTGATCCTTGTCTTCTCTTCACAGAGCCCCTGTCCTGTTTGTCAAAAAGAAGGATGGCTCCCTCTTTGTGTGGACTTCTGTGGCCTCAACCAGATTACCAAGAAGGACTGTTATCCATTACCCCTCATTGCCAACCTCCTAGACTCTCTGAGCCATGCCAAAGTTTACACCAAAATCAATCTCTGTTCTGCTTACCACCTTGTCCAGATAGTGGAAGGAGATGAGTGGAAAACCTCTTTCCATACACACTATGGCTCCTATGAGTGGTTGATAATGCCAGAAGGTCTTACAAATGCTCCAGCGGCTTTTCAATGCTTTGTTAATAGTGTGTTTGCTGATATGCTGGATATATGCATTATTGTGTATCTGGATGACATCCTTATCTATTCTGAAGACCTTGTGAGTCATAGGAAACATGTCTGAGAAGTGCTATGCTGCCTCTGGAAACATCAACTCTATGCTAAACCCGAAAAATGTGAATTCCACTCATCCTCTGTCAAGTATCTTGGTTACCTACTATCTCCAGATGGCTTGACAATGTCATCCAAGAAGATCCAGTCTATTGTCAACTGGCCGGAACCTCAGAAGATCAAGGACATTCAATCCTTCCTCGGTTTCACTAATTTCTATTGTTGATTCATCTTCAACTACTCAGATATTGTAGTTCCCCTCACTTGGCTTACGCACAAGGGAGTTCTGTGGAACTTTTCCAAGGATTGCTGGAAATCCTTTGAAGCACTCAAGAAAGCCTTCACTTCCACTCTGGTACTTACTCACTGGATTCCAGATGTTCCTATAGTTGTGGAAACAGATGCCTCTGACTATGCTATTGCTGGAATATTTTCCATTGTATGTCCAGACTCAGAGCTTCGTCCAGTCACCTACTACTCCTGTACTCTATCCGCTCTGGAACTCAATTATGACACCCACAACAAGGAACTCCTAGCCATCCACGAGGCTTTCCAGACCTGGTGACATTACCTAGAAGGCTTGTCCAAGCCTATAGATGTTGTTATGGACCACAAAAACCTTGAGTATTTCTCCACCACCAAACTCCTCTCGCTGTCAGGCTTGCTGGTCCAAATTCCTCCATCAGTTCAATCTCATCATCTGTTTCCATCCTGGAAAACTTGCAGCCAAACCAGATTCCCTTACTAGACATTGGGACATCTACCCCAAAGAGGGGGATAAGGACTACACTCAAGTCAATCTCCATAATTTCTGCCCAGTATTCACCTCTGAACAGTTAGCTTCATCTCTATGAGCCACAACCCTAGCACCTCTGGTTCTTAGAGCAGCTGTTCTCATGGATACAGAAAACCTTCAGAAAGACATCCTGACTGCACTTCCCAATGACTCTATCACTAAAACACATCTTCTGATACCTTTGGATCCGAGATGGACAGTGGACGATAGTGGATTCCTTTGCTGCAACAACCACATCTATGTCCTGGAAGCCAATGACTTATGACTATGCATCCTCCATAACTGCCATGATCACCCCCTATTCAGACACTTTAGACAAAATTGTACCCTCAAGCTCATCTGATGTGACTACACTTGGCCTGGAATACATACTTATGTAAAAGATTATGTCAGGTCCTGTATTTCCTGTGCCCAAGCCAAAGTTCCGAGACACAAGCCATATGGATTACTCAAGCAACTCCCTGTTCTGGAGAAACCATGGAATTCCATCTCTATGGACTTCATTGAGCAGCTTCTGGACTCATCTGGTTATACAGCTATCCTTGTCATCATAGACTGCCTATCCAAGCAAGCCATATTTGTTCTGACTCATGACACTATCACCTCTCCAGATCTTGCCCACCTCTTCCTCCTTCACATATTCTCCAAGCATGGTGTTCTGTCCCCATGTAACCTCAGATCAGGGAACAGAGTTCATATCCCACTTCTTCCAGTCCTTAGGAAAAGCGTTAGACATGGTTCTACACTTCACATCTGGATATCATCCGGAAGGGGACAGACAAACTGAATGTGCCAACCAAACACTGGAACAGTACCTCCAGATCTATTGCAACTATCAGCAGGACAACTGGTCCGAACTACTACCCCTAGCAGAGTTTGCATACAATAATGCTCCAAGTGCTACTACCAGAGTATCACTCTTCTTTGCTAATAAGGGCTATCATCCGAACATTTCCATTCATCTGGAATGCAACCTATCCTCCATCCATGCCCAGGAATATGCCCTTGATCTTAATGAACTTCACCAGTTCCTCCGAGAAGAGATGTTTGAAGCACAGAAATGATATCAAGGACCTGTGGATGCCAAGAGACAACCTGCTGTAAAGACTACAATCTAGCTAGTATGATAGTGAACTATCACCTATACTAGTATATGTCAAAGTCTTGCCTATCTGCTATACTTGCAGTGCAAAAATGTTTGACCTAAGGGGCTGCAATGGATTGGATGTGCTCCAGACTGGAGCTGTTCCTCCAACAATGAATTTCAGGCCTTGCTCTTTGGGGAGCTTCAGATGGGAATTTGGATGCCATCAGATGGGGTTTGGAAGTCTTTGGATGTGGAAGAGGAAGATGAAGAAATGAATAAGGATTCCAGAAGTGAGGAGGACAGACCTGGAGAGGCAGAGGAGTCTATGGAAATGTAGTCTTTCTCTGTCTTGTGGCCTTTTCTGATACTTGTACTTGTATTTTATATGTCCTTCATGTCCTTCAGAGTTGAATAGGACCAGGTTTGTCCAGATATGCAGAGTGGAAGTCAGATATGAGTTCAGATGTGTTTCTGAGTTTGGTAGCAAGTAACCATGAAGTCTCTTCATCTGTTCCTTCATATCTGGACCATCAGATGAGGTACAGAAGCTGACATTGGCATCTACGATGGTCAAGTCTAGAGTCCAGGATTTTGGATATCTCATACTCTGATTCTCTGTCAACCTTGACTGGAGGTTGGATGTGATTGGGGATGGTGTTCAGAACTGTTGGCTCTAGTTGGGAGACATGGAACATGGGATGTATGGAATGCATGGAATCCGGAAGTCAGATGGCAAAGGAATGTGTGCCCAGACAGGATATGATTTCACATGGACCTAAATTTTTTTCTGAAAGTTTCTTTGATGGATGAGTGGAATGGAAGTGCTTGGCTTTAATGAAGACTTGTTCTCCAATCCAGAGGTCCAGAGCAGTGTGCCAGTCAAACTTGCTATAGGCTTGTATGACCCCATTTTCATATAGGTATCAAGCCCAAAGTATTTTACTATCATTATCCTTACCCCTCAGCTTCTCTGTCCCTTACCAAGCCCAATTTACCTGTGTTATCCCTATCTCTGGCTCTATTCTGAGCTCTGGCAGCCTCATTGCTGCTTAATAGCCACCCTATGGCAACTTTCCCACGCCGCGCGCAGCTCCAGGAACTTGCCAAGACCCGTTAGGCAACCTAAAGGGTCAACAGTTCTGTTCCATCCTATATCCACCTAGCTGTGCCAGTACATAAATTTCCTTGCCTTATGTTTTGTAACATGTAGTACATCCTTATTACATGTCTACTGCACAGTTTCCTATCCCTTCTGTCTCTGTAGCTATTACTTAGGTATATAATTTACTACCTACCAAGACTCATACTTTACTACCCTTCTACTGTACACTCAGTAGGAGAAGTCACTATTACCTTTTGGTATAGTTTTCAATCCTTATACAAATTAACAATCTTTATCAAAAATCATAATAAACCCTTATCCTGCTGTACACAATACCTTTGCTATACTGCTCTACTGCTGCTTAGTAATATTTTCCCATGCCACATGCACCTTTGGCTCACATCATGCTATCTTCAGAAACCATCTTGGCAACTTCAGCAACTTTCTCACTATCATCAGCCCCTATCATGCTATATTAGGCAACTCAGACTATATCCAACTAGCATCCCCTGCTGCCTTCAGCTGCCAAGATGCTCTGTTCCAGGAGAGAATTGGTCTGAGCCAACTCAGCCATGATGTTGTTGGCAGCTGTCACCAAAGGCTGTCCATCATCCTCCACGACTTCCAAAGGTTCTGGACTTGGACTCTTCTGATGCCTCTTACCTTTCCCCTTTGGAGATGGGGATCTGGCAGCACACTGCCTCTTCTTGCCCTTCAGAACCTTGATGGATCCAGGCTTTTCAGGACAAGTGACCTTGTCCCTTTGGCATGGATTGCAAGACTTGATCTATCCAAAAGTCCATTAGCTCAGATCCGAAACAACTGTATAGACTCACCATGGCATTCTTCTCCATATCCATCCAAAGACAGATCCAACCCTTTCCAGTGCAATGTGCACAGGATCCATCATTGTCCAAAGACAAAGTACAAGTCTTCCGAATGTTAGAAAAGTCACAGAACAAACATCCGAAACTCACTGTTTCTGCTATGATCTCTCTATGCCTTTTTTCCTCCACTGCTGCCCTCCATTTCTCAGCCTCCTCTATCTTCTGCAGATCCTCCTGATGTTTCCATTCCTTCTCCTCCTTGCACTTCCACTCCTTTTTGGCTTTGGCTTTGGCTTGGGCAGCTGCCAACTTCTTCTCTAGATCTGCTACAAGGTCTGCAGCAGGGTCAGGGACATGGGATCCTTCTCCAGACATGATGAAAACAATTGTTGTGATAAAAAAGATAAAGTGGGGTTTAGGAATCACTCTGTATGTCTGACGTCTGTATATCTGTTGGATTACAGACTCAGCACAGCAACCATCAAGCTTCTCCATTGTCTCACATTAATTTCATCTGATTCAGATCAACACTTCTTGTGCCTCAGGGATTCGGCCCTAAAGGGGGGATACTGTCATATCCCATACATCTGATCTTAGATCCAATCAGATCCAATTGACCTGCTTCTGTCTAGACCATATATCCAATCCAGACCACCCAGCTAAAACCTCCAGCTTCTCATGTTCTAAGTCCACTGTGCATACCTGCTTCTATCCCACTTCAGTAATCTACCTGTACCAGTATTCCAGCTATGTATATTCCTGTCCTGCTTACTGATCTGTTACCTGTGCTTCATATCCGACTCACATTACTGATCCACTGTGCATTTACTAATAGACTTCTGTTATACTTTGTACATAGCCCCTGGTCCTGGACTCATTGATTATCCATGCTAGCTACCTACAGTATATAATCTGCATGTACAACACTACAGAACCTTAGTTTGAATATGTCATATTCCATACATCTGATCTCAGATCCAATCAGATCCAATCAGATCTGATCGATCCTGCTTCTATCCAGACCACAGATCTGATCCAGATCACCCATCTGAGTGCCCCAGCTTCTTGTGTTCTAAGTCCACTGTGCATACTGGCTTCTATCTCCTTTCAGTGATCTACCTGCACTGGTGTCCTGGCTGTGTATATTCCTGTCCTGCTTACTGATCCATTACCTGTGCTTCATATCTAACTTGCGTTTGCTGATCTGCTGTGCATTTACTAATAGACTTCCATTATACTTTGTGCATAGCCCTCCAGTTCCGGACTCACTGATTATCCGTACTATCTACCTACAGTATATAAACTACATGTACAACTCTAGAGAACCTTAGTTCAAATATCATCTTAGATTCTGCTCATTCCGTTCATTCGAATCTGATCCTCTTCCAACTCTAAGTATCTTCTGAGACTTAGGATCGATTCCTATAGTCTACACTTCCAACTCTACCTCTGGTAGTCTATATCCATTAGTTTCTAGTACAGACCTCATCCGCTACTAGCCTTATACCTTGAATCCATCCATATGCTCTGGATACCCACCAGACATACTCTTTGCATCTGCACGTTTCAGATATACCTCAGACGTGCCATATCCGATACCTTTGGACCTTTGGATCTGCTACGCAAGCACATCCAGATCCTCGGACGAAGGATACTCCTCTGAAATAAAGGGTAGTACTCGGGAAAGGGGCACAGTGCATGAACTGAGGCCAAAGCCCTTCGGATCTCTCATCTATTGAGTATGGTCTTAACAGAATATCATCTTATATTCTGCTCATTCTGTTTCTCCGAACTTGAGTTACTTCTAGTTCTAGTATCTTCCAAGACTTAGGATTAGTTCCTATAGTCTACACCTCCAACTCTACCTTTGGTAGTCCATCTCTGTTAGTTTCTAGTTAGGACCTTGTCCAATACTAGCCTTATACCTTGTTGTATATCTGTACATTCTGGATACCCTTTGGACATATTATTTCCATCCATACATTCTGGATATCCTTTGGACATAGCATATCTGATATCTTCAGACCTCTGGATTCATCATGCAACCACCTCCAGAACTTCAAACATATATCACTTCTCTGAAATAAGGGACATTACTCAGGAAGGGGCACAGTGTATGAACTGAGGCCAAAGCCCTTGGGATCTCTTATCTTTTGAGTATGGTCTTAACACCCTCAGTAGGGCACAAGAGAATATTCACATTGTCAATAAAATATTCTTGAGGCCAGGGATTCATACAATGAAGGGTAGGGCAGCATGGCAACATGGTGAAGAACACTTAGAAAATATAGGTAAATCAGCAGCAGTGATAGATGGGCTGGCCAGGCTCTCCCAACAAGTAGAACTGTGGATTGAACCATCAGTTTGGTCTTGTAGTGATCCTGTTCTTGCTAAAGCCAATAACTGAAAGGAGAAAATACAAAGAAATTGATTGACACAATGAAGAACTAGAGATGTGGGTGACCATTCAGTTGAGAACATAGTAGGGAGGCAGACTCAACAATTGCCCAATCATGGCTTTTGAAAGTGTGGTTTTGGGCTATAGTGAATTCCACTGAGTGGCAAGAGGTGGAAACAGAGAAGGTGACTTTGTGTCAAACAGTGCACCACACAGAAAGCCAGTTCATTCAAAGATGACCAATGAAGGAACTGGGCAGTAGGAGTAATGAACACAGCACAGCCTGCAGTTGATACTTTGTTCATTACTAGTGACAAGACCAAAAAAAATGGCATATCCACCTGACAAGAATATGACACCTTACAGATGAGCTTCATCTGGTATCAAATTCTTTGGTGTGATTAGCAAAGCATTGTTGTCATATTCCATACATCCGATCCAAGATCAGATCAGATCTGATCAGATCTGATCAGATCCGATCAGATCCGATCGATCCTGCTTCTATCCGGACCACAGATCCAATCCGGATCACCCATCCGATGCACTACAACTTCTTGTGTTCTAAGTCCACTGCATCCTTGCTTCTATCCCCTTTCGGTGATCTACCTATACCGGTGTCCCGGCTGTGTATATTCCTGTCCTGCTTACTGATCCGCTACCTGTGCTTCATATCCGACTCGCGTTTGCTGATCCGCTGCGCATTTACCACATAGACTTCCATTATACTTTGTGCATAGCCTTCCGGTCCCGGATTCATTGATTGCCCGTACTATCTACATACAGTATATAAACTACATGTAAAACTCTAGAGAACCTTAGTTCAAATATCATCTTAGATTCTGCTCATTCCGTTCATCCGAACCCATTCGTCCCAACTCTAAGTATCTTCCGAGACTTAGGATTGACTCCTATAGTCTACGTTTCCGACTCTACCTTTGGTAGTCCATATCCGTTAGTTTCTAGTACGGACCTCGTCCGCTACTAGTCTATACCTCGCATTCATCCTTACCCTCCGGACGAGCTCCTTCCACCCACACATTTCAGATATATACCGGACGTGCCATATCCGATACCTCTGGACCTTCGGATCCGCTACGCAAGCACTTCCAGACCCTCGGACGAAGGTTATCCCTCGGAAGTAAAGGGCAGTACTTGGGAAAGGGGCACAGTGCACGAACTGAGGCCAAGCCCTTCGGATTTCACACATATTGAGTACGGTCTTAACAATTGTCCTGTCTTTCACCCCCATCTCATTCTTCCAATAATTCACCAGTCAATCTCAAAAGCTGTCTCAAATCTTGCTAACTGTTCCAGTTGTTGAGTGCTAGTCAATGTTGTCCTCACTGTCTTTTTGACTCCTTGTTTGTACTTGCAAAGAAGTTGTTCATGCATGGTGCAGTTGTCAATCATTTTTGGTATGCTACACTGCTAATTAGCATTCAAAATAACACTCCCAGTCAGTAGCTACAGGTGCCATTAATATTGACACATAAGCTATACTATTGTGGGAAGGAAGGAACTGATGTGGTTGTTATGTGCTTGCAGTTCACCAGGCTCTTCTAGGTGCTGTTTGCCTTTCACAGCTCAATAAGTTCATGAATTTATTCATACCACATATTGCAAACTGATCATATACACCAAGTCCATGGCGTGTGTGTAGTCCTACCCATGCAAACTGACTCACCTACCTGCATATTGGCAGTGTCCACTATTGTATCCATAGGCTAACAATATCACACTCACACACCTGCCTTGAGCACTGCTGCAATCTGGAGGATCTGTACCTTGGCAAGTATTGCTATTAAATGGCATTGAGAAAAAAAGGGCATGCTGCAGCAATGACTCACTGTGTCACAGCATTACAATATGTAATTGAAGCCAAATTGAAGCTGTCTCATTAAGGCTAAATTTCATATGTTACTACTCCAGATGGTCATCTATTTACTCACCAACTGAGCAGGTTGCATCATATAGGCCACTAGAAACTTGACGTCTATAATGTTGCCATGATATTTAAAATGTGGTGAATACCTATAGTGCTGTAGTTCTGATTCTCTTAGCTCCCTTCACTGCATTAATCCTATCAAGCTCGAAGCTCTACATGCATTCTGATCATGACATTACAAGCAGTGATTTCAACACATAAGTCCTCAATTTTGGATGGTTGTAGTAGAATTGAATATTTTTATTTTAGTTTGCTCATGAATCTTCTCTGATGTATCACTGAGGTCCTTGAGTCTTCCAGCATTGCCAAGGAAAGAGGAAAAGACCTGGCTTCTGAATTTTGGATTGCATACAAAAAGATATCTGGTGAATATGACAATAACATGTTAGAGAGGTGTAATAGCAATATGGATATATTGATGCTTCTTGTATGGAAATATCATTATCGTCATTTTTATTACTATCTAACTTGAACCAGGCCAGTTTGTTCTCCACTATCAATACCACATTCATTATTGCAATGCAACCCAATCCCACTGATACCACCAACAATCTTTTGGTACAGTTTATGCAGCACTCATGGAATGGATCTTCTGTCACCCTGCCAGTGGCCCTTTCAGGAGCTGTCACCTACTCTTCTTCCAAAATATGGATGCAGATGCTTGCATATGAGAGCCTTATGTTCAGTTTGCTTGCTACCTTCAGTGCTGTCTCGGGCAAGCAATGGCTGGGTTACTATAAGACCAATCATTTTGACCATGGCCAACTTGGAGACTGGTGCCAGCAGAGGCATTGCAAGTTTAAGGAGTTAAAAAAAAAGCAGTTCAAATATGTCCTGCATTCATTTGCAGTCCTTCTCCAGATCTCTCTCTTACTGTTTATTTTGTCCTTGGCATCTGCCATGTGGATACAAAACTGGCACATTTTCCTCTTCATCATCATACCAACTGCTTGCAGCATCCTCCTCTATTTCTGCATCTCTGTGATATCTCTGATATTCCCTGACAGTCCATTCCAGATGCTGATATCCTCAGCCATCCTTTATTTACTACATAACCACACAGACAACCAAAGTCATGAAGATGCTACTACTGCATCTGCAATGTCATGGATCTTAGACACTTCAACAACACCTGTAGCTGGGATAGTAATGTATCACTTACTCTTATCATAGCGAAATTGTAATACATGAATCAGTCTGTTGTATAGTGCACAGTAATACATTACTTCCCTAGGCCATACCATCCCCTAGTAGGCAATACATTACTTCACCAGGCTGTACTGTCCCCTAGCTATAGGCATGCAGATATGATATGTTGTTTCTTGATTTCATAGATCTGGTGTACCTTATGATCTTGATGGGATTGGCTTCTAAGTTCTTCTAAGTTCTTTCAGTCTCTAAGTTCTTTCAGTCTCTAAGTTCTTTCAGTCAATGACTTGTGCATGATTACTAATGTTTCAAGGGCAGTACATGAATGGATGTGCTACAAATTGTCCTACAAGTGAGGTTGTTCAGGACTGACAAGGTCCAGTATGTCTTTCCACAGCTTCTGAAAAGAGGCCACAAGTGAGAGATACAGTACTGCCTGACAATATGCATATGTTACTGCTCCTTCCTCATCAGCTGGCTCAAGGGCTTGAGTACTAGCCCATCCACTCCACCACTCCACCTGCCACTTCAAGAACACTACAACCCTTTGCATCTCCTCTAGTAGGAGCTTGACTTCTTCTGACCAGCAATTAACTCAGGCATGTGCTTTACACCACTCCATGCGGATGCCTATGACATTGTAGTTGGCATCATATAAAACTATGCCTCATAAACTCACAGTCCCAAACTTGCTCATTCTCCGAGCTGCTATTGTCTGCCCATGAGTCCAGCCAAATCCACAAGATGGTCCCAGTACCTTGGCTCTCCATATCACCCATAGGTTGGACATCCAAATCCAGGAGTGGTGGAAGGAGAATTTCCCAGCCAGACTGATGAAGTCAATGGCTGAGAGTCAGGAGCACATTGCATGTACAGCAGTACTTTTTGACACTTACCTGCTTCCTCAGTTCCACACCATTGATGATGGCCTGCACATGTGTAGAAGCCGCTTGGTCATGTATGTTTCTATCCTTGTATATGTATATATGAGACTGAAGGCAAAGGTGTGGTCAGAGTTTGGTGAGAGCATCCAGAGCTTGTGCATGGCATAACTTCCATTCATGCACTGCCAGGCTCTTGTTGCACACTGTCATGGGTTGGAGTTCCAATGGCAGCCACAGCTTGAAGGCATCGGGCTTTAGCTCCACTGTATTTGACATACTAGCATCTGATGTTCTATGACACAGTTGAAACACAACAGGCATGTACAACTCCTGGACATGGGCCTATGCATCCAGACAACATTGCAGAGTAGTGATGTGCAGCTGTATGTTACTCTTCTGCTTGTACATAGGGTGGAGAGATGCACTAACAATGTCCATCTTCAGGCACTGTCTGCCAGTTTTTGTATTAGCATGATGAACTTTATTCTTGCAGAGAAGACTTACTGTTGGTCTTGCAGATCTATGCCAGTAGTGATTAGTCTGCTGGGAGATACATCAGTGTGCAAGGAGACATTGGTCCCAGCCTGAAGCTCATGAGCTTCAAGCTCAGCAAGTTGTAACCAAACTGCTGCCTGTGTAATACCTGCTAGATATTAATATATGAACTGAAACAAACAAAGACTACACATGAGTATAACGACTTTCAAATGGATTGGAGTTAGAATTATCCTCCTCCCAGGCTTCTACTTCCTTCCTCCATTGAATGATGAGAGTAGGTTGGATGGTATTCTCAAGCTCTGCAAGTGCTTCCCCATGTTCTTTTTTCCACTTGACAGCTTCACAAATCTTGCACAGGAGTGTTCAGCCTAGTTTCCTGAATAAGCACAGGATAATGAAACTCAAAAAAGAACAGACCTAACACCATGATTATTTTCCAACTCCAGTCCCCAAAATGGTCATTGAGGGTATCCTGACAGGACCCAGGACCCATTTCTTTAGTACTTGAAGCAACATGGTCTATGTTGGACCATCCGCACTCAGGAGCTTCCCCGTCTGTTTGTCCAACATGTTTGGTCCAATTGAATGAAAAATTCCACTGATACTCATCTATGTATGCTTTGAGGTGGAATTTCAGAATGAAGAACTGGATGGACATGGAGTGGTGAGGAATATGTAATCTTGATGGCATGGCTTCCATTTGCACCCAAAGTTTTTTATGCCATTGGCATGCAATGTCATACAAAATATTGATAATGGTGACCACAAAGGCCAACAGTGATGAGAAAACAAGGTAATCCATATTGATGTATCTATATATGACTAGTATTAGCAATGATAATGAATTTCAATGAAATGAAACACACTTCTCACCCTTTTGCAAGTCTCTGACACTGTTTGCCAGTTTCATGTTGTGTCTAGTGCAGTCCACAGCCCCAACACCTGTCGCTGTGAGACCACAGGAGGACTTTGTATCCACTAAATTAACAGCATTGTGACTTACGCACATGCTGTGCTCTTGTTTCACACTGGCTTGATCTGCCAGGTACAACTTGTATGCAGCCTCATCGATGAAAATACACCCACCCAGAATTGAGGTTGGGGTCAATGTTATCCAATGAGACTGCCTTCTGTTTGAGCTGAAAGTTTGCATTAATTGCAACAAATAACATGTATTTCCACCTGAAAAGTGGCCCATCAGTTCAAGTACCTTGCTTAGCATGTGATTAGTATTTACCTAACAGTTAGCAGTGCATCTTGCCAGCCCTCTGGTATATTTTTCCCAGGGTGC
>MU173002.1:136149-168978 GCA_016695475.1 Suillus decipiens
TCCTCTGAAGGCCACTGAGGTCTATTCTAAAATGTACTATGCATCTGTCATATTCCATACATCTGATCTCAGATCTGATCCGATTTGATCTGATCGATCCTGCTTCTATTCAGACCACAGATCTGATCTGGATTACCCATCTGAGAGCCCCAGCTTCTTGTGTTCTAAGTCCACTGTGCATACTTGCTTCTATCTCCTTTTGGTGATCTACCTGTACCAGTGTCCTGGCTGTGTATATTCCTGTCCTGCTTACTGATCCGTTACCTGTGCTTCATATCTGACTTGCATTTGCTGATCCACTGCGCATTTACTAATAGACTTCCATTATACTTTGTGCATAGCCCTCCAGTTCCAGACTCACTGATTATCTGTACTATCTACCTACAGTATATAAACTACATGTACAACTCTAGAGAACCTTAGTTCAAATATCATCTTAGATTCTACTCATTCCATTCATCCAAACCTGATCCACTTCCAACTCTAAGCATCTTCCAAGACTTAGGATTGATTCCTATAGTCTACATTTCTGACTCTACCTCTGGTAGTCTATATCCATTAGTTTCTAGTATGGACCTCATTCGCTACTAGCCTTATTCCTTGAATCCATCTGTGCACTCCGGATACCCTCCAGACATACTCTTTCCATCCATACGTTTCTGTTAAGACCGTACTCAATAGGTGAGAGATCCGAAGGGCTTTGGCCTCAGTTCATGCACTGTGCCCCTTTCCCGAGTACTACCCTTTATTTCAGAGGAGTAACCTTCATCCAAGGATCCAGATGTGCTTGCATAGCGGATCCAAAGGTCCAAAGGTATTGGATATGGTATGCCCGAGGTATATGTATATCCGAAATGTATGGATGGAAAGAGTATGTCTGGAGGGTATCCAGAGCATACAGATGGATTCGAGGTATAAGGCTAGTAGCGGATGAGGTCCATACTAGAAACTAATGGATATAGACTACCAGAGGTAGAGTTGGAAGTGTAGACTATAGGAATCGATCCTAAGTCTCAGAAGATACTTAGAGTTGGAAGAGGATCAGATTCGGATGAACGGAATGAGCAGAATCTAAGATGATATTTGAACTAAGGTTCTCTAGAGTTGTACATGTAGTTTATATACTGTAGGTAGATAGTACAGACAATCAGTGAATCCAGAACCAGAGGGCTATGCACAAAGTATAACGGAAGTCTATTAGTAAATGCGCAGTGGATCAGCAAACGCGAGTCAGATATGAAGCACAGGTAACAGATCAGTAAGCAGGACAGGAATATACACAGCCAGGACACTGGTACAGGTAGATCACTGAAAGGGGATAGAAGCAAGTATGCAGTGGACTTAGAACACAAGAAGCTGGGGTGCATCAGATGAGTGATCCAGATCGGATCTGTGGTCCAGATAGAAGCAGGATCGATCAGATCAGATCAGATCAGATCAGATCTTGGATCGGATGTATGGAATATGACAGTATCCCCCCTTTAGGGCCAAACCCCTGAGGCATAAGAAGTGTCGATCCAGATCGGATGAAATTAATGTGAGACGATGGAGAAGTTTGATGGTTGACGTGCTGAGTCTGTAATCCGACAGATATACAGATGTCAGACGTCTGAAGTGATTCCGCTGCAGACCTTGTAGCAGACTTGGAGAAGAAATTGGCAGCTGCCAAAGCTGCAGCCGAAGCTGACAAGGAACGGCAGTGCAAGGAGGAGGAGGAACAGAAGCATCAGGAGGATCTGCAGAAGATAGAGGAGGCCGAGAAGCGGAGGGCAGCAGCAGAGGAAAAAAGGTGGAAGGAAATAGCGGCAGAGACAGTGAGTTTCAGATGTTTGTTCTGTTCCCTTCCTAACTTCCAGAAGTCTCGTGCTTTGTCTTCGGACAACGATGGATCCTGTGCGCATTGCGCTGGGAAGGTCAGATCTGTCTGTGGATGGACGCGGATAGGAATGCCCTGGTGAGTCTATAGAGCTGTTTTGAATCCGAGCTAATGGGCTCTCGGATAGATCAAGTCTTGTGATCCATGTCATAGGGACAAGGGCACTTATCCTGGGAGGCCCGGATCCATCAAGGTTCCGAGGGCCAAGGGCAAGAAGAGACAGCACACTGTCGGATCCCCATCTCTGAGGGGCAAGGGTAAGAGACATCAGAGGAGTCCAAGTCCAGATCCTTTGGAAGTTGTGGAGGATGACAGACAATCCTTGTTGACGGCCATCAACAACATCCTGGCTGAGTTGGCTCGGACCAATTCTCTCCTAGAGTGCAGCATCCTGGCAGTGGAAGGAAGTAGGACTGCAATGGACTGGATGGGCACCGGACTGGAGGTGTTCCTCCAACAACAGAGTGAGTTTCAGGCCTTGCTGTTTGGGGAGCTTTGGTTGGGGCTTCAGATCCCATTGGATGAGGTTCGGACGACTTCGGATGTGGAGGAGGAAGATGAGGAGATGAATAAGGGTTCCAGAAGTGAGGAGGATGGATCCGGAGGGGCGGATGAGTCTATGGAAATGTAGATTTTTCTAGTCCTGTGGCCTTTTCCGATACTTGTACTTGTATTTCATATATCATCCATGTACTTCAGAGTTGAATAGGACCAGGTTTGTCCAGATATGCAGAGTGGAAGTCGGATACAAGTTCGGATGCATTTCCGAGCTCAGTAGCAAGTAACCATGAAGTCTCTTCATCCATTCCTTCGTATCTGGACCATCGGACGAGGTACAGAAGTTGACAATGGCGTCTATGATGATCAAGTCTAGAGTCCAGGATCTCAGATATCTTGTATTCTGGTTCTCTGTCAACCTGGACTGGAGGAGGAGGAGGTTGGATGCGATTGGGGATGGTGTTTGGAATTGCTGGCTCTAGTTGGGAGACATGGAATACAGGATGTACAGAATGCATGGAATCTGGAAGTCGGAGGGCAAAGGAATGTGTGCCCAGACAAGATATAATTTCAAATGGCCCTAAATTCTTTTCTGAAAGCTTCTTCGATGGGCAAGTGGAATGGAAGTACTTGGCTTTAATGAAGACTTGTTCTCCAACACGGAAGTCCAGAGCAGGTTGTCTTTTAGCGTCTGCAGGTCCTTGATAGCATTTCTGTGCTTTGGACATTTCTTCTCAGAGGAACTGGTGAAGTTCATTAAGGTCCAGGGCATATTCCTGGGCACGGATGGAGGATAGATCACACTCCAGATGGATGGAAATATTTGGATGGTAACCCTTATTGGCGAAGAAGGGTGATACCCCAGTAGTAGCACTTGGAGCATTGTTGTATGCAAACTCTGCTAGGGGTAACAGCTCGGACCAGTTGTCCTGTTGATAGTTGCAATAGATCCGAAGGTATTGTTCCAGCATTTGATTGGCATGCTCAGTTTGTCTGTCCCCTTCCAGATGATATCCAGAGGTGAAGTGCAGGACCATGTCTAATGCTTTCCCTAAGGACCGGAAGAAGTGGGATACAAACTCAGTTCTTTGATCCGAGGTCACATGGGACGGAACACCATGCTTGGAGAATACGTGAAGGAGGAAGAGACGGGCAAGATCCAGAGAGGTTATGGTGTCATGAGTCAGAACAAATATGGCTTGCTTGGATAGTTGGTCTATAATGAAGAGGATAGCTGTATAGCCGGAGGAGTCTGGAAGTTGCTCAATAAAGTCCATAGAGATGGAATTCCATGGCTTCTCTGGAACAGGTAGTTGCTTGAGTAATCCGTATGGCTTGTGTCTCGGAACTTTGGCTCGGGTGCAGGAAGTGCAGGACCTGACATAATCCTTTACATAGGTGTGTATTCCGGGCCAGGTGTAGTTGCGTTGGACAAGCTCAAGGGTACAATTTTGTCCAAAGTGTCCGGATAGGGGGTGGTCATGGCAGTTACGGAGGATGCGTAATCATAAGTCATTGGCTTCCAGGACATAGATATGGTTATCACAGCAAAGGAATCCACTATCGCTCACTGTCCATCTCAGATCCGAAGGTACCGGAAGATGCATTTTTGCGATGGGGTCATTGGGAAGTGCGATCAGGATGAGATGTTTTCGTCAAGGAACTTCTGGAGGGCTTCAAGCTCGACTGGAGAAAGAGAGTATATGCTTCCAAGAGGTGGACTGGCCCCTTCCTCTAACTCAATTTTGAGGTCATAGGGTCGGTGAGGGGGAAGCTGCCCTGCTTTGCCCTTGTCAAAGACATCTGCAAATTCGTGGTATTCGGAGGGAATCCTGGAGAGGTCTGGAGGATCGGATGATATGGATGCGGATCAGAGGTGGGTTTCGGATGGACTGAGGTAGATGCTGAATTGAGTAGATCCTTCTAACTTGCAGGCACGGCAAAATGCCACTGTGTTTATCAGGGATATGTTAGGGACCGAGGTATCAATGGAGGGTTCGGATTTGGTCAGAGGAGAAATCTCTTCCACAGATGGGGTGCCCAGAGGCGATGGAGGTGTCGGAAAGGACATTTCTACCTCGGATGGAACTTCCAGAGGTAGCAGAGGGTTCAGATGGGAAACTTCTGCCACGGATGGAATGTCTGGAGGCAGTGATGATACGGATGGGTTTGATGATGTTTCTTGTATAGTTGTCCAGAACTCGATGCTGCCCAATACCCAGTCAATCAACGGATTGTGTCGGGTGAGCCAGCTATATCCAAGGACGATATAACAAGAAGAATCCAAAGGGGTAACGTAGAATGTATCAGAGGTGACTACACCAGAGGAAAATCGTATGGACAAGTTTATGGCTTCGGAAATATTGTTATTGCAGGTACCATCAAACAAACGGAGCGGTAGTGGAGGAATCTGATAAGTAGGAATTTTATGTTTTCGGACAAAGCTAGTGTCTATAAAGCAGTGAGAAGAGCCACAATCTATGAGGGCAGAAAACTCAGATATGTTGGAGAAAGATGGAAGAGAGACGTATGGGCATAAAGAGTTCAGATCCAGAAGGGTTACAGCATTGAGTTGTAGCTCTGTTGTACGGGTTGGGTCAATGTGACCCCCATTCCATACAGAGTCAAGAGGGTCACGGACTAATTTTTTGCCTCATCTGAGGCTTCCGGATCTGCTTCCGGGGCAAGTATTGTAGCACGACCTTTAGCTGCGTGCAAGGTTGACTTGGTGCAGTTCCGGGCAGTATGACCAGGTCCGTCACAGAACATACAGAGTCTTTTGTCAAACCTTCTCTGACGCTCCTCAGTGGTTAACTTCCCATCGGCTCCAATCCCATTGGGGAGGTCTGGAACCTTAGGAGCAGGAGAGGCTGCAGGATTGGATTTTGTGAATCTAGTCATTTCAGATCTGGACGAGTTAGCATTCATCCGGTCAGATACCAACTGTCTAGGAGGGTTGGAAAGGGTCGATCTGTTTTTCTGGGTGACTTCCCCCTTACATTCCCAGTAATGGGCATGGATGGTCTGGGCGAGGGTTTTGAATTCTGAGAGGGTGGTGGGTTTGCCCATGCGACTGATCTCATCTTGGATTCAGGCCAGAAGACCATTATAGAATTGTCATCGTAGAGCTCCATCTCCCCATTCCCATACTTGGGATGCAAGTTATTGGAATTCTACAACATACTTGTTGATGCGCTGTCCATCACACATATGAAGTTGCTCTAACTGCATTTCCACATCTCCAGATGGATCATGAAGTCCGAAGTTGGTTTGGAGCTTGAGCATGAACTCAGAGTAGTCATCCATCCAATCTGGACATATACTATTCTCGTCCGAAAGGAGATCCAGTTCAAACCACTCGAGAGCCATTCCCTTGAGATAGGATTGGTGTTACGAACTGGAATAGTTCTGAACACGACTGCCGCAGATAAGCAGTATCAAGAGTCGTGGGTTCAAGGTAAGCGACGAAGACAGTCGAGTGCCAGAGAGGACTAGACTGGCTGAGTCGAATACGTTCTACAACGATGAAGGTAGGTCCGAGTAGTGTTACATGGAACTAGCTGAGTCGAGGCAAGGTAAGCTCGCTTTAGACTAAGACTTAGGTGTGCTAAGCTTAGATACGATCTTAGACGACTAAGGATTGGGGGTCCTTAGCGAAGGAAGAATCCAGGTAAAACCCAGTAAGATTAGAATGAGGAAATACAGTGTATCTACTCAAGCTTATATATGTAAGTACGAAGGTACTTTAGGGCAAGCTTGTGAGATACGTAGCAACTGCGTTATCCAAAGAAGGAAGGCAGTGGAGTACAACATGTTGAACGTATGACATCAGAAGTAGGGAGTGAGTCAGAGTGAGTCAAGTATGAACGTACAGTCAAGTGACCATGGGCGAAACTAGTACACAAGGAAATGATGAGGTAATCATAAGAGAGAAAGGCATAAGTAAAGGAAAGAAAATAAAGGGGCGTACAACAACTGTAACAATTGGGCGAAATTGACTTTAGCACATCCAGAATGGAAAATGTTAGGCTTGCTTTGAAAGTTGAGCTCACACTGGACAAAGAATGCTCGGAGCTTGTGAGGCTTGGATCTGTCGAAGGTATCTGGTTCCCGGATTTTGACTTTGCTATCATCCAAGGTGTTTTTACGATGGCTACTGCAAGCAAGATGGTTGATGGCGACAGATAGTTGGGCTAAGACCCAGTTATGGGGACTAAGATGGTCATCATCTTCTTCATTGTCTGGGTATCCAACGTCCAGATCCTCATCTCCATTGTTCGGTGGATCATCGTGCAACTCATCGTCAAAACGGATGGTTGGGTGTGGATCAGTGTCTAGGTTATCCAAGTTCGGGGTTGGTGTAACTGGATCCAGTCTGGCGAGACGAGCTGAGATGCTTTGTCCTATGTCACTCATGCTTGCACGGTGCTTAGAGAAACTGGTAAATGTTTGGACAATGGGTGTGGAGTCTCATTGGATTGGACCAAGTCCAGCTACTCAGAGGGAGTTCTGAGTTTTGCGTGGAGGCATGATATAGGTGGTTACAGAGATTGTACTTGGAAAGGTGTGAGTTCGAATATACTGTTAGGACCGTACTCAATAGGTAAGAGATCCGAAGGGTTTTGGCCTCAGTTTGTGCACTGTGCCCCTTTTCCGAGTACTACCCTATATTTCAGAGGGGTAACCTTCATCCGAGGGTCTGGATGTGCTTGCGTAGCGGATCTGAAGGTCTGAAGGTATTGGATATGGCACGTCCGGTGTATATCCAAAATGTATGGGTGGAAGGAGTACGTCCAGAGGGTATCCAGAGCATACAGATGAACTCGAGGTATAAGGCTAGTAGCGGATGAGGTCTGTACTAGAAACTAATGGATATAGACTACCGGAGGTAGAGTCGGAAATGTAGACTTATAGGAATCAATCCTAAGTCTTGGAAGATACTTTAGAGTTGGGAATGGATCGGGTTCGGATGAACGGAATGAGCAGAATCTAAGATGATATTTGAACTAAGGTTCTCTAGAGTTGTACATGTAGTTTATATACTGTAGGTAGATAGTACAGACAATCAGTGAATCCAGAACTGGAGAGCTATGCACAAAGTATAACAGAAGTCTATTAGTAAATGCGCAGCGGATCAGCAAATGCGAGTCGGATATAAAGCACAGGTAATGGATCAGTAAGCAGGACAGAAATATACATAGCTGGGACACCGGTACAGGTAGATCACCGAAAGGGGATAGAAGCAAGTATGCAGTGGACTTAGAACACAAGAAGCTGGGGCGCATCGGATGAGTGATCTGGATTGGATCTGTGGTCTGGATAGAAGCAGGATCGATCAGATCTGATTGGATCTGATTGGATCTTGGATCGGATGTATGGAATATGACACCACCCCTAACCCTAGCACCATCAATATATGTAGTTACTGAGGTTACCGCACCCTTGCCGGACTACCGTACTGTGGTACCAAGACACATTTCCACAAGCCAATGCCCACTGAATGCCCATGCCATGACCAACTAGTTCCATTTGGTGTGTAGTACATTCCCATTTACCACTGCTGATCCCATGGCAAGCTTTATTACATGTAGAACGCGTGCCGCAGCACATGCAGCACTATTACATATTGCTAGGGCTAAGTCTCATATGCTCACTACTACTCTTGCCTATCAATTCCGCATACTTACGATGTATGATAAAAAGACTGATGACTGCTCCTCCATGGGATACTCCCCTTCTACCATACAGCGGTAGGAATAGTCACTTACAATCATTTTATATCATATCATTCATTAGACAGGATTCCTGTACCGCTACCACTATCGCTATATGCAAATATATTTTCCTTGAAATATCTTTGAAGAATCCTCTTATGCTCCTCACTCCGAATGCTTCCCTTACCACTACCTTCGCTCAACACCAGTATCTTCGGTTCCATTGCTATCACGCTATCACTCTTCACTGACCCCTGGTATACCGCACTATCATGGATAATGGCATACGCTTTCACCATGCTTGTCATCAATGGCCCTCATGGCATCATCAGCATCACCAGTACTAATGGTATCTACCTCTCGCATGGCACTTAGCATCAGCATCCATGGAAAACACAGCGCTTTCAGCGGCAACGCTACCGTTAGCCTCAGGAACACTTTATAGGAGTATCACACATCTTATAACAGTGCTTGATGAAGTATATTCACCTGTAGCCCCTCGGGTCGAACGTTCTTGCACTGCAAGGATAGCAGCTAGGCAAGCACTCGACATATACTAGTCTAGGCGGTAGTTTGCTATCAGCCTAGCTAGATTGTAGTCTTTACACCAGGACACCGGTGCAGGTAGATCACTGAAAGGGGATAGGAGCAAGCATGCATAGTGGACTTAGAACACAAGAAGCTGGGGCACTCGGATGGGTGATCTGGATCAGATCTGTGGTTAGGATAGAAGCAGGATCGATAGGATCTGATAGGATCTGATTGGATCTGAGATCAGATGTATGGAATATGACAGTTTCAGATATTCTTCGGACATGCCATATCCGATACCTTCAGACCTTCGGATCTGCTATGCAAGCACTTCCAGATCCTCGGACAAAGATTACTCCTCTGAAATAAAGGGTAGTACTTGGGAAAGGGGCACAGTGTATGAACTGAGGCCAAAGCCCTTCAGATCTCTCACCTATTGAGTATGGTCTTAACAGCATCATGTGTTCAACCTGTGGTCAAGGGGGAACTTGATGCCATGAAGGAGGCATCAGATGCACCTGATCTGAAGAAATGCACAATACAGGTGGTTCGGAGGCAGCTGGCATCCTGGTGGGAGAATGAAACACTGCAGATGAAGGAAGAAGTCACCAGCTTAGTAAGAGAAATGAAGGACAAGAGGGAAAAGGACATGAGCGACTGCAAGATACTGTCAAAGGACTTGTAAGTGATACCTAATATTCTGCTGCAATTGTAATGCTGATGGCAAGCAGGGTCATGTCTCAGCTTATGAAAATTCTGTTGACATTTTTCAGTGAGCTCCACAACTCAACAGGATGGGCATTTAGTATTTTGCTAGGTGGCCCTGACCCTGCAAATGGCAGAAAACTGGACATCAGCAGCTTGCATATTGGGACTACTGCACTTGGCAATTGGTTCAATCAGGCATGTCCAAAGTTTGAGGAGAGGGTGATGGTACCTTACTTTGAATTTGCATCTCACACATTTCACAAGTTGTCAAATGGTTGTTGTTATTGTTTTCAAGTTGACTCAGGATTGATTGTTTAGCAGAGGCTGCAATTTTGCTATCACAGTCAAAAGAAGGTGAAATTCCCAATGACAACAGTTCCACTCACTCAGATGGTATGCCTGCCACCACATCACCCACCAATGTCACCCATGCTTCCTCTCTATTACACACACCCAATACCTCACTCACATCACTCATGAGTCCTTCCTCTCCCTTACACACACCTGATACATCATTTATGCTTTGGGACAGGAATTCACACCCCGTGATACATTACTCACTAATCCATCACAGGAAGCTGTTCCAGCTTACAACTTCTTCCAGGATTTGCCTCCCAATCCTCAAGACAATGATGAGGATTGTGACCTGGACCGGACAATTTTGCCCATGCCTCTCAACTATCAACCACCAGCATGACCACCCACACTTTGGGGACAGACTCCCAGTGATGTATCACTCCCTACTCCTCAGGATGCCTTCCCAGCCTTCTGCATCACTTGTTCTAATTTTAAGAAGTGATACATTAATTGTAGATGTACTTGGGGACTAAAACACCTTGGTTCGCAGTCTGGCATGGACTTGGTGAAATTTCTGTGTCACTTGTGCTATTTATAATGCAGTGATACATATAAGAATCACTAAGAATCCAAATCGAGAGCCAGATCTCTAAGTGATACATCACCATTGCTGCTTGTAGCAGTGC
The DNA here is from genome assembly GCA_016695475.1 of Suillus decipiens. Classification (NCBI taxonomy): domain Eukaryota; kingdom Fungi; phylum Basidiomycota; class Agaricomycetes; order Boletales; family Suillaceae; genus Suillus; species Suillus decipiens. The sequence continues at coordinate 146,460 of MU173002.1, forward strand.
TTTTATATAAGAATCGCTAAGAATCCAAATATAGGCCTGACAAATAAAAGGAAGCACAGATAGTGAGATAAAAATGATGTAGTCTCAAATATAGGCAGCTGACCAATATCAGAAGCAAGGCACAAGGTTGAAATATAGGCCTGACAAATAAAAGGAAGCACAGACAACAAGATAAAAATAATGTAGTCTCAATATAGGCAGCTGACCAATATTAGAAGCAAGGCACAAGGTTGATGGAAGCCAGAAGCCGTACTGGGTGCTGGTGGGAGCCAAATAAACTGGATCCTCCAAGTGATACATCACCATTGCTGCTCATAGTAGTGCTCTTCAACACACTGATTCATGTATTACATTTATATTACTATTGCTAGGTAAATAATGTATCATTATCACAGTATAGCCTGTCAACAAACCTTGACATTCTCAGTTTGGCACTTGAATTGATGGTTACCATGTCCAAGCTGTCCAGGCAGCCATAGGATCTCCTGTCATTGTCATTAATCAAGAAAGTGGGGGTGAAAATGTTCAAGAAATGTTGACTTCCACACCATTAGATGAAACCAATGCAGTATCATTTGGGAGGGTGTTGATCCACATCTCATGGAAGTTTGACAGGGTGACAAAGATACTACTACTTGATAAACTTAGACTGTGGAACCGTTGGTCTTTGTGGCACAGCCTGTATCTTCCTCCAGCACTGGAACAGTGCAATACTTCATTCTGCTGAATGAAGGAGACAGTAGTACCTGCAGATCAATGGGAGCAAGTGGACAACACACACACTGCCCTGTGCATAGCACTGGGTGCTGGGATGGATAAATTTGTCAATCCAGACAACCATGAGGAATATGTAGAATTGGTTTGGCCGGGTCAATTCAGATTGGAAGATTCAAGACTCAATCTCCCAGATGTTGACTGGCTCATGGACTGTGCAAAACATTTCCATGCTGCCAAAGAGTTTGGTGCAGCAGGAGATGCTCTCCTCTTGTTTAGTTACCTCAAGAACATCAGCCAAACCTCTATCATTCCATTTTTGAATAGCAACCCTAGATTACCTGCATTGTATCATTGCGCTATTTGTGCTGCCTGTCAGGCTATTGACATCAACTCGCCCTGTGATTCATCTTTTGTACAGGCTGTCCTAACAGCCATCAGCCCCCCTACCCAGCATGGGCACAGCAGCAGCAACTTATTTGCCAATGCAATTCACCTCCTCGAACTCACTGATTGGTCCAAACATGATCCCCTGGAAGGCTCCCCACTCATCAACATTCAGCATTTGACATTCCTCATGTTGTTGGCACCATCACTTGATAACACTGTAGAGTTTGATCAATACTGCCATGCACTCATTCATTTCATGAGTTGAGCTACCAGCCCTAACTGCAAATGTGCTGCTGTATACATTGCTTATCATGTCAGATAAGATCTAGCTATGATCACTGACACTCCCCGCTTGAGTGTTCCAGCATCTTTACAGACAAAGGTCTTCTCCACACTCCCCTCAGCTCTCCTCACCATGGTTCCATCCAGATTCAATTCCCCAGACAATTTTTATCTTCCTCTCATCTTTGCTCTTGCTGTTACAATTGCATGCACCCCCATTCATTTTCCTTTGTAGTACTACTACTTCATCTCTGCTTATGTCATCTTTACCTTGTATGATTACATGTCTCAACATGTCTGTACTATAGCTGCCTTCCTCTTTAGGATATGCACTTACTTTCCTTTCTATGCCTGCCCTAAACTTCTGTAGTTCCAAAGCCTATAAAAGGCATCTGTACAACACTTGTATTCCTTACTTTAATCTTACTGGGTTTTACCTGGAATATCCTTTGCTAAGGCCTTGCAACCTTAGTCACCTGAATCATCTCTAAGACTTAGCACTCCTTCATCTTAGTCTAAAGCAAATCCTTGTATTCGACTCAGTCAGTCTAGTCCTCTTGGAACTATACTGTCTTCGTCATCTACCAACACTGTACTCAACTTAGCCATCTTGTACCAGTACTCGACGCCCTTGTACTGAGAACCATTGCTCTTTTGCTTTGGTGCTATGATCCACATTTGAGAAGCTTCTCTTGTGCAGCCTTTGTGTTAAGAACTATCCCAGTTTGTAACACTTGCAAGTTGTCCCAACTGGCTCCCTCGCTTAAAGGAAAATGGCCACATTGAGAGATGCATTGGCATCATACCTAATTTTTGTGACAAACCTTCTTCCTTCTTTTATCTTGCTGGAATCTTCCTCTGTATCAAAGTCACTGACAAAGGCCAGTCTGCTCTCCACATTGCACAATCACAGTGGTGGGGCTTGACGAGGATGGCATGGCATGTCACAGGCCATCAGAACTGTAACAATGGGTCTGATTCTGACATTCTGGATGATTCAGATTGCATTGACATTCTTGAAGCTCTTGTCACCATCATGAAGTCTTACATACCACGAGATGCTTCAATGAGCGACCTCAATTTCCTTCATGATGGGCTGGGTGACACAATTCTCAAGTTGGAAGTGCGACAACCTCCACCATCCAGGGAAATGATCAATGCAATGAAAGAATTGAAAAGAGATCTGCTGACATCTTAGATTATCAATGCTGTAGGAACTCGTGTATATTTATCTCGAGTTACATTTACACTACCCAAGGCAGTATTGTATTATCCACATTAGGTAACAAACTCTAAGTTGATATGACCAGATATAATTGGTCATCCAAAAATATTGTTATATGTCATGTTATAGCCTCAGATATTATTATCATGGTATAACACATATATGAATTAAGATATGACTATGTCAGAAATATCACCTTGTTGTATCTTGGCTATCAGGAAATCAGCACAAACTTGTTTGTCCCAGATTTAGTTGGTAAAATCAAATCAAAAATTCACTGAATTATATAAGACTGTATACAAAGATAAAACTTGATAACAAATATGACAAATTGGTATTCAATGAACAAGGATTACCAAAAAACCAACATTCTGATGTATATATGTAATTGTGTCAACAAATTTCCACCAATTGGCTGCATCATAGCTTGCATGACATTGTGCTGCAGTAACCATGTCACATGATGCTTATGTAAGATGTGGTTCACATTCTTCGACACTTGTCTTCTCTTGTCTCATCCACACTCTCACTGTACACCTCTTCTAGCCCTTCAAGCCACCATCCTCTTCTTTCTAGCTATTCATGGATCCTCTCTAGCCCTTCATGGCTCCTTCCTGGCCCTCCTCCTTCCTGGCCCTTCCTCTTGACCCTTCATGGTTCCTTCTTGGCCTTCTTCCGTCCTAGTGGTCCTCCCTGGTCCCTTCCTTGGTTCTCCTTGATCCTCTTTGGCCCTTCATGGCTCCTTCTTGGCCCTCTACTGGCCCTCCTCATTGGTCCTCCTCCCTAGCCCTCCATGGCTCCTCCCTGGCCCTCTACTGGTCCTCCCTTGGCCCTCCTCCTTGGCTTCTCATGGCTTCTCCCTGTCCCTCCTCCATGGTCCTCCTCACTGGCCTTTCCTGATGGTTCTTTTTGCTCTTGAGGTAGGTGACTGACATGTCTCTATCTCTTTACCTTGTGTTCTACCATGTCTCTCTTCTCTCCTGTATTACTACCACACATGTATATCCCAACCTCAATTAAAATTTGATTTGATATATAAAATGATAAAATGAGTGTCAATGTTGGGACTTTTTGGCAATTTCATGGCAGTTTTGCTTGAAGCAGCCTGGCATTATAAGCCTTTGTCAAGGATGGCAGATGTTTGCAATGTGTATCATAATTGTGTCTTTGGTGGTTTTCCCCAGTATAGTCTGCCTATCTAAAGCTTTGTCAAGCTGACTGCAATTATGATAGATATTATAGAAATTTTACAAAAGATAAAGCCTTATAAAGCTATATTATTTTCAGGTTTGTTACCTGATGCAGACTCTATTCTTGTGTAGGATGTATGCAGATAACTACTGTAATATAAGGCTATGGCATGAATTATGACAGAGATCACGGTACATTCACTCGTTCCCGACACCTGTGCCGCGATGTGCCACTGCAAGGAACCATCAGACATCAACAGCGATAGCATGTTGTTGGCGAAAGATGGGTGACGATCAGACGGAATTCACAGAAGCCATCCTTTGGAATCTATAATTCACCCTTCCTTGAGGCTAGTTTGCAAGACTTTTGGAGAACGGAGGAGGTGGAATAAAGAATATCAGTCAGCTTGAGCCTGTTTTTTGACTCACAGTGATTTCCCTTTTGGTCGTGCACCCGCCGTGCGTATTTTGAGATGTCTGCCATACACTCAATATTTGAAATATTGTTGCAGGCTCAGCCGACTTGGCATCGCCCAAATCGTCATCCAACACAGCTGCGAGCCCTATGCTTGCCCTGCGAAATGAGCTTGAAGCTTCCTGTGTTGCCAAGTTGCGTTATGCTTGCATTGGCATGCTCTCGGCACTGGCAGTGTTGCAGACCTGTTAAAATTGTTGATAGTTTGACAGGTGAACTCAGCTAGGCTGAGCCTAGCAAGGCCCTACATGATATGCCATGGCAGCTGTCATGCATATATTAGATGGGGCATGCGAAGTTACAGCAATAAAAAGCTGCATCAGGCGCTTACGGGATTGGGCCTCAAATGCTACTGTAGAGATACGACACTAGGTTCGTCACAGGTCACAGCCCTTAACGAATCGAATCTATTTGGTGTGACTGTCACACGAATTTTTGGTGGGACAAAGCTAATATGTGACATATGGAAAAAAACATAGGTTGTGCATTAATGGGACCAGAAATCATCATACATCGAATTTGCAATGCGTCTATGCTTTCCACGCCCATAGTCAACCTTCAGAACACTGTTCGAGCCACTCTCCACATCTTTGGCAGTAATGTCACCCACATCATAGACTTTGGAGTGGTTTGAACACAGAAGTCCACCATCTGCATCGATATGGCAGTCAGAACGGACACGTTCACCCCCGGAAGCCATAAAGCAACAAACATATCAGTTTGCGATGGCATGACGGGCGCTTGAAAACAGATCATACTAGTAGACTCACCTGGCAGGCTTTAAGACCACGGAGTCTTCAATTCCACTTGTTACCATTCAGCGCTATGCGAGGCGAATCCATGACAGAGTGAAGCAAGTTGCTTGAATCGCGAAGCAGCATGTCAGATGGTTGCAAACGGCGTTACGACTCAGCGGTTCCTCCCAACTGAACATTGCCATCACGTACCGATCAGAACCCAATTGGACGATTAGCCGCGGGAACGAGGCTTGTACTAATAATACTGGCCTGCCATTATCTTCATATAAATGATGTAGCACCTTCCCGCTGACTCTGATCCTCAACTATTCACAATGGGAAAAGGCAGCTCATCGACTCCAAGCTCAGTACGTGGCTTATGGGTATAACTTAGTTCACTTCACTCCAAATACTGACATTGATGTACATTGTATCCTTCATCTAGCCCCGACCCCATGGCAGAGTCAATCGGTTCCTGGGGAAGGTTAAGGATGTGAACTTGAGGATCTCAGTGAGTCCACGAGTATGCATAATGATGGTCTTGGATAGAGATTGACATGAGCGTGGTTCATCGTCCTCAGTAAGTTCTCATACTCTCCATCTAGTCTCTGTGCTTTCTCTAATTTCTTGTGGTCGCGCAGTTTCAGGCGGCTCCGTCTGGCGTGGAAGAAGCCTAATTTACACTTCAGGATACTCAAGAGGCTGTAGAGCACAGGCATCTACTTTCCGGACATGCAACAACCATAGATTCTGGCACACGAGCGGATCTCCATGCTGTTGATACTCTCCAGGATACATATCTCAAACCCCTCTGGATGTTCGACGATGTTATCGGGAAGCTCGCGAATGTATGGACCCTCCTCCCAATTAGAACTGAACTAATCCTGTCCTACAGGTACATCCACATGCAAAGATGGCACTAGTCGTGTTATCTGGTGCAGCCAAAGTATGTTTTCTTTGTTTCCTGATCTCCCATTGTTACTTAGCAATCATTTATGCAGATTATTCGAGATCAAGCGGATTACGGCAAAGCGCTACTCGAACTTCTCAAGAAGATATCTGAAGTTTATAGCTTCATAATACGCGATGACATGGTTGACAAAATCTTGTCGATGCGCGATATCCTTGGACATATTTCTCAGCAGACCCGTGAATGCGCTCATTTTATCCAAGATTATTCGGAGATCACGAAGTTTTGTGAGTCTTAACAAGCTGTTGCGTTCCCTACCATCTCAAGCTTCTACTATCATCACAGGGAAGAGGCTCGGAAAGAACATCGTCTCGGAAACGGACAATACGAGCAAACATTACAATGATGTGTTCGATAAGCTCATGGAAAGCGTCCGGGACCAGGTTGCTCGTGACATAGCCATACACATATACAGTAGGGGTAAGTGTTCGGACGTCTTTGTAACTTGACATATATTTATACCTTTCCAGAAGAGATACAGGACCTCAGCAGTATGACTTATGCGGAGGGCGCGGGACTGGATACCGGAAAACAGTGCCTTCCAAAGACCTGCAAGGAAATCCTTTCCCAGATTACAGACTGGGTCAAAAGTACTGGGGACAATGTTCCCGTGCTGTGGCTGTCTGGCTCTGCAAGCAAAGGAAAATTGGTCATTGCCCACACCATTGCTAAGTGGTTCAAAGACAAGGGAGAACTTGGTTCCTGTTACTGTTTTGACCAGCAGCGAGAGGCAGACCGTCGCCACGAAAAGGTCTTTTCTACGATTGCGCGTGACCTGGCTGATCGTAATCCGGAGATAAGGCAGGCATTGGCAGATGCAATTCAAGCCTCAAATTCGCTCAAGAAGACAACGGATATTGTCCAGCAGTGGCAGAAGCTTATTATCAAACCACTGCGAAAGTCATCTGGGTCAAGTGGGGAACCCATTGTGATCGTGATCGATGCACTGGACAAGAGCGGTGGACTGGAGACACGGAAAGACCTCTGTATTCTTGCTGGCAAACATCCAAATCCCGCCATTCTGAAAATCACAGACCTCCCAGGCAATTTCCGCTTCATCGTTACCTCTCGTCCGCTTGATGACATTAATAATGTGTTTAACGGTGCTCAGCATATTCGACAGATGTCGATGGACGATATTCCACCAGCATTCGCAGAGCGCGACATCCGTACTTACGTATCCGAGGAGTTGAAAGGATTGAATTTCCAGGATAGAGAGTTCGCAGTTCTCGCTGAGAAAGCTGATGGACTTTTCGAGTGGGCGCGTCTTGCCTGTGAATACATCAAACAGTCCGATGGTGGGCTATCCCAAGTGGAATGCTACGTTGCTGTGGTGTCACGCGATCCTGCTGAGAGTAACATGTTGTTGCACAGCATGTATGAACTCATTTTAACAGATATCATGCCAAGGGATACAGACACATCTACTGATGTCCAGCAGTCCCAAAAATCGCGTTCGACAGTGCTAGCGAGATTCCGCTCGGCGATGGGACAGATACTAGGCACATCTGAGCCCCTTCCTTTAACTTCCCTGAAAGCCATGAGGCGCCATTTTCCAGCACAAGAGGACATATCTGACCTGGAGCCTGTGGTCAAAAGCATGGGCTCCCTCCTCAGCGGCACCACCAACCCAGAATCCCCAATCCGACCTCTTCATGCATCCTTCCACAATTTCTTAACGAATGAACGATACAGTAAAGAGTTTTTCATCGACTTGCCAAAGGCGCAACACGACCTTGCATTCGCATCACTTGGAGTGATGGAAGATGGTCTTCGCTTCAATATCTGCGATTTAAAGTCATCATATCTGCCTAATAACCAAGATCCCGGACTGTGAGAACGAGTCCAGAGATACATTTCCCCACATCTATCATATTCATCTCGATTTTGGACTTCACACATACGAGCCACAGTCTTTGACAAGGAGCTCGCGAAAGAAGTGAAATTGTTCTTTGACAATGAACGGCTGTTTTTCTGGCTCGAGTTACTCACCCTGATTAACGCACTCAGCAGTGCAGTTACTGCCCTTCCGCCCATTGCCAAGTGGCTGGAGGTGAGTACACTGCTACTAGGTGCCAGATAAAGTGCTTATGGGTAACCGCAGGGCCATTCCAATTTCAAAGATGTGCCATTGACTGCAATGGACGTACAGAGATTCATTCAAGTGTTCGGCAGCATGATTTTACACAGCACACCGCATCTGTATGTATCAGCACTCCCATTCTCCCCTGCCAATTCTCCGTTATCGAGAAAGTCTTCTGCATGGTTTCCGAATACTCTTCGTGTGGTATTCGGACGTGATATGAATTGGTCGGCTGTTCAGACCATGCTCAGGGGGCACACCGGTTCAGTTTGGTCAGTCTCGTTCTCGCCAGACGGCACTCGCATCATTACTGGTTTAGACGATAAGACCGTTCGGCTGTGGGATGCCGCGACGGGGGAGCCAGTCGGGGAGCCCTTGCGGGGGCACACTCATCCAGTTAACTCGGTCTCATTCTCGCTGGACGGTACCCGCATCGTCACTGGTTCACAGGATTTAACTGTTCTGCTGTGGGATGCTACGACTGGGCAGCCAATCAGCGAGACCTTGAGGGGGCACACCCATTTAGTCTCATCGGTCTTATTCTCGCTGGACAACACTCGCATTGTCACTGGTTCTTGGAATACCACTGTTCGGCTGTGGGATGCTAGGACGAGACAGCCAGTTGGTGAGCCCTTGCGGGGTCACACTGATTCAGTTAACTCGCTCTCGCTCTCGCCAGACGGCGCTCGCATCGTCACTGGTTCATACGATAAGACTGTTCGGGTGTGGGATGTCGCGACTGGAGAGCCAGTCGGTGGGCCCTTGCGGGGGCACACTGATTCAGTTAATTCTGTCTCGTTCTCGCGGGACGGCACTCACATTCTCACTGGTTCAGACATAAAACTGTTCGGGTGTGGGATGCTGCAATGTGGCAACCATCGCAGCAATGCGCAGTATCAGTTCACCACTCTCAGATAAATATCACACAATTGAGGCCACCAGCACCATGAAATTGAACACTCGGAACAATCACCTCATTTCCTTCTCGTCCAACTCCCTCCACGCGCTGTGCAATACTTTTGATTTAATGGAGGGCGCATCCCATGACGACCGCAGATCGACTGTCTTCGTCCTGAATGTTGACAGTGGATTGGTAGTAGGGCCCAAATATCGACTGTTATTTTGGGTACCACCCGCCTCCCGACATTCCTTTTGGAGTCCTGGGACTGCATTAGTGATACCCAGAGGACCTGAGCTTGATTTGAGCCGCATGGTACATGGACAACGCTGGAAAAAGTGCCGAGAAAGGTGAGTCTCCTCAACACCTTTTCCATTCCTCGCACTTACTGAAATTACCACTCGTAGGCTTTAGTACTGACGATGACCGCAGTTATTGGTATACCCTGACATACACCCTCTAAATGCCTCAATTTGTGTATTGTACCCCGAAACTTCCATACATCACATTTACTTTTCGCTTCTCCACCTAATAGTAGCCATGGCTAAAGTCGCTGCCATTGCTAAAGCGTCAATCTATTTCCATTTCACACCTAATGACGAGCAACATAATATTTGATCTATCGTTATTTTCTTGCCGGTGTCACACACGAATGTTTACAGAGACTTTCATATTTCCTCATCCCATAGTATCTACATGTCGTCACAATTTTGTGTTCTAAGTTACATATGACCGTTTGACATCAACTTGCCCTGTATTTCGTACGGGCTGTCGTGATAGCCATCAGTCCCATCCAGCGTGGACACAGCGGTGGCGACCTGTTTGCCAATACAATTAGCCTCTTCGAACTCACTGATTGGCCCCATCCCCTCTTCCAAAGACGGCATAGTAAACAATGATTGAAATTCCTTGATCACAAAAACTCTCTAAATCGCTGCAAATACTCTCCAGAGATCATTACCCGATATCATGGAAGCATGCGAAGACGTTAACTCGCCCAATATAAATTAAATTCAGCTAAATTTGAAGACAAACCAAAATCTGAGGCGATCTCACGACATGCAGTATAATCATGATGCTTGAGATGTTATCCAAGTCGATGCACTCACCATGGAGTAGATGTTACATCAACGACTGTTGCAGATCGACGACAGAATGGGACCGCTTGGCTCCCAAGTCGTGCAATACAGATGCCTGAGTAAGCAAAGCAACTTCCCCCCCAAAAAAGGGGGGCAAGGCGAACACCAGAATGAAATGACCAGAAAGAATGCCATGGTCAATTGACTCTGAACGTCTACGAGATAATGAAACTGCCCCAGCGAGGGACGACGACTGAGGTAACTTAAAAGGATCAACTTCAGCAGGTAAACATAACTGGCGTCACGACTGAATATGCACGAAGTCTCTGAAAATATAGAAGGAAGTCAGCAACAATAAAAACATACGAACAACGAGGGACTATCACCGGGGGAGCGTAGTATGAGAGTGCGGATTGCACACGGGAGTCTCGTCTTCGCACTCATCAGTGCGCGACGCAGAAAGCCAGTTCATCCCGACAACGTCGGTCGTGGGCACGCAGGAGTCTGTGAAAATTTCAGGGAAGCGCGAGCCTGGAGCGAAACGTCCGAAAGAACATGGAATAGATGGAGATACAGGATAGTATTGCGATTCAGGCTCGAATACAATGCAGCAGATACAGGAAGACGACCAATGAAGGAACGTAGCCTAGGTGGAAATGAGTGCGCTGACAAATTGCACTACCGAGTCGATCAATGAACACAGCAAATTACTAATTCAGGCTGGACAGATCTAAAAGCGCGAAAATCAAACACGATAAGCCAGTACAGCCCGCAGTTGACACTTTGTTCGACAAGACCAAAAAAATTGCATATCCAAGAGCTTTATATAACCTCACAGATAAGCTGTCAGGTTTTGATTTCAATTTTTTTGGTGTCATTCCTGTGACTACTTAGTAAAGCGCTTTCCTGTCCTTCACCACCTCATTCTTCGCCAGTCGATCTCAAAATCTGTTTTGAATTCTGCTAACTGTTCCAGTTGTCGCTAGTCGACGTCGTCTTCGATGTCTTTTTTACTCCTTGCAAAGAAGTTGTTCACGCGTGATGCAGTTATCAATCGTTTTTGCTGTGCTACACTGCTATTAGCATGTATTCAATACAGCACCCTGAGTCAGTAACTATTGGCGTCATTAACTTATATTACATATTGTATTGTACTGGCGACCGTGGAGGTCTTATCGTCTCTGATGCCGCTTGGGAGGTAGAAATGAGGTGAGAGGGAGGCAAGACGGTGAGTTAAAGAAATCGAAGAGAGTAGCAAAGGTAGTAAGATAACAGGTCCACAGGAAGGGCGATTTTGAGCTTTCCTGACGATGCTCTTGTTGCCAGTGTATGGTGTGAACGTGTACCCTCCGACGACAGTCATCAACGAACAAACCCAGGCCTAAAACAGAATGAACAACTTCATGTAATACCAATGCAGATAGATACCTTGACATAGCCTTGTTCGTGACAATACCAGGGCACATGAATGTTATCGTGTGTTGCCAACGATCCCTGCAAGTTGAAAACAACAATGTGTCAACTGCGGACTCTACTAAGTACTACTAAGTACTAGTATGTAGGCTATACTCGGCTATATGTTATTGCGATGATGCGAGTCCAAGAAAGAAAAACAACAGGTTTGCAACATATTTTAGAGAACACTCATATACATAAATCGATGAAAGGTACCCACTTGTCAATCCACCTATAGGATACTTTCACCTTCCACCCACGCGAACTCTGGCCTGGTGCCGTCACGGTATTACTGTCTTTCACCCCATTCCATTCCTCCAATAGTTCACCAGTCGATTTCAAAATCTGTTTTAAATTTTTCTGGCTGTTCCGGTTGTCGCTAGTCGATGTCGCCCTCACTGTCTTTTTCACTCTCAATTTGTACTTTCAAAGAAGTTGTTCACGCTTGATGCAATTGTCAATCGTTTTCGCTATAAAGTTAGCATCGAATAACTAGCGACTCGGGGTGCTGTTTAGAATACGACATTCTAAACAGTCCCCAAGTCGGTATGGGAATTTCGCGCCATTATGTAATTTCGCGGCACATGTATTCTAAACAGCCGGTGGTAGCTATTCGATTTTCGCGCCGCGGCACATATCAGCTATAGACAAACTAGGTTGATCTGGGTCACCTTTGCACGCTTTGGAGTCGGCAATAGTTGTCCAACACTTCCAGCAAATCCTCTGCTTTTACCTTCTTCTACTCTTCTTAGTAACTCTCATAATATCTAGGAACCACTCCTCAAGCTTGCCCTCCACCTTGCATCCCAGCATCATATCTACAAAGGCCTTCCCACTCAACCATGCATCACCCCTCGCCCGAATACCCAGTTGTAATCCACTCCCTCGGCACAGCCCCCACATGCAACCCTCCTCTTTCTTACTTTTCACAACTGAACTCAACAGTGGCTCACTCCTTCCAGATACCATACGCGGCAACCGGCCAACCTAAGGTATCAAATCCAACGAAATGCCTCAAATTCCACTCCACAATACCTTGACGTGCTCTCCCTCCGAAGCTGCCAAAAAGCGTACCTCAATAGCCTCTATTTTTTTTCTCATGGTGCTCAGCATCGAAGGGAAGGTCTGCTTTATAGGTATGTTTGGACCTTTGTTTTCACCTTCTCGAACTAATCCGAGCTATAAAATACATCTGCTGGTTCTACTCTCGCCACTGCGGCGAGGCAGCTATCGCATTAGTGTGCTGTGTTAGACCCTTCAGCATTCTTAGATGAACACCCCAAGATCGTGGCTACCGTTATGATGACATTGAACACTAGGAACAATCAGCTCATTTCCTTCTCGTCCAACTCCATCCATGCGTTGTGTAACACTTCTGAGTTAATAGACGGAGCATCCCATGATGACCGCAGTTCAACGTTCAACTCCCACTCCCTTTGTCCTGAATGTTGATAGTGGACGGATGGTAGGACCTAAATGTCGGCTGTTATTCTGGGTATCTCCCCCTCCCGCTTCTCGATACTAATTCCATAATCCCGAAACTGTATTAGTGATACCCAGAGGAGGTACTGAGCTTGATCTGAGGCGCATGGCACATGAACAACACTGGCAAATGTGGCAAGAGGGGTGAGTCTCCTTCACACTCTTTCACTTAAACACTTGTAGACCTGATGACTTCAGTAATAGTTCCATTATGGAGATTTCAGATATGATTTAGATGCGACCATGTGTACGGCATCAGGCAATTGACCTGCAAATGACATAGCTTTATACAAGATAGTCCCACGAGTCCGTGTGTCCCAAGAGTCCGCGCATCGACTCTAGCACACGCAATTCTGCACAAAATCCTTATGTATGTTGCACATAGGTTCCCCCCAACATAATGCACAGTTCTGTATTTTTTTTTGAAGAAATTCGAAGTAGATCTCGTCCGGTGGCCAACTTATTGGTGCTGGAGGCTGGTGTTGTGCATATAAGGCTCGCTCTAAAGGTCAGATCATTACAGAAAATTCTGGAATATTGTATGATGGTTATACATGATAAGAGAATAGTAAAACAAATTTATCCGGGGCTATATGCTTGTCAGGATCATCTGAAATAAAAGAAATATGCTCCATTGAGACTGTAAATCAAAACTCCGCAATGCCAAAGTGCAGCATGAAGATACCAATGCCAAATTGAAGTCTGAATCCCAACAACTGCTTCATGGCTATGTATGATGTATAACAGAAGTCTATTAGTCAATGCACAGTGGATCAATAAGCAGGAGGGAAATATACATAGCCAGAATACTGGAGATAGGAGGATTGCCAAAAGAAGGTAGATGTTAAGACCATACTCAATAGGTAAGAGATCTGAAGGGTTTTGGCCTCAGTTCGTGCACTGTGCCCCTTTCCCAAGTACTACCCTTTATTACAGAGGAGTAACCTTCATCCGAGGGTCTAGATGTGCTTGTGTAGTGGATCCGAAGGTCCGAAGGTATCGGATATGGCATGTCCAGTGTATATCCAAAACATATGGGTGGAAGGAGTACATCTGGAGCATAAGGATGAATTCGAGGTATAAGGCTAGTAGCAGACGAGGTCTGGACTAGAAACTAACAAATATAGACTACCGGAGGTAGATGTCATATTCCATACATCCAATCCAAGATCCAATCAGATCCAATCAGATCTGACTGATCCTGCTTCTATCCGGACCACAGATCCGATCTGGATCACTCATCCAATGCGCTACAACTTCTTGTGTTCTAAGTCCACTGCATCCTTGCTTCTATCCCCTTTCGGTGATCTACCTGTACCAGTGTCCCAGCTGTGTATATTCCTGTCCTGCTTACTGATCCGTTACCTGTGCTTCATATCTGACTCGCGTTTGCTGATCCGCTGTGCATTTACTACATAGACTTCCATTATACTTTGTGCATAGCCCTCCGGTCCTGGATTCACTGATTGTCCATACTATCTACCTACAGTATATAAACTACATGTAAAACTCTAGAGAACCTTAGTTCGAATATCATCTTAGATTCTGCTCATTCCGTTCATCCGAACCAATCCGTCCCAAACTCTAAGTATCTTCCGAGACTTAGGATTTGATTCCTATAGTCTACATTTCTGACTCTACCTCCGGTAGTCCATATCCATTAGTTTCTAGTATGGACCTCATCTGCTACTAGTCTTATACCCTGCATTCATCCTTATGCTCCAGATACCCTCCGGATAAACTCCTTCCACCCATACGTTTCGGATATATACCGGACGTGCCATATCTGATACCTCCGGACCTTCAGATCCGCTATGCAAGCACTTCCAGACCCTCGGATGAAGGTTATTCCCCAGAAATAAAGGGCAGTACTTGGGAAAGGGGCACAGTGCACGAACTGAGGCCAAAGCCTTTTCGGATCCCTTACATATTGAGTATGGTCTTAACAGTATATTCAAACTTACACCTTTCCGAGTACAATCTCCGTAATCACCTATATCATGCCTCCATGCAAAACTCAGAACTCCCTCTGAGTAGCTGGACTTGGTCTGATCCAACGAGACCCCACACCCATCGTCCAAACATTCACCAGTTTCTCTAAGTGCCGTGCAAGCATGAGCGACATAGGACAAAGCATCTCAGCTTGTCTCGCCAGACCAGATCTGGTTACACCAACCCCGAACATGAATAATCTAGACCCTGATCCACACCCAACCATCCATTTCGACGATGAGTTGCATGATGATCCACCAAACAATGGAGATGAGGATCCGGACATTGGGTCCCCGGATGATGAAGAAGATGATGACCATCTTAGCCCCCAAGACCGGGTCTTAGCCCAACTATCAGTCACCATCAACCATCTCGCTCGCAGTAGCCGTCGTAGCAACACCTCGGATGATAGTAAGGTCAAAATCTGGGAACTGGATACCTTCGACGGATCCGAGCCTCGCAAGCTTCGGGCATTCTTTGTCCAGTGTGAGCTCAACTTTCAAAGCAAGCCTAACATTTTCTGTTCCGGACGCGCTAAAGTCAACTTCGCCCAATCCTATCTCAAGGGAATGGCTCTCGAGTGGTTTGAACCGGATCTCCTTTCGGACAAAAATAGTATACGTCCGGATTGGATGGATGACTACTCCGAGTTCATGCTCGAGCTCCAAACCAACTTCAGACCTCATGATCCATCCGGAGATGCAGAAATGCAGTTAGAGCAACTTCATATGCATGACGGACAGCGCATCAACAAGTATGTTGTAGAATTCCAACGACTTGCATCCCAAGTACGGGACTGGGGAGATGGAGCTCTATGACGACAATTCTATAATGGTCTTCCAGCTCGAATCAAAGACGAGATCAGTCGCATGGGCAAACCCACCACCCTCTTGGAATTCAAAACCCTCGCCCAGACCATCGATGCCCGTTACTGGGAACGAAAGGGGGAAGTCACTCGGGAAAACAGATCGACCCTTTCCAACCCTCCTAGACAGTCGGTATCTGACTGGACGAACACTAACTTGTCCGGATCCGAAACAACTAGATCCACAAAATCCAATCCTGCGGCCTCCCCTGCTCCTAAGGTTCTGGACCTCCCCAATGGGATTGGAGCCAATGGGAAGTTGACCACTGAGGAGTGTCAGAGAAGGTTTGACAAAAGACTCTGTATGTTCTGTGGTGGACCCAGTCATACTGCCCGGAACTGCACCAAGTCGACCTCGTGTGCAGCTAAAGGTCGCGCTACAGTACTTGCCCCGGAAGTGGATCCGGAAGCCTCGGATGAGGCAAAAAATTAGTCCGCGACCCTCTTGACTCTGTATGGAATGGGGGTTGCATTGACCCAACCCATACAACAGAGCTACAACTCAATGCTGTAACCCTTCTGGATCTGAACTCTTTATGCCCATACGTCTCCCTTTTGTCTTTCTCCAATATATCTGAGTTTCCCGCCCTCATAGATTGTGGCTCTTCTCACTGCTTTATAGACACTAGCTTTGTCCGAAAACATAAAATTCCTACTTATCAGATCCCTCCACTACTGCTCCGTTTGTTTGATGGTACCTGCAATAACAATATTTCCGAAGCCATAAACCTGTCCGTCCGATTTTCCTCCAGCGTAGTCACCTCCGATACATTCTACGTTACCCCTTTGGATTCTTCTTGTTATATTGTCCTTGGATATAGCTGGCTCACCCGACACAATCCGTTGATTGACTGGGTATTGGGCAGCATTGAGTTCCGGACGACTATACAAGAAACATCATCAAACCCATCCGTATCATCACTGCCTCCAGACATTCCATCCGTGGCAGAAGTTTCCCATCCGAACCCCCTGCTACCTCTGGAAGTTCCATCCGAGGTAGAAACGTCCTTTCCGACACATCCATTGCCTCCGGGCACCCCATCCGTGGAAGAGATCTCTCCTCCGACCAAATCTGAACCCTCCGTTGATGCCTCAGTCCCTAACATATCCCTGATAAACGCAGTAGCATTTTGCCAAGCCTGCAAGTTAGAAGGATCCACTCAATTCAGCATCTACCTCAGTCCATCCGAAACCCACCTCCGATCTGCATCTGTATCATCTGATCCTCCAGACCTCTCCAGGATTCCCTCTGAATACCATGAGTTTGCGGCAGCTTCCCCCTCACCGACCCTATGACCTCAAAATTGAATTAGAAGAAGGGGCCAGTCCACCTCTCAGAACCATATACTCTCTTTCTCCAGTCGAGCTTGAAGCCCTCCGGAAGTTCCTTGACAAAAACATCTCATCTGGACTCCTCCGATCCTCATCCTCTCCTCATGGAGCCCCTGTCCTGTTTGTCAAAAAGAAGGATGGCTCCCTCCATCTTTGTGTAGACTTCCGAGGCCTTAACAAGATCACCAAGAAAGACCGATATCCATTACCCCTCATTGCTGACCTCCTAGACTCTTCAAGCTGTGCCAAAGTCTATGCCAAAATCGATCTCTGTTCCGCTTACCATCTCGTCCGGATAGTGGAAGGAGATGAGTGGAAAACCTCCTTCCGTATGCACTATGGCTCCTATGAATGGTTGGTAATGCCAGAGGGTCTTACAAATGCACCAGCAGCTTTCCAACGCTTTGTTAATAGTGTCTTTGCTGATATGCTGGATATATGTGTTATCGTGTATCTGGATGATATTCTCATCTATTCCGAAGACCTTGCAAGTCATAGGAAACACGTCCGAGAAGTACTACGCCGTCTTCGTAAACATCGACTCTATGCCAAACCCAAAAAATGCGAATTCCACTCATCCTCCGTCGAATATCTTGGTTACCAGTTATCTCCAGAGGGCTTGACAATGTCATCCGAGAAAATCCAGTCTATCGTTGACTGGCCAGAACCTCGGAAGATCAAGGACATTCAATCCTTCCTCGGATTCGCTAATTTCTATCGTCGATTCATATTCAATTACTTGGATATCATAGTTCCCCTCACCCGGCTCACACGCAAGGGAGTTCCTTGGAACTTCTCCGAGGACTGCCGGAAATCCTTCGAAACACTCAAGAAGGCCTTCACTTCCACTCCGGTACTTACCCACTGGATTCCGGATGTTCCTATAGTCATGGAAACTGATGCCTCTGACTATGCTATTGCTGGAATACTTTCCATTGTATGTCTGGACTCAGAGCTTCGTCCGGTTGCCTATTACTCCCGTACACTATCTGCACCAGAACTCAATTATGACACCCACGATAAGGAACTCCTAGCCATCCATGAGGCTTTCCAGACCTGGCGACATTACCTAGAAGGCTCTTCCGAGCCTATAGATGTTGTTATGGACCACAAAAACCTTGAGTATTTTTCCACCACCAAACTCCTCTCTCACCGTCAGGCTTGCTGGTCAGAATTCCTCCATCAGTTCAACCTCATCATCTGTTTCTGTCCCGGAAAACTCAGAGCCAAACCGGATTCCCTGACAAGGCGTTGGGACGTCTACCCCAAAGAGGGGGATAAGGACTATGCTCAAGTTAATCCTCATAATTTCCGTCCAGTATTCACTTCCGAACAATTAGCTTCGTCCCTATGAGCCACAACCCTAGCATCTCCAGTTCTTAGAGCAGCTGTCCTTATGGACACGGAAAACCTTTGGAAAGACATCCTGACCGCACTCCCCAATGACCCCATCGCCAAAACACATCTTCCAGTACCTTCGGATCCGAGATTGACAGTGAGCAATAGTGGATTCCTTTGCTGTGATAACCGTATCTATGTCCCGGAAGCCAATGACTTATGATTATGCGTCCTCCGTAACTGCCATGACCACCCCCTATCCGGACACTTCGGACAAAATCGTACCCTAGAGCTTGTCTGACGCGACTATACCTGGCCTGGAATACGCACCTATGTAAAGGATTATGTCAGGTCCTGCACTTCCTGCGCCCGAGCCAAAGTTCCGAGACACAAGCCATATGGATTACTCAAGCAACTCCCTGTTCCGGAGAGGCCATGGAATTCCATCTCTATGGACTTTATTGAGCAACTTCCGGACTCCTCCGGCTATACAGCTATCCTTGTCATCATAGACCGACTATCCAAGCAAGCCATATTTGTTCCGACTCATGACACCATAACCTCTCCGGATCTCGCCCGTCTCTTCCTCCTCCATGTATTCTCCAAGCATGGTATTCCGTCCCATGTGACCTCGGATCGAGGAACTGAGTTCGTATCCCACTTCTTCTGGTCCTTAGGGAAAGCATTAGATATGGTCCTGCACTTCACATCCAGATATCATCCGGAAGGGGATGGACAAACTGAACGTGCCAATCAAACACTGGAACAATACCTTCGGATCTATTGCAACTATCAACAGGACAACTGGTCCAAGCTGTTACCTCTAGCAGAGTTTGCATACAATAACGCTCCAAGTGCTACTACTGGGGTATCACCCTTCTTCGCCAATAAGGGTTACCATCCGAATATTTCCATCCATCCGGAGCGCGATCTATCCTCCATCTGTGCTCAGGAATATGCTCTGGACCTTAATGAACTTCACCAGTTCCTCCGAGAAGAAATGTCCGAAGCACAGAAACGCTATCAAGGACCTGCGGATGCTAAAAGACAACCTGCTCCGGATTTCTGGGTTGGAGAACAAGTCTTCGTTAAGGCCAAGTACTTCCGTTCCACTCACCCATCAAAGAAGCTTTCGGAAAAGAATTTAGGACCATTTGAAATTATATCTCATCCGGGCACACATTCCTTCGCCCTCCGACTTCTGGATTCCATGCGTTCTGTACATCCTGTATTCCATGTCTCCCAACTAGAGCCAGCAATTCCAAACACCATCCCCAATCGCATTCAACCTCCTCCTCCCCCAGTCCAGGTTGATGGAGAACCAGAATACGAGATATCCGAGATCCTGGACTCTAGACTTGACCGTCGTAGACACCATTGTCAACTTCTGTACCTCGTCCAATGGTCCGGATACGAAGGGACGGATGAAGAGACCTCATGGCTACTTGCTACTGAGCTCGGAAATGCATCCGAACTTGTATCCGACTTCCACTCTGCATACCAGACAAACCTGGTCCTATTCAACTCTGAAGTACATGGATGATAGACGAAATACAAGTACAAGTATCAGAAAAGGCCACAGGACTAGAGAAATCTACATTTTCATAGACTCATCCGCCCCTCCGGATCCATCCTCCTCACTTCCAGAGCCCTTATTCATCTCCTCATCTTCCTCCTCCACATCCGACATCGTCCGAACCTCATCCGATGGGATCCAAAGTCCCAACCGAAGCTCCCCAAACAACAAGGCCTGAAACTCCCTCTGTTGTTGGAGGAACACCTCCAGTCCGGTGCCCATCCGGTCCATTGCAGTCCTGCTTCCTTCCGCCGCCAGGATGCTGCGCTCTAGGAGAGAATTGGTCCGAGCCAACTCAGCCAGGACATTGTTGATGGCTGTCAACAAGGATTGTCCATCATCCTCCACAACTTCTGAAGGATCCGGACTGGGACTCCTCCGATGTCTCTTACCCTTGCCTCTTGGAGATGGGGATCTGACAGCGCGCTGCCTCTTCTTGCCCTTGGCCCTTGGAACCTTGACAGATCTGGGCCTTCCAGGACAAGTGTCCTTGTCCCTACGACACGGATCACAAGACTTGATCTATCTGAGATTCCATTAGCTCAGATCCAAAACGTCTCTATAGACTTACAAGGGCATTCCTGTCCGCGTCCGTCCACAGACAGATCCGACCCTTCCCAGTGCAACACGCACAGGATCCGTCATTGTCCGAAGACAAAGCATGAGACTTCTGGAAGTTAGGAAGGGAACAGAACGAACATCCGAGACTCACTGTCTCTGCTGCTATTTCCTTCCGCCTCTTTTCCTCTGCTGCTGCCCTCCGCTTCTCGGCCTCCTCTATCTTCTGCAGATCCTCCTGACGCTTCCATTCCTCTTCCTCCTTGCATTTCCGTTCCTTGTCAGCTTCAGCTGCAGCTTTGGCAGCTGCCAATTTCTTCTCCAAGTCCGCTACAAGGTCTGCAGCAGAGTCAGGGATATGGGATCCTTCTCCAGACATGATAAAAGCAGTTGTTATTGAGATATAGAAAAGTGGGGGTTAGGAATCACTTCAGACATCCAACATCCGTATATCTGTCGGATTACAGACTCAGCACGTCAACCATCAAACTTCTCCATCATCTCGCATTAATTTCATCCAATCTGGATCGACACTTCTTATGCCTCAGGGGTTCGGCCCTAAAGGGGGGATACTGTCATATTCCATACATCCGATCCAAGATCCAATCAGATCAAATCAGATCCAATCGATCCTGCTTCTATCCAGACCACAGATCCAATCCGGATCACTCATCCAATGCGCTACAACTTCTTGTGTTCTAAGTCCACTGCATCCTTGCTTCTATCCCCTTTCGGTGATCTACCTGTACCGGTGTCCTGGCTGTGTATATTCCTGTCCTGCTTACTGATCCGTTACCTGTGCTTCATATCCGACTCGCGTTTGCTGATCTGCTGCGCATTTACTACATAGACTTCCATTACCGGATGTGCCATATCCGATACCTCCGGACCTTCAGATCCGCTACACAAGCACTTCCAGACCCTCGGACGAAGGTTATTCCCTGGAAATAAAGGGCAGTACTCAGGAAAGGGGCACAGTGCACGAACTGAGGCCAAAGCCTTTTCGGATCCCTTACATATTGAGTACGGTCTTAACAGTAGAGTCAGAAACATAGACTATAGGAATCAATCCTAAGTCTTGGAAGATACTTAGAGTTGGGAACGGATTGGATTCGGATGAATGGAATGAGCAGAATTTAAGATGATATTCGAACTAAGGTTCTCTAGAGTTGTACATGTAGTTTATATACTGTAGGTAGATAGTACGGACAATCAGTGAATCCAGGACTGGAGGGCTATGCACAAAGTATAACGGAAGTCTATTAATAAATGCGCAGCAGATCAGCAAACATGAGTCGGATATGAAGCACAGGTAACAGATCAGTAAGCAGGACAGGAATATACACAGCTGGGACACCGGTACAGGTAGATCACCGAAAGGGGATAGAAGCAAGTATGCAGTGGACTTAGAACACAAGAAGCTGGGGCGCATCAGATGAGTGATCCGGATTGGATCTGTGGTCCGGATAGAAGCAGGATCGATTGGATCTGATTGGATCTTGGATCGGATGTATGGAATATGACAGTAGATGCAGATGTCCACAAGGGAGTTAGAGTGCAAGAAGAGTAAGAGCTTTCAGATGGGAGATCTGGATAGGATCTGTGGACTGGACAAAAGCAGGATTGATCTGATCTGATTGGATCTGAGATTAGATGTATGGAATATGACAAACTCATTACCATCATTGAGTGCTTGTGCATTGACAGAACAAATATTCAGCCAGCATTTGTGTTTTCTGGCAAGGAGCACTCACCATGATTGTTACAATTGTATGTGCCCCTATTGTTAAGACCATACTCAATAGGTGAGAGATCCGAAGGGCTTTGGCCTCAGTTTGTGCACTGTGCCCCTTTCCCAAGTACTACCCTTTATTTCAG
>MU173002.1:192052-206682 GCA_016695475.1 Suillus decipiens
GTATGGTCACCTGACCATGTGAGAGTACAACCGTTAAGGTAATAGTGACATAAGCAAAGGGAGAAAATGAATAGGGGCGTACAATGACTGTAACACTGACACATTAACGACCGCTGTTCTCTTTTGAACCATTGTTCAACAAGCCCATCCCAGTTGTAACACAATCAGCACTTAGTACCACTATAAGTTTCCATGGAATACCACAAGCTAAGCTCTCATCTTTCTAACTTCAATTCAATCATGGAGTCTCAGACTGCTGCCAGTGATTTTTGCTGTTGCCACTATTTTCTGATCATTACTGTGGTCTTGCTCTCATCTTCAGTAGCCTGCCACTGCTGCTACTTTTGGTATCACTAACAAGCACTCTTTCCATCATATTCTCACTCTTGTCTCTTCTTATTCTTCCATGGTACCGCTAGCAGCAGCAACTTTCAGAGTAGTTTCTATACTCTAGTGTTTAATCTCACTGTGTTCTCTCACTAACTAACTAAGGAAAATTGCTTCTACTGCAGTCCTCTCAGGTCAAACAGTATACTTGCACCTTCAGTAGGACATATAGTTGCATCTATCTATAGGCCAGCTACTATTTCCTTGTTTTGGTGAATCAGGAATGGAATGGAATAAGAAAATAACCGAGGACCAGAAACATAGGAATGATATGTAAGAGGAAACAGATCAAGAACATAGTTGGATAATAAATATTACTAGGAAGCCTGTGTGATGGTCAAACATTCTGTGACCTATCAATAGTCATTTCTATGAAGTTTACACCAAACCCCATCATTTCCGATGTTTTGGACCCTTGGACCTGCAGTTTCTGAGATTCCTGCACTTCAAAAACCTTCACACTTGTCCTCCCCATGTCCAGTCCAGTCCCAGCTAGCCCCACTGGTGTGTAGTCATTGATATTTCCATTCCTGATGCATTGTGCAGTGTTATTACATGTATTCTCACAAGCCATAGTACCTCATGGCTTATTACATAGAATTTTGGACCTGAAGCAGACTTGCCTAGTTTCGCCTATAGTACTCCAGACTTTCATGTAGTATGTTATAATGGACCAGTAGACACTATTCCAGACTATTTTGTAGAAGGGGGATTGCCCCAGATACTTGGTCCCTGTCTAACAAGCCATAGGCAGGCAATATTATAGTCATTCATTATCATTGAGTGAAACTCATTCCCAATCATTATCTTGACCCTCCCTAACCATCTACAATGACCCCAAGTACTTGCACTCTCTTATTGCCCTCTCTGCTTATTACCAACCCATGGACCTGAAATTCCTATGCATTGGACATCCCATATGGACATCAGACTTGACCATAGAGCTTTGGACTTTTGTGTCCATTATAGTGTGCACTTTCCTTTACTTCAGTAGACAGCAGATCCCTTTATGATTGAACATTCTTGCTTGCAAGTGTAGCAGCATAGGCAGAGCACTCAACTCATATACTAACCTAGGTGGTAGTTTACTACTGCTCAGGTTAGATTGACTTGTGTCACCAGAAGCAAGGAACACCAAATAAAGGGATTGGCTGTGTTTAATGTTATATGAACAGGAAATGAATTAAGAAGCTTGTCATATTGGAAACAGATCTGTGCATCAGATCACATTGGATCTGATCAGATCTAGGGCCTGAAGTCCAAATAAGAAGTGTGGATATATGGGATATGACACATATTCAGAGAAGAGGATTATGCACCAAGTAAGGCAACATCAATCCATATGCATATACTTGCATCTTTTCCAGTCTCTGAAGTGGCTAGAGGCAAGACTTCCAAGCTATGCCTGATATCAAGGAGTTTGATTTTGAGGAGGGCTTGGAGCCAGGTGCCAACTCTGATGGTGAAGTAGCGATGGCGAAAGGGAGGACAATGATGAGTCAGACACTGCCATTATCTTATGAGAACCTTTGGAGAATAATCAACCATCATCATCTTCTCATCCTGCACCTACACCACACACTGCCACACTGGAATATCCATCATTTGCTCACTCCATTGTAAAGACTACAATCTAGCTAGACTGATGATGAACTACCCCCTAGACTAGTATATGTTGAAAGCTTGCCTAGCTGCTATACTTGTAGGACAAGAATGTTTGACCCAAGGGGTTGCCAGTGAATATATCCTGCCAAATGCTAATGTGAGGCACATGATACTACTATTAGATATTGCCAAAGGTAGCAGTAGCATTGCCGCTGCTAGTGCTGTGAAGGTCATTGATGCCGGTGCAAATGCATTGTAGCAACCATATTGCTGCTGGACTCGTATCCCAGCTATTCTACACTTGTCTCAAGTCATAGCCAAGGGAGCTGAATGCCAAGCAGCATTTGTACCAACCATCTGAACTGCATCGTTCATCCATGTCCATCCTAAGTCCATCTAGCCCCATTTGGTGCATATTATTTAGTAATTGATCCCATGGCAAGCGCTATTACATGCACACCTCATGCCGCAGTACTCAGCAGCATTATTACATATTCCACCTATCTGCCTCACACTCTCGCTACTATACTTGCCTATCCATCCCAGTCACTCATGCACCATGTTAAAAAGCCTCTCAAAAAAAAAATTTCATACTTCACTTCCTCTATCTGTGGTAGCTGTAGAAGTCTCTCATAGTATTGATCATTTGTTTCATGCAATCTATCTTTGTTTTGCCTTAACTTTTGACCAATCAGCACTTAGTACCACTATAAGTTGCTGCAGAATACTACGAGCTAAGCTCTTGTCCTTTTAACTTCAACTTTTGATCACGGAGTCTTGGACCACTACCAGTGATTCTTGCCATTACTGCTACTTTTGTTTGTTACTGTGGTTTAGTGCTCATCTTCAGTAGTCAGGTGCTATTGCTACTTTCGGTATCACTAACAAGCACTCTTGCTGTCAAAGTTCTTACTTTCAATTCATCTTATTCTGCTGTGGTACCACTGACAGCAGCAACCTTCAGAGTGGTTTCTTGACTCTAGCACTTAGTCTTACTGTGTTCTCTCACTAACTAACTAAAGGAAATTGCTTCTTCTGCAGTCCTCTCAGATCAAAAGGCATACTTGCACCTTCAGTAGGATAAATAGCTGTGTCTATATATAGGCCAGTTGTTATTTCCTTGTTTCAGCATGCTGAGGATAATGAATATTGTTGATGATGGTGATACTGATGGTACCAAGAATAGTGCTAGCACTGAGTGGGGTGGTAGCATGTACCGGTGACTATGGTAGCGATATATGCCAAGGGGCAGTGAAGCTTAAGTGATGAGCAATGGTAAAGTTATAATGATAGTGATGATAGTGGTGATGTTAGTGACAAGTATAGTGGGATGGTGAAGACTGTCAAAGAATTTAGAGATACATAATAGTTTTCAAAGAAGATATATTTGGATAGCAGTAATGGTAGCAGCACAGGGATCCTGTCTAATAAGCGATATGATGTAAGATATAATGAATAGATACTTCAGCATGTGAGTAGTATGCTGAAGGTAAAAAGTGACTTCTTCTACCAAATGTATGGTAAAAGGGGAGTATAGTACATGGAAGAGGTCAGCTGTCTTTTATCATACATTGTAAATAAATGGGATCAATAGGTGAGAGTAGTAGCGAGTTAGCAAGACTTTATCCATAGTGATATGTAATAGTACTGCAGGCACTGCAGCACATGTTCTACATGTAATAAGATTTGCTATGAGATTAGCAGCAGCAGATGAGAATAAACTATGCATGAAATGGAACTAGTGGGCATGGTATGGGCATTCAATGGGCATTGGCTCATGGAATGTGGCTTGGCACTTCAGTATGGTAACCAGTCAGCATGCAGTATCCTTAGTAACTGTATATATCACTAGCAGTAGGGTTAGGGGTGGTTGCACTATGCAGTATAGGGGCTAGACAATTATGGAAATAGACCTATATGTGGCAGTGCCAGCTGTATCATCATGCTATCATTAGTGCCATTACCCCAACTCCTACCCCATTTCTTCCCAGCTGGTCCATGGAGAAGAAACTTAATGCCTCAGTTAAAATGAATGAGTGGTTGCTAGAGGAAAACCATGCTCTGGCAGCCAGACTTGATTTGGTTGAAGTGCACTGCATACTTGCACTGGAGGAGATGGGGGGACCTGAAAAAGATGCTGAATTCAAATAAAAAGAAGACAAAAGAAGGTACAATTAATGTTGGAGCAAGGGGACTCACTTCCACTGCAGGTTTGTGTGCTTGGAAGGTCAAGAAAGCAGCACAAGCAGAAAAAGAAAGACAGAAGGCAGAGGCAACACAGTAGTGGGAAGCTCAAGAAGCAGCCACTTGAGCTATTCATGATGCTCATGGCCCTACAGTCATATTCAGCAGCTCTCTCAGCAGCAAGTCAAAAGCTGATCTTTTCAAACTTGCATAAGCTCTGGACATATCTCTTGATGGTGCTCAAAACAATCCTGAATGTGTTTCCTTGATTCAAGCACAGCTTGATGGCTGCCCACAGCTGAAGGATGATCCAAAATTTACTGGCCTTTATGGCTGTCTTCCTTGTGGGCAGAAACACACACATGCAAGCATGGTTGATGAAAATGCTGTGCTTGGTGGGCCAGCTGAGTCGCTTCCAGTTGACTGTCCCATGATCTGTCATTGACTCAATGACTTGCAATATTCAATAGACTCATCTTCATCCACTACTCCCCATTATGTTCCTGCACTATCAATGTCTGATCCTCCCTCAACCATTTATTCTGGCATTACACCTACTTTACTTCCTCATGGACACCTGCATCACTCATTCTCTCCCCAGCATCATGCACCCAACAATACACAGTATCATATAATTCCCCATCATTCTTTTCACAACTATCATATACCTGCACAAGCTCATTCAAGTGCACCTCATTTTTCACCTTAATTACTCTTAATCCTTATACACAGTGTGACAGTCCAGCTAGTGCTGGCCATGCATAGGTTCATTTCCATAATTGTCTAGCCCCTATACTGCATAGTATGACCACTCCTAACCCTACTGTTGTTGATATATACAGTTACTGAGGATACTGCACACTTGCCAGTGTGACAGTCCAGCTGGCGCTGACCTTGCATAGGTCTATTTCCATTATTGTCTAGCCCCTATACCGCATAGCGCGACCACCCCTAACCCTAATGCTATTGATATATACAGTTACTGAGGATACTGCACCCTTGCCAGACTACCATGCCACAGTACCGAGCCATGTTCCACAAGCCAATGCCCATCAAATGCCCATGCCATGCCAACTAGTTCCATTTTGTGCATAGTATATTCCCATCTACTGCTGCTAATCCCATGGCAAGCCTTATTACATGTAGAATGTGTGCCACAGCACATGCAGCACTATTACATATCACTACAGCTAAGTTTCACTTACTCACTACTACTCTCGCCTATCAATTCCACGTATTTACAATGTATGATAAAAGACTGCTGACTTCTCCTCTGTACTACACTCCCCTTCTACTGTACAGCGGTAGGAGAAGTCACTATCTACCTTTGGCATACTACTCATGCACTAGAGTATTCATTCATTATATCTTATATCATATCGCTCATTTGACGGGATCTCCATGCTGCTACCACTATTGCTATTCAAAATACATCTTCTTTGAAATCCATTATCTCTAAGAGTTCTTTGACAGTCTTCACTGTCTTGCTATCATCATTGCTATCAGCAGTATCACTGCTATACTCATCACTATCACTGTTACCATCGCTAAAGCATCAGTATCATTGTTATCTTGCCATTGCTCTTTGCTGTCCTTTGGCATATAGTGCTATTGTAGTCATCAGTACATGCTATCACCCCACTCATTGTTAGCGCTCCTTTTGGTATCATCAGTATTGATGGCATCATTGGTATATATCATACTCAACACACTTAGCATTGGCATCTATGGCTTTTGCAGTGCTATCAGTGGCAATGCTACCACTACCTTTGGCAACATCTTATAGTGGTATCACACATTATACATTAGCATCTGATGAAGTATATCCACTGGCAACCCCTCAGGTCGAACATTCTTGCTCTGCAAGTATAGCAGCTAGGCAGACTTTGACATATACTAGCATAGGTGGTAGTTCACTATCATACTAGCTAGATTGTAGTCTTTACACCAGTTACCATACTGAAGTGCCAAGCCACATTCCATGAGCCAATGCCCATTGAATGTCCATGCCATGCCCACTAGTTCCATTTGGTGCATAGTTTATTCTCATCTGCCACTGCTAAATCCCATAGCAAGCACTATTACATGTAGAACGCATGCTGTAGTACCTGCAGTACTATTACATATCACTATGGCTAAGTTTTGCTTACTCACTACTATCCTCACCCATCAATCCCACTTACTTATGATGTATGATAAAAGACAGCTGACTTTTTCCCCATACTACACTCCCCTTTTACCATACATTTAATGGAAGAAGTCACTTTTCACCTTTGGCATACTACTCATGCACTGGAGTATCCATTCATTATATTATACATCATATTGCCC
Source organism: Suillus decipiens (assembly GCA_016695475.1). Lineage (NCBI taxonomy): Eukaryota > Fungi > Basidiomycota > Agaricomycetes > Boletales > Suillaceae > Suillus > Suillus decipiens. Next base: position 198,560 of record MU173002.1, read on the forward strand.
ATTAGATGGGATCCCCATACCACTACTGCTACTGCTATTCAAATATATCTTCTTTGAAATCTATTATCTCTAAATTCCTTGATGGTTTTTGCCATCCCACTATACTCATTGCTATCACCACTATCATCACTAAACATTGCTATCATTGTAATCCCACTGTCACTTGTTGCTGGAGCTTCACTGTCTCTCAGCATATATCACTATCATAGTCATCAGTATATGCTATCTCTCCACTCATTGCTAGCACTATTCTCAATACCATTGGTATCACCAGCATTGTGGGTATTCATTATCCTCAGCACACATTAGCATCAGCATCTACAGCCTTTGCAGTGCTAACAACAGCAATGCTACCACTACCTTTGGCATTGTCATATTCCATACATCTGATCTCAGATCCAATCCAATCCAATCCAATCCAATCCAATCCAATTGATCCTACTTCTGTCTGGACCATAGATCTGATCTGGATCACCAATCCGAAACCCCTAGCTTCTCATATTCTAGGTCCACTGTACATACTTGCTTCTATTCCCTTTTGGTGATCTACCTGTACTGGTGTCCCGGCTGTGTATATTCCTGTCCTGCTTACTGATCCATTACCTGTGCTCCATATCTGACTCGCATTTACTGATCCACTGCGCATTTACTAATAGACTTCCGTTATACTTTGTGCATAGCCCTCCAGTCCCGGACTCACTGATTATCCATACTAGCTACCTACAGTATATAAACTGCATGTACAACTCTAGAGAACCTTAGTTCAAATATCATCTTAGATTCTGCTCATTCCATTCCTCTGAACTTGAGCCTCCTCTAGCTCTAGTATCTTCTGAGACTTAGGATTGATTCCTAAAAGTCTACACTCCCAACTCTACCTTTGGTAGTCTATATCTATTAGTTTCTAGTTTGGACCTCATCCGATACTAGCCTTATATCTTGAATCTATCAATGCGCTCTGGATACCCTTCAGACGTACTCTTTCCATCCATATGTGCCAGATATCTTTTGGACGTATCACATCTGATACCTTTGGACCTTCAGATCCATCATGCAAATACTTCCAGATCCTGGGACATATATTACTCCTCTGAAATAAGGGGCAATACTCAGGAAAGGGGCACAGTGTATGAACTGAGGCCAAAGCCCTTCAGGTCTTTCATCTATTGAGTATGGTCAGGCATCACTTAAATGTAGTATCATGTGTCACACATTGGCATTGGCAGAATATATTCACTGGCAACCCCTCAGGTCGAATGTTCTTGTCCTACAAGTATAGTGGCTAGGCAAAGCTTTTGACATATACTAGTATAGGGGGTAGTTTGCTATCAGCCTAGCTAGATTGTAGTATTTACAACAGTCACATAAACAGTTCAATAGTATCAATTGCACATTTCTGTCACCTCATATGGATTGTTTTGAGTGCCATGCCTCTACTTAGGTCCCCAATGCATGACTTCACAACACACTGTATGAACAGTGCCAATGCTGCAGAGTGCAAATAGGCATTGCAGCAGACATGTGACTTGGTGTGACAAAGTGCATGAACTCTAGGGAAAATGCACTTTTCTATGTGGTAACTATCTCCTGGACTCAACACATTGAGTTTCAAAAAAAAAACTAGCAGATGTTGTACCTGAGGGTTCAGTCTACTGAACTGTCAAAGAAACAAGTTATGATGTCTGTGCATTGTGGAGTAACAAGTGTTACACCAAGAATGTGCAAACTCCCATGGACATCTAGTAAGGCTTTATCTTTCATAAAATTTGCATAATATCTATCATAATTGCAGTCAGCTTGACAAAGCTTTAGATAGGCAGACTATGCTGGGGAAAACCACCAAAGGTGCAATTATGATACACATTGCAAATATCTATCATTTAGATTCATTCTTGACAAAGGGTTATAATGTGAGGCTACTTCAAATAGAACTGTTAAGAAATTGCCACAAAGTTTCAACATTGACACTCATTTTATCACTATAGATCAAATCACATTTTAATTAGGATTAGAGTGTACATATGCAGTACTAATAGAGAGACATGGTAGAATACAAGGTAGAGAGATAGAGACATATCAGTTACCTACCTCAATGAGAAGAGAAGAACAACAAGGAAAGGTCAGGGAGCACCAGGGAGGAGCCATAGAAGGCTAGGGAGGAGGAGGGCCAGTGAGAAGGAGGGCCAAGGGGACCAGGGAGGAGAAGGGCCAAGGAGGCCAGGGAGGAGAAGGGCCAGGGAGGGGCCAGGGAGGGGCCAGGAGGGCCAGGGAGGAGGAAGGCCAGGGAGGGACTAGGGTGGACCAAAGAGGAGCCAGGGAGGGCCAAAGAGGGACCATGAAGGACTGGGAGGAACACCAGAGAGGAGGGCCAGGGAGGGGCCATGAAGGGCCAGGGAGGACCACAGAGGAGGGCCAGGAAGAAGCCAGGAAGGGCCTAGGAGAAGCTGTGAATAGCTGTGGAGGAAAAGAGGATGATGACTGTTAGCTGGAAGGGCTAGCAGAAGAAGTGTACAGTTAGAGTAGATGAGATGAAAGAGCACAAGTGTCAAAGAATATGAACCAACTTACATCAGCATCAGTCATGTGACATGGTTAATGCAATATCATGTAAGTAGTGATAGTAAAGATCAATTGTGTCATATACCGGATTCTACACTCCACTTCCACTATAACATCCTGCTCAAATCCACATTTCCAGACACATCCATCCAATCTCCACTCAATCCAGTTCACATATCCAATCCAATACACTCATCTGATCCATATCCAATCCATGTCCATATCCAATCCATGTCCATATCTGATCTATGTCCATATCCGATCCATGTTCATATCTGAAACCATTCCCACACACCTGTGCATTACCCCTTTTAGAATATACTTGTGCCTCTGGCTCTCAGTCATCCCTGCCTTCACCTCTTGGTCATCTCTGCCTCTGGCTATCGGTTATCTCTACCTCCATCTCGATAAGTTATTCCGTACAAGTTTTATCTCCAAGTTCATAGCCTAATGTTTTGCTGTACTTACGATTATGTTTCTGACATAGCCTTGAACTATGCTTACTTACCTTCTGGCATGCTACCTACAGTATATAACCTCATAGTACAACTCCTGCAGACCTCAGTCTGATCATTGCTTATATCCTTACTTATCCTGCTGTCTGTCATATTCCATACATCCGATCCAAGATCCGATCAGATCCGATCAGATCCGATCGATCCTGCTTCTATCCGGACCACAGATCCGATCCGGATCACTCATCCGATACGCTACAACTTCTTGTGTTCTAAGTCCACTGCATCCTTGCTTCTATCCCCTTTCGGTGATCTACCTGTACCGGTGTCCTGGCTGTGTATATTCCTGTCCTGCTTACTGATCCGCTACCTGTGCTTCATATCCGACTCGCATTTGCTGATCCGCTGCGCATTTACCACATAGACTTCCGTTATACTTTGTGCATAGCCCTCCGGTCCTGGATTCATTGATTGTCCGTACTATCTACATACAGTATATAAACTACATGTAAAACTCTAGAGAACCTTAGTTCGAATATCATCTTAGATTCTGCTCATTCCGTTCATCCAAACCCATCCGTCCCAACTCTAAGTATCTTCCGAGACTTAGGATTGATTCTTATAGTCTACGTTTCCGACTCTACCTTTGGTAGTCCATATCCGTTAGTTTCTAGTACGGATCTCGTCCACTACTAGTCTTATACCTCGCATTCATCCTTACGCTCTGGATACCCTCCGGACGAGCTCCTTCCACCCACACGTTTCGGATATATACCGGACGTACCATATCCGATACCTCCGGACCTTCGGATCCGCTACGCAAGCACTTCCAGACCCTCGGACGAAGGTTATCCCTCGGAAGTAAAGGGCAGTACTTGGGAAAGGGGCACAGTGCACGAACTGAGGCCAAAGCCCTTCGGATTTCTCATATATTGAGTACGGTCTTAACACTGTCTATATAACTCCATTTCCGTTCTCACTTGGGCTCCAGCCCTCGTAAGTCTCTGGCTCTGGACTATGGGAGTACTCCCTAGTCCAGAGCCTTGACTCTCTGTCATATAATCACTTTCGGACTTTGTCCAATTGTAGTCCATCTTCTGTTCCACCTTTGACTCTACCTGCAGTAGTCTTCCTCTGTTAGTTTCTACTTTGGACAAGATCCGAAGTAGTCTATACTCTTTCTACTTCACATCCAGAACTACTCCTCTATAGTAGTCATACCATCCATCCATCCATCCATCCATCCATCCATCCATCCATCTATCTACCCATCTGTCCATCTGTCCATCTACCCATCCATCCATCTATCCATCCATCTGTCTATTCATCCATCCATCCATCCATCCATCATCCATCCGACACTCCACTACTCCTACCTTTGGATGTCCATACCTTTGGACCTTCGGACATCTGTACCTTCAGATCTCCATACCTCCGGACCTTTGAATCTTTGGACCACTAGTCCTATGGTCCTATGGTCCTGTCCTATTCTATCCTTCAACCTATTGTGTAACATCCTTCACTTGTTCTACTCTGGACTTCATCCAAGTAGTCTTGTCATCATCCCCTATCATCCAGAAATAGTTCCGGCACATTCCCACACTCATCTGGAAGTCCTTTGGAGCTCTATCAAGCTATCCTGCCCTAGAGTTCATCCAGACTACATCTGGACTTCACCAGAACTCTCCCTAGGACTTCATCCGAAATTAAGGGGCAATACTCAGGTAAGGGGCACAGTGTATGAGCTGAGGCCAAAGCCCTTTATGATCCATTAACCCTCCGAGCACGTCTCTAACAAATTGGTGGAAAATTGCCAATATAATTACCAGACATGACCAGTCTACACCATAATGTTAGTTTTTTTGCAATCTTTGTTCATTTGATACCAAGTTGTTACATTTATTATCAAGCTTTATCTTTATATATAATCTTATATAATTCAGTGTATTTCTGATTTGATCTTACCAGCTGTATCTAGGAAAAACAAGTTTGTGCTGATTTTCTGATAGTCAATACACATCAAGGTGATATTTCTGACATAGTCATATCTTTATTCACATATGTGTTACACCATGATAATAATATCTAAGGGTAAAACATGACATGTAATATTGCATTTTGATTACCAATTATATCCGGTCATATCAAGTTCAGGTTAATTTTCTGATGCCACAGTGGATTATACATTGTATTCCATTCCATGCCTGGCATCTAGTGCATGTTCAGGGTTGTCCAAGCAAACAACTTGGACTGACTGTGTGGTACTCATGTTGTTCATGTTGGTTTGTGATAGCATGCAATGATAGACAAGGTATGCTCATTCCATCAGACACAGATATACAAGCACTGTGGATTATGTTGAAGTGTATGCTTTGTCATATATAGCAGACTGAAAAGTTGAACAGATGGGCATCATCATCATGGTCATTTGTGGTTGTTCAGTTTTGTGTTGCACCAAGTATATGAGAAAACAAATATGAAGTTCATTCTGTTCACTGTAAAGTACAAGACATTATCATGATATTCATGGAGAAAGCTGCAAGAATGGGAGCAATGTGAAAGTGAAGTGTGTAAGGGATGCTGTGAGTTGTGAGGCATGGAAGGAACAGCTGGAAGGGGGAAAGCACCAGGCAAGAGCAAGCAATTGGCTACCAGGAATGAAATTGAGGCAATGCAAAGAATAGGAGATGAAGTTCCAACTGATAGGATGATATTATTGGATGTAGGTGTACCAGTGTCACCTGGGTGCCCTTGTCAAGGAGCTCCTCGAGGTTTATAATACAGTCATAGTATGTGTATCTCAACACACAAGCCCATGGTGGTTGCAAATCACATGCTAGTAGTTAATGGGTGGTGTACATGATCATGCATTGGGCATGCCCTATTATTAATAATTTGGATCTGGGGGCAGATGGCTAAGTGGATATGCCTCCAAACCTGGGACAGCAGTTGCCGGCCTTAATCAGAAGGTCATGGGTTCGATCCCTGCACAAAACCCCCAGGGAGTTTTAGTGGGTATTGTGTGTCAGCAGAGCCCCACATAACCGCCTAATTCAGCAATGGTATGCGTAAATGCATTTCTTCCTGGAGAGTTAGTGCTCTTAAGTACTGCAGCCCAAGCATTGCACTCTGTGCCATCAGCAAGGGGCCAGATGGTGTCAGTTGCCTTGCAGACTTTGTGCCTCTCAAATAATAATAATAATAATAATAATAATAATAATAATTCGGATCTTTCTCAGTTCCGAATTTGACACCTAGGTGCCCTCATCAAGGAGCTCCTTGAGGTTTATAATACAGTCATAGTATGTGTATCTCAACACACAAGCCCATGGTGGTTGCAGATCATGTAGTAGTAATTAATGGGTGATGTACATGATCATGCATCATGCATGCGGCATGCCCATAATTTGGATCTTTCTCAGTTCCGAATTCAAACACATCATTCACAATGAAAGGACCCCAGACTCTGCTTGACATCTTTGCTTCATCATAGCTGCGTCACCTGAGTAGTACATATAATATAAGTATATGCATATCAGCCTTCACATATCCTCACTCCCCCACATGCTTCCCTCAGGTTTTTGCTGGTTCAATCTTTGCCTTGACATGTTAACTTCTTGTCTTTTATAATTCAAATGCAGGCCTGTTGATATGTTATTAAATAAAATTATAATAATTTACTAAATATTACACCACCTCGCTGTTCACTGAACATATCTAGGTGGCATCATGAGAGGACGCATGGTCACATGCTTTTGATGACCAAGCAGGGCAGAGCATTGTGTCATGATGCATCAGCACTCATGATCATAATTCCACTCATACCTACCATACATCGAGAAGTATCACTCATCAAAGTACTCATGTATCTTTACTCATGTTACTTAATCTTTAACAGCCTTATAGCAGCACTGCCATGTCACACAAAATTCCCAATGTTGTGCCACACATCATGATAAGCCACTGTCGTAATGACAGCTGAGTGAACAGAGAGAGAGGGAGTTAGAAAGACAAAAGGTATGATCTCAGTTTCTTTGCAAGAACTGAGATGCTCGTATCAATGGGCACTTGAATTTATAGCTGCACATCAGTAAATGTGACTTGGCTCAAAAGCGCTCATAAGATGCACATGTGCATATCCTTTCTAGTTAGCTCAGGTCAAGTGTTTGTAACATCTGTTTTTGGTAATGTTGGACCCTGATGTATCATGCACCATGAATACTTCTAACATATCTATAAAGCATCAGACATACTAGCAGTATCAATAGATCTACCTCATTCAACTAAATTGTTCTTTGAAAAAAGAAAGCATCATACACTGCAGGATGAGTGTGCTACTGAAGTTGCAGGTGTCTGTAAGTGTCCATAATGTGCATAAGTTAAGTGTTCATTTCAGTGGTTTTGCTGATGTGGTAAGTACAGAATAAAAATAACTTGATTGACATATGTCTCAGAAGCTCGGCCAATGTCAGTGCACTGCACCAATTGGCTCCTTTCAGCTTGTGCCCAAACCACACTCCTCAGCTTCTCCCCCTCATGCCTTGCTTCTTGAATTCTTTGGTGCTTCTCTTCTCCTTTGTCTCTGGTTCATCAGATTCCAATAGCTGCTGCAACCAGCACCTTGGAAAACCATACTATTCATGCCAGTGTCATCCTGCACACTTGTTGATGCCAGATATTAAAGGAGTACCAATGCCATACCTCCAGCATGGCCACAGTATTCTATACACAATCATATCACTGCAGTCGTGACTAGCAAGTCTGATGACTCACTCATTTCACTTCACCTCGCATATGTTCCTGTCTCACAGTTCAGTACTCTCAATGGTCTGGATGATGATAGCCTAGTGTCATATTCCATACATCCGATCCAAGATCTGATCAGATCAGATCAGATCAGATCGATCCTGCTTCTATCCAGACCACAGATCCGATCCGGATCACTCATCCAATGCGCTACAACTTCTTGTGTTCTAAGTCCACTGCATCCTTGCTTCTATCCCCTTTTGGTGATCTACCTGTACCGGTGTCCCGGCTGTGTATATTCCTGTCCTGCTTACTGATCTGTTACCTGTGCTTCATATCCGACTCGCGTTTGCTGATCCGCTG
>MU173002.1:207132-233719 GCA_016695475.1 Suillus decipiens
CGGAAGTAAAGGGCAGTACTTGGGAAAGGGGCACAGTGCACGAACTGAGGCCAAAGCCCTTCGGATTTCTCATATATTGAGTACGGTCTTAACACCTAGGCGCCACTCAAACCTCAACCTACAACAAGACAGTCTGACTTGTTTTATGGCCTGTGTGCTTCTCATTAACCATCTTGCTCATCCAGAGTATTCCCCTTCCAACCCTCCTCCCCCATTTTATCACATGTGCCCTTTATATTGCAATGAACTTCATTCTCCTGTGACTTTCACTGCTTTCATCCTGCTCCAGGGACTCAAGGTGCACTTTATCTTATTCATTGCACCAAACTCCATTTCTCCTTGGCTTTCGCTGCTCTTGTCCTACTCCAGGACTTAAGGTGCACTTTATTTTTTGTTATCGGTCATGCACTCTTGTATACTAATACTATCCATCATATAATTGCATTCATTGATGTGCTACATGCTAGGATGCAATTAACATAACATTCTAATGAAAATTTAACAACTAAAAGGAAGCGCCATGTTAAGTAATGAAGGAGAGATGTTGACCAAGAAAAGACAGCAGTGGGTGGGGGGAGCCCGCATGTGGGCAGTGGGCATGAGTCATTATTGTACTGCTTAGTGAGGGCTACAAAATTAATTATTAACAGAAGCAAAGATGTTGAGCAGAGTCTGGGGTCTTTTCATTGTGAATGATGTGAGGGTGTCCAGACTTTTTTTTGCTCAGGGTTTGAGATCATTCAAAGAACTGAGAAAGGTAGTATTTGAATGACAGCATTATGTAATTGAAATTGTCACCATTAGCTAAATTTACATTATAACTCCAGAGCACCAGATCGTTATCTATTCACTTGCCGACATAAGCAAGCTTGCAAGTACAGGCTACTAGAAACCTGGTGTCTATAACTCATTGCCGCAGTATTTATGCAGTGAATACTTATAGTGCTGGAGTTCTGATTCTCTCAGCTCTCTTCACCCTCACATTAATACCACATATTAAGCTGGAAATTCTATACCAATGAGTAAGAATACAGGCATCAGAAATTTCAATGCATCAGTCCTTATTTTTGTGTGGTTGTAGTGGAATTAAACACCTTTATTTTAGTTCACTCATGAATCTCCTTGGGCAGATCATTGAGGTCCTTGAGACTTCCACCATTGCTGAGGAAAGAGGAAAGGATGAGGCTTCTAAATTTTGGACTGCATATGAAAAGATATCTGGCGAATATGACAACAACATGTTAGAGAGGTGTAACAACCATATAAAAAAATTCATGCTTTTTGTATGGAAATTTATATTATTATCCTTGTTTTTATTATCATCTAACACAAACAACCAGGCCAGTCTTTTCTCTGCCATCAATACCACATTTATTATTGCAATGCAGCCCAACCCCACTGATACCACCAATGAGCTTTTGGTACAGTTTATGCAGTACTTGTGGAATGCATCTTCTGTCACCCAGCCAGTGGTCCTTCCAGAACCCATCTCTTCTTTCTCTTCTTCCAAAGTCTGGATGCAGGTGCTTGCATATGCAAGCTTTATGTTCAGTCTGCTTCCTGCCTTTGGTGCTGTCTTGTGCAAGCAATGGCTGGATTACTACAAAACCCAGCATTTTGGCAGTCGTTCACTTGAAGGGTGATGCCAGCACAGGCATTGCAAGTTTGATGAGCTAAAAAAAATGTGGTTCAAATATGTCCTGCATTCATTCTCAATCCTTCTCCAGATCTCTCTCTTGCTGTTTATTTTGTCCTTGGTGGCTTCCATGTGGATGCAAAACTGGTGCATTTCCCTCTTCATCATTGCACCAACTGCTTGTATTGCCTTCCTCTATCTCCATATCTCAGCAATACCTCAGATATCTCCTGACAGTCCATTCCAAATGCCAATCTCTGTATTCCTTCATTATTTGTGACATAGGCACATGCACAAGCAAACTCCTGAAGATTCTACTGCATCCCCCATGTCATGGATTTTGGACACTTTGACAAACCCTGATGTTCTTAGTTTAGCACTTAACTTGATGATTACTGTGTCCAACCTGTCCATGGAGCTGCAGGTCATTTCACCAAATGAAGGAGACAGCTGACTCACAAGAGCAAGCAGCCAACACATGCACTGCTCTGCGCATGACGCTGGGTGCTGGGATGGATAAATTTGTTAATCCAGACAGCCATGGGGAATATGTAGAATTGGTTTGGCATGGTCAATTTGGATTGGAAGATTCCAAACTCAATCTCTTGGATGTAGACTGGCTCGTGGAATGCACAAACCATTTCAATACTGCCCAAGAGTTTGATGCAGCAGGAGATGCTTTCCTCCTGCTCAGTAACCTCAAAGACATCAAGCAAGAATTCATCGTGCCATTTTTGAATAATAGCCCCAGATTGCCTACATTGCGTCATTGCACACTTCATGCTGCTTGTTGGGCCATTGACATCAACTTGCCCTGTGATTCATCTTTTGCACAGGCTGTCCTGACAGCCATCAGTCCCCCTATCCAGTGTGGGCACAGCAGCAGCGACTTGTTTGCCAATGCAATTTGCCTCCTCAAACTCACTGATTGGCCCAAATATGATCTCCTGTTCCTGGAAGGCTCCCTGCTCATTGATATTCAGCATCTGACATTCCTTGTATTGCTGTCACCATCACTTGACAATCCTGTGGAATTTTATCAATACTGCCATGCACTCATTCATTTCATGAGTTGAGCTACCAGCCCTGACTGCAAATGTGCTGCTGTACACATCGCTTATCATATCAGACAAGATCTAGCTATGATCACTGACACTCCCAGCTTGGATGTTCCAGTGTCTTTATGGACCATGCTCTCCCAAGCCCTACTCACCATGGTTCCATCTGAATTTGATCCCCTTGACGATTTCTATTTCTGTCTCATCTTCACTCTTGCAAGCTGTCCCATCTGGCTTCCCCACTTAGTGAAAGATGGTCATATCAGGAGATGCATTGACATCATACCTGTTTTTTGTGACCAACCTCCTTCTTCCTTCTTTTATCTTTGTGGAATCTTCCTCCATACACAAGTTACTTATGGACAGCAGTCCACTCTCCTCATCACACCATCACAGTGGTGGGACTTGACAAGGATGGCATGGCATGTCACAGGCCATTGGGACCATAACAACAGTTCTGATTCTGATGTCCTGGATGATTCAGATTGTGTTGACATTCTTGAAGCTCTTGTCACCACCATGAAATCTCACATACCACAAGATATCTCAAAAAATGACCTTGAATTCCTTCATGGTGGACTGGGTGACACAATTTGCAAGTTGGAGGTGCAAGATGTTCCATCCAAGGCAATCATTGATGCAATCATTGATGCAATCACAGAATTGAAAAGATCATTTGAGCCGACATCTTAGATCCTGTAAAAACTCACATATATTCAAATATTTCAAGTTATGTTTACACTGCCCAAAGTGTTGTATTACCCAAACACTATGTAAGAGTTTGGTATTTTGCCATTCACCAGTCCCAACTACATATATATACCCACATCGTAGACTGTCCTCTCCTCGTCATCTACTGCCAACAATTGATACAGTGCCGTTCTCCAGCTCTAACACTCTATTGTACAGGTTCTTTTGTAGGATGTATGCAGATAACTTTGATCATATATGGTGTAAACTACAACTCTATGAGCGAGTGAGAGATCACGTTACAGTTACTTCATCTGATTCACATCAAATAAAAATGCAGGTTTGTTAAAAAGTCGCTCACAATGTGCTTGTGAGCAATTTAAAACTGGTTAGCTCAGGTCTGTGTCCATAATTGTTCAATTTTGGTTATGTTAGCACCATACATTTAGTGGTACAGAGTTTGTATAGGCAGTCATACAATCATGTATCAATTGCTAGCCTGCCTGCCTATCATATCATATCTCTGTGCCATTGGCATTGACTTGAAATTTATCAACCAGATTTAACAGTAATATGTCTTGAACCTCACCACCAATCATGTTATTCCATCACCAATGCCATAAGCTCACTGTAAGCAAGCTTCTGGCCTGGTCACCAGTCTACTACTAGTAGGTTTTCTGCCCAAAGTGGTAGCGTGCATGCCAGCCTGGGGTCCAAATGGAAAACAAAAGATGCCATGAACACTCACATAATTTCAAATCTACCTGTTGCAACTGGTATATTAAACCATGGATAACACCTGACCAATGAGATGTGATCATGATCCTTCAACCCTACTATGAAGAAGAGTCGATGCATGTTTATTGGACGATTGGCTCCCTTCTCTCAATGAGGCTTGTACTAATAAAAGCCTGATATTTTTTTTATTTTTTATTTTTTTGGAAAAGTGAGTTTGTTATGAAGCAACTGACACTGTCTAGCCCTTATGTAAACACTTATAGTGACCTCTATTTACTAGTTATTGTCCAAGGGAAAATGTGACTTATGCACACTCCATGTTGGAGCAGTGTGGGACTCTGGATCTACCTGGTTACCACAGTCTGTGAGGGCCTAGGTAGACCGATACCCACTAAAACCTCTAGATTAGTCATCCAGTCATCCTGGGGGTGTTGTGAGTTGAATTCAATGATGTCTGACCACATGCCTTGTATGGTCTTTGCCATTTTGGTGTTTCTTTTTACTTTACTTGCTATTGCTTTATCGAGCTGCAATCTCTTATCAATTATATTGTACCATCATTTTTTGGTGGTCGTTTTGGTGTGTGTTTTACCTGATATTTTCTATATAAATGATGTAGGATCTTTCTAATTATCTTACTTTGATTCACAATGGCCAAAAGTAAGGTAATTCATCGACTCTGCAGATCAAAGCACCAGCTCCTGCCAGTGGAAGCTTGGTATGTGGCTTCCTTGATTCACCCCACTCCAAATGACCCATCCTTTGTCTAGCACCAACCCTGTGGCAGAGTTCATTGGTTCCTGAACAAGGTTAAAGACAGTGCAAACAAATTGAGGTTAATGAGTCCATGAGTATGCATAATCAGTGTCATGGATTATGACTAAGATTGCAACAAGCACTTGAAAGATTCCCATAGTCCTGCTCTCACAAATGTCCATCATGATGAGTGTGCTTCATCCATCCTGAATGTCGAGGTAGTTCTTCTTGCTTGTCCTCCAGTCTCTGCACTCTAAATTCTGGTGGTTGCATAGGCTGTGGAATTGGAGGCTCGCACCCAATCAGCACTTGAGGATGCACAACAAGCTGCAGAAGGCATGGCCCTTTCAGGCCCTACGAGCACTCATCTGTTATGCCTTCGGCATAGGAAGCAGCTGCATCCCAATAATTTTGTTTTGTCTAAGGCACAGGAAGGCAAAAAGAGAGCTTCGCCCTCTTTTTGCCTTCCTGGCCTTGGCTTCATCCTAATAATTATGTTTAATCATTATAATAGGTTTTGAAATAAATTATAAATTTAACCAATATTTTGACAGAAGTGAAAGTACCACCTCACCAACTGTGTGAGTTTAGTTCACTCTCTTCATAGTCTTTTTCCCTTTTTATAACACATTTTGCCCTTTCCCCTTTTCATTCATCTCCTGTAATTCTGTAATTCTTGTCCTCATGTCATTTCATTCAATGTCTCCCATCTCCCATCTGCCTGTCCACCAACTCACAACTCATGACTCCTGTCTCCCAACTCCCAACTGCTGACTTCTATCTTCTAACTCTGATCTCCCAACTCACAATTCCTGTCTTCCAAATCCTGACTGCTGACTTTTATTTTCTGACTCCAATCTCCCAACTCTTGACTCACAACTCATGACTCCTGTCTCCCAACTCCTGATTGCTGACTTCTATCTTCTGACTCCAATCTCCCAACTCACAACTCCCAACTCCCATCTCCTGACTCCCATCTCCTGACTCCCATCTCCTGACTCCCATATCCCAACTCCCAACTCCTGACTCCTGTCTCCCAACTCCTGACTCCTGACTCCTGACTCCTGTCTCCTGTCTCCCATCTCCTGTCTCTGCATCCTCAAGATCATAGCAGATTTTGAAACCAATAACATCATTTTTCAAATGACAAAGTTCACATTCTTTGATAGCCAAAATATAAACAATCTAAGAGAAACCTATCAGAAGAGTTTTCCTGAGGGTGGGGGAGGATGCTTCCATCCTTGTGGCAACTTCCAACCTGGTGTTGGTGCCTGATGGAGTAGCTTGTCATAGAAATCAACCTGTTCCTGACAACTTGCCCATGCCTTTTGATTGTGCCACCACTCCTTCCAGCCCCTCAGAAGTTCCTTCTGTTTTGCCCTATCAACCATCTTCTGCAACTTCTTCTGCTCCTTACTCATCCTCCTCTCTGCTCCTCTCCATGGCCTTTTTGATCCTTGCAGTCTCCTTGGAGAGATCATGCATCCTCTGCTCATGTGCATGAGTGCATTCTTGACAGGCTGTCTTACTATAAGGATCATTGAGCTTCCTATGCTTGAGCCAAGCATGAAACTGGTTGTGGTAGTTGTGATGCATTTGGGCCTCCCAGTCAACAGAGTGAAAAGAAGGCAAGGATGGTGGCAGGGCAGCATAGCCATGCTGAAGGGAAGGAAAGAGGGCCTGGGTGCAGGAGGAACTGCAGAAAGATTTTTTTGAATATTTGTCTTGTTAGTACATGACAGAACGACTCACCCATTGTCCAACGAAGCAGAAAACTGCACCAGAGACTGTGCAGCCAGTGGTGGGCAGCCTGGAGGCTGTTGAGAACTGCAGAGAAACAGCTGTCAACACATTAAAGTCAGGTTAGCAGTAGGAACTCACATGCAGTCCTGCAATATGAAATTCTGGCCAACGGAAGACATGCGCAAGCGGCTGTGAAATTCAAATTCAAATTGGGACATCAAACAGCAGATGCCTGCAGTCAGAGCAGACAACGTCAGTGCATGAAAAAAACCACGTGAGGCTTCCAAAGAAGAGATCCCATGTGGCAAAATGTGACTTTCACGCGAGTACACCACACCTTCCCACACTGTTCTCCCTTACTTTATAGAATTTATTTATAGAATAGATAGATAGATAGATAGATAGAATTATAGAATAGATTTATAGAATAGATAGAGTAGATTTATTTATATTATAGATGCAAAGATGGCACTGGGCGTGTTGTCTTACTCAGCCAAAGTATGTTTCATTTTTTCTCTCCCAATCTCCCACTATTACTCAGTCATCATTTGTGCAGATTATTACTCAAGCGGGTCGTGACGCCGCGTTGTTCGAACTTCTCCAGAAGATATGTGAAGTTTACAGCTTCATAATACAAGACGACATGACCGACAAAATATCGTCGATGCACGTTATTCTTGCAGAGATTTCTCAGCAGACACGTGAATGCGCCCTTTTCATCAAAAATTATTCGTCCACTAAGAACTTTTGTGAGTCTTGACAAGCTGCTACTCTCTGTACCGTCTCAAGCTTCTATCATCGTCACAGGGAGCAGACTCGGAAAGAACGTCGCCTCGGAAACGGACGATACTATAAAAAGTACAATGACGTGTTCGATAGACTCATGCAAGACTTCCGGGACCAGGTCACTTGCGACGTAGCCATACACGTCCATCATACGGGTAAGCGTTTGGACGTTCTTGTGAATTGACATATATTCTTACCCTTTTAGAAGAAACTTTGGACCTCAGCGGTATAATTTATGCAGAGGGCGCAGGACTAGATACAAGAAGAGATTGCCTTCAAGGGACGCGTATGGAAATCCTTTCCCAGATCACGGACTGGGTCAACAGCACTGGGGACGACATTCCACGCGTGTTGTGGCTATCTGGCCCTGCAGGCAAAGGCAAATCGGCCATCGCCCATACCATTGCTAAGTGGTTCGAAGACGTGGGAGGGCTTGGTTCGTGTTATTGTTTTGACCGGCAGCGAGAAGCAGATCGTCGCCATGAAAAGATCTTTTCTACGATCGCATGCGACCTGGCTGACCGTGACCCGGAGATCAGGCGGGCAGTAGCAGATGCAGTTCAGGCTGCGAATTCGCTCAAGAAGACGACGGATATCGTCCAGCAGTGGCAGAAGCTTCTTATCAAACCGCTGGAGAAATCATCCCGTTCGACTGGGGAACCCATCGTGATCGTGATCAATGCACTGGACGAGAGCGGTGGAGTAGAGACACGAAGAGACCTCCGTATTCTAGCTGGCAAACATCCAAACCCCGCCGTTCCAAAAATCACAGACCTCTCAAATAAACTCCGCTTCATTGTTACCTCTCGTCCGTTTGATGACATCAATCACGAGTTTTGTAATGTTCAGCATATTCGACACATATCTATGGATGATATTCCAGCAGCAGTCGCAGAGCGGGACATCCGTGCTTACGTATCCAAAGAGTTGGAAGGGTTAGATTTTCAGCACAAAGAGTTCGCAGTCCTCGCTAAGAAAGCTGATGGACTTTTCGAGTGGGCGCGTCTCGTTTGTGGATTCATCAAAGAACGTCATTCTGGGATATCTCCGATTGATTGCTACGAAGCTGTGGTGTCACGCGATCCTGCCGAAAGAACAATGCCGCTGGAAAGTATGTATCTCCTTATTATAACAGATATCATACACGGGGATACATCTACCAATGTCCAGTATTCGGAGAAACTGCGGCCCAATGTGCTAGCGAAATTTCGCTCAGTCATGGGACAAATAATTGCGACAGCTGAATCACCTCCTTTAGCTTCCCTGAACGCCATGAGGCGCCATTTTCCAACGCCATAAGACAACTTTAACTTGGAGCTTGTAGTAAATTGTAAGGACTGGATGTCCTCTACGCCCAGCCCAACGCTTCAGATCAAACTCTAACGCTCGGACCTTTCGACGCGTTCCAGACCGTCCATGTGATCTAGTAATGCGAACGGTGTCACACTTCGCATCAGGAAGTCACGCGGATACATTCCTTTTTCCCTTTTTCATTACTTCACTGCCGTCGTCAACACATATACTCCTGGTCCCTATCCCTTACAACAACTTCGTCATCTCTGTCAACCTTCAGTTCCTGTCTCTCGTTAAAGTCGCCCTAATCTCAATTCGCCGTTTTCAAACCAATATTCGACCCTCGTTACTCTACCAAAATCATACTCATTATACCGCCACTCATCCAAATTTCGTACCATCTTTCCTCCGTTCTACTCTACCCTGTCAAGCGCGACGCCACTCTCGTCTGGCTCCGTTTTCACATAATCGTTCGGCTCATCCATCACCGAGGACCCCTACTATTTTCACTATATGTACCACCCATGTACTCTGATATCTACAGCGAAAACAGAGGATAGCGAAACACAGCGTATCGAGCGTATCCTACTGTGAGATCCCCGCTCCAAGTACGACAGAAAGTCCCCAAGAAAGTCCTCGTCCTATAAAGCCTAGCCTTGTCTCTCCTCGTGTTACTTACTAACACGTCTCTTATCTCTCACCTTCTGTTCTCTTTTCCCCTTCGAACCACCCCCAGCCTTACAAAATAGCATGAGTTCCCTTCTTAGCGGTACCACCAACCCAGATTCTCCAATCCGACCCCTTTACCCATCCTTCCACGATTTCTTGACAGACAGACGATTTAGTGGAGAGTTTTTCATCGACCTGCAAAAGGCACAACATGACCTTGGATTCGCGTCCCTTCGAGTAATGGAAGATGGTCTTCGCTTCAATATCTGCGATTTAAATTCATCATATCTGCCTAATAACGACGATCCCGCACTGCGAGAACGAATCTACAAATGCATTTCCCCACATCTATCATATTCATCTCGATTGTGGACTTCACACACGCGAGTCACAGTCTTCAACGAGGAGCTCGCGAAAGAAGTGAAATCGCTCTTCGACCACGAACGGCTGTTTTTCTGGCTTGAGTTACCCGCCTTGATCAATGCGCTTAGCCGTACAGTTCCTGCCCTTCCGCCCATTTCCCAGTGGCTGAAGATGAGCACACTGCTACTAGGTGCCAGATAAAGGGTTTATGAGTAACCACAGGGCGATCCCGAGTTCAAAGATGTCTCGTCAACTGCATTGGACGTACAGAGGTTCATTCAAGTATTTGGCGCGGTAATGTCAATCTATAGTTTTCATCTGAAAAAGCATTATGGTATCCATCGAGTGGCTAGATGACATGCCTTTCAATTCTCACTTCAAAGTTAAGGACTGGACTGAGCTATGACGCAATGAACAGCGAAGGTAAGTGTCTTTGCACATTTACAACTAAACACGCGACTGACATTACATATATCAAAATTTTCAGGCCTGGGATGCTACGCACCACCAAATCCGACGTTGTTTCCCTATCGCTTACATTCCACTGTAGTATATCAATCGCTTCCTTGTGCTGGGGTTCGCTTACATTGACCGCTGTCCTGAGCGGGTACTGCTGTCAAAGCTCCCAGTTGTGGTTGAGTGTGTCATGACTACACAGCACAAGAATAATATTGTTGCGCTCCTTGGAACATTATCGGAGTTGTACCGTGCTGCACATGTAATGCCATATTCTGTAGTGAAGATGCGCTAGTGCTCACATTATTTTCGCAATTTAGGTATACAAAGGACGAGCGACGTGCTGTGGAAGGTTTACGTTCTTGTGGATTGATGCTTAGATGGTACTTCAAAGAAATGGATTTCACGGAGGCCACAGGTATGCTTTATATGGCGAAGAAACCACAAACGCTTACCTTTTCGCGATATGTGGTCGGGGCACAATGTGCGTCCGCAGGCGTGCTTTGTCTAGCATTTCTCCACATGTTGAGAGGTTAAAAAGCTGGTGTTGTTCTCTCCTTCGCTTCTCTATCTTCTCTCGTCCTCTTTACTTTGACACTTCACCAGCGACTGCATATCACTCGTTCAAATTATTGATATATTCATGTGAGTCTACCCACATGTTGACTTGGTATCTTCAGATGTTGACGATGTCTTTCGCATTTAGTGTTGTATACAACAGTCTTCGAATGTTTTCAGATAGGTTGGTGTTCAATATTGAGTAGGATGACACGCGGTTCATCTCATAATTTTCTTAGCGGGTCTATCCTTCCATGTTCTCAACCTGGGATCCACCCAAAGGCCACCACTAACATGGTCTCGGAGGACGTCCAGAAGTTTGCTCATCCCGACGATGTGGCCGCTATGCAGGCTGAGTATGTGGTTCTGCCTCATTCAAGACAATAAATCAAACTGACGGCCTTTGGCAGATTGGGTCAGGTCTGCGCGGAACAGGAATTTCTAAAGGCGCAACAAGGGTACGCGCCACCCTATATGAGTGTCCGCATTGACTCATGTATTTCTCTAGGTCTTCGGCGTTTTTGCAGGGTGTCCAAAATGATCTGTTGTCGTTTCCGACGCTGAACCAATTCACCGCTCCGGTAGCTGGTCTACCCCGGCTTCCCCCAATAGACCCGAACCAATACTATCATCCCCACCCCTCTGTCTTCCTTCAAGCGCCACTGGGAAGTCCCGCATGGTCTCAGCCTGAACATGATGGTGGTTTGTACAATAGACCTGATTTTTATCAAAATTACTATCCCCATATCGTCGATCTGGAGCTTTTGGGAGCAGTGGATCCCCGCGCGTATGGCCCCCTACCGCCATTATCCCAAGGGCATTTGCAGACGGGAATGTCTATCCCCTGGGCAACAGAACATACTGGTTACACATATCCTGGTGTCATCGTGGACACGATGACCAATGGCGACAACTTGGAGCCATCTTCCTTCGCTCCTGATATGACGCCGTGTGCAAAACCTCCCAAACGTAAAGCTAGCTATACTTTTATATATGAGGATGGCAGTTTGAGTTCGCCTCCCGCGCCAACCACACGCAAGCGTAGATGCTTAGACGAGGACGAGGACGAAATTAGAGAAGGGAAGTTTGGTGTTTACAGACTAGCGGACGCCAGCGCTATAGTCATGGCTGTGCCCGTTCATGACCCCCAGCCAGTGGACATCAGCAGCCGCAGGACTCATGACGCCCGTGGTAATCTTCTTCGAACGAGGAGATTCGGAGTGATGGAACTCGACGATTCCTACTCCAAACGGTCCGTCAAAATTACGAATGAACTACCCGCAGGGGTGACTTGCGTACAAGCATGCAGCTGGACGGACCAGCCCTGTGGATTGTTTGTAGAAATGCACAAAATCCGCGTCGCAAATCACCTGTGGCATTGGCACGGTGTCAAGCCAAAAACCACGGCTCCCTGCAAATTCGAAGGTTGCTCGGACACAGAGGCGATGTTCACGTTGGTCCGTCACATTGAGGTCGTCCACTATACTACGTCCTTTGAATGCACCTATTGCGGTCAACGTTGCTCGAGGTCCGATTCTTTGGATCGGCATCAGCGGAGATGCGATCCGCTTCTTGCTAGCAAGGCTCGCGCTAAGGGAGGTCGCAAGTTCAGTCCCAAAGACCAGAAGAAGCTTATTTATGGGTATATCGCTCCTGCCCGCGACGCGAAATAATCTAGTGTACGGCTGTACGTTTCCCTGACCTGTATCTGTCGCTGCTGCTAAATTCTTGTTGCCGTGCTCTAGTATTTTCTCCAATTCTTCACGAACATTTACGACTACGACACTCGTTTCACTCTATCTTATATATATTTGGCCAAATCACTTCAGATCATCGACACTCCTTTTGCATCGAACATTCGCTCGTTTTAGTTTTCCTCTCTTCGTTATTACTTGGCATATCTTCCATATGTTTATTGGATAAACCTTATTATACGCTGGACGTAGATATTGAATCTCATTATGTCACTTGATGTGAGTGGCTGTTAGATGGAAGTTGAATGATGGCTTAAGTGGAGCTTTGCACCGTACTTGTTATGGATAAAGAAGCAATGTGCTTATCCTACCCGGCCGTCCGCCTGATAACAATATACACTTCATGTGAGGGTTATCCATCATGCACTCTCGCTGGTATACCGCGCGGTCGAATACCATTTGGGAGAGAAGGGGAGAGAAGTAGCACAGCAATTGTAGTGTTCAAATGTCTCTCATTGTAAATCATAGTAGCAAACGTCCGAAAGTGAATGGATCGCTTGTAATATCGAACGCAAGTATCGCATGCAAATGATCTACCCGTCCACCGACAAATAGGGACCCGATCCACACGAGTGCCCAATTGTCCGGATAGCTCGCCTTCGGGCCAGATATGAACGCATTTGACGACCTTGCTGCTGGAATGGGACTAAGGATATGCTTCTATGTAGGTCTTGCCATCTCTGATACTGTCTGGGAGGGTGAGAGAGGGGCAAGACGGCGGGTCCAGGGGAGTTGAGGAGAGTAACAAGGATAGTGAGATAACGAGTTCACATGAGGAATACTTTTGAGCTTTCCTGAGTCCTGACAATGTTCTTCCTGTTGCCAGTGCATGGCGTGAACGTGTACCCATTCATCGACGTGCGACAACCATCATCCTTGTGCAATGGACAAACCCAGGCATAAAACCGGATGAACAACTCCGAGTCATGGCAATACAGATGTCTTGACAAGGCCCTGCAGGGAATGTTCCGTGAGAAGCTAGGGCGCATGAATGGTATCGTGCCCATGCGCCCATGAGCGGCTACAACTGGCAACATCAGGCAACCATGTGTTTATTTCTAGAAGTTGCACGGCCTGGAGTACACACCATGAGTCCTATTCCAGGACAATTTTCGACGGAGAACGCACAAATGATTCGATATCATTGTCCCACACACCTTTTCAGTCACATAACTTGAAATCAAAGCCAGTGATTGCTGGGTGTCAGATGGGCCTGATTGAAGGGATTGATGATCAGTCAACCTATTTTCTGTGAAAGCTCTGTACTGGTTGTCAGCGGGATATGGTCTTGTTGCTGGTAACGTGCCTTGATAACGTTGCCAACGATATTTGGAACAACAAAGTGTCAAAACTGCTATACTTGGCTATACTGGGCTATAAATAGGTTTTATGTTATTGCGATGATCCCAAGAAAGAAAAACAAAAGGTTTGTAACATATAAGAACGCTCTTAGATCAATGGAATTAGTTGCCCACTTTTCGATCCACTGATTGGGTCTTTTCACCTTCCACGCACACGAAATTTGGCCTGGTGCCGTATTACTGTCTTTCATTCTTCCAATAGTTCGCCAGTCGATCTCAAATTCTGTTGTAAATTTTACTAACTGTTCCAGTTGTCGCTAGTCGACGTCGCCCTCACTGTCTTTTTCACTCTCAATTTGTACTTGCAAAGAAGTTGTTCACGCGTGATGCAGTTGTCAATCGTTTTCGCTGTGCTATTAGCATGTATTCTAAACAGCACCCCATCTAATGCAATCCCTGCGAAGGCGCGCCACCAGATGCGGGCTGGCCCAAGGATGGTTACGATGCCACTGAAGCGGTTATACGTTCCACGGACCGATGTCCACCCACAATTGGTGAGCCGATATGTTCATTACTTCCCCATAGCCCCTGACTATTTGATGGCACAGCTTCTCCAACAACACATCAACCGTGGCAACAAACGCCTTGCGCGTATGACTGGACGTTCAGAACCCCCTGAACATGAACTCCGTGCAGAGATGCATAAACGAATGTACCTTCTGGAAAGTGGTTCAGTCAAGACCAGTAGTGCTACCACGGGGACAGGGAGCAGCTTTAGCAGACGCCGTTGGCGTCATTCCAAACCTGTTACAAATACAGCAAATAATGGTTCTTCTACCACCAATAGTTCTTCCACCAGCACTGATGGTGGAGTTTCTGCTCTCGACATCGAGGCCGCCGAAAATGGCGGTCTCACTCCTGCTAATAAACCTACTGCTAACAACACTCTTGGCCTCGCTATTGAGTGAGTCCAGTCGTTCTTCCACTTAAATGGATTAACTGATGATCATGCAGTGCGGATGATGTCGGATATATCGCCACTATCCAGATCGGCACTCCCCCTCAGAACTTTAATATTCTTATGGACTCTGGTTCCGCCGACTTCTGGGTCGGTAGTGAAACTTGTCAATCTCAACAGGGTACTTGTGTAAGTTCTTGTTAATACAAACCGGTATAAACTGCTCACACCAGTTAAGGGGAATCATACTTTCCTTGGCTCTCAGTCGTCCAGCTCTTTCGTTCAATCCAATCAAAATTTCAATGTGACTTATGGGTCTGGAGCCGTTGCTGGTGTTCTTTGCCAGGATAATGTCAACATAGCGGGTTTGCAGCTAAACAACCATACCTTTGGCGTAGCAAACGAGGAATCTGTGCAATTCTCTGCAGATACCGTTCCTTTTGATGGGCTGATGGGTCTTGCCCAATCAGTCAGTCACTTCTTGATCTCGAGGCACCAATAGTGCGCTGACAGATTCTTTTGCAGACGCTTTCCAATGAAAAAGTCCCAACTCCTGTCGAATCTTTGGCATCCAATGGTCTCATCTCGTCGGCTATATCGTCTTTCAAGATCTCGCGTCTGGCTGATCAACTTAACGACGGCGAAGTTACATTTGGCGGACTGGACTCCACGAAATTCGTTGCCAGCACCCTTGTTACCATCCCAAACGTAAGCAAGATAGGGTTCTGGGAGGGCGCTTTAGGCGCGATCACTGTCAACGGACAAGACACAACCTTGACCGGGCGCACTGCCATTCTTGACACCGGCACCACCCTCATTATCGCCCCTCCGGCGGACACCCAGGCAGTTATAACCATGCTCGGTGGTAAATGTGATACTCAGCAGTGTACGATTCCGTGCACGTCGAATGCAAGCGTCGCGCTTTCCTTTGGAAATGCGTCGTTTTCTATCGACCCCAGAGACATGGTGGTGCTGCCTGTCGACATCAATGATCCAACTGGTGACTGCACAGCTGGGATTCAGCCCGGCACCGTCGGGACGAACACGGAATGGCTGGTATGTGACTCTTTTCGATTGTATCAGATTGGTCCCTTGACTCCGTTTGGCAGGTCGGAGATGTGTTTTTGAAGAATGCGTATTTGTCCGTGGACACACAGAACAACCAAATTTCTTTGGCCAAGCTTTCTTAGATTCTACCCCCCAATAGTCACAGAGCGTAGTGTAATTGTTTTCTACCAGCAGGATCGCGGGTTCGATTCTCGCTTAGGTTCGGGGAAAGGCATCAGATTATCTTCAAGCTGTATACTAAGTCATTACTCATTGCTATCATCATACACAATATCAATTGTCTGGAGTCTGAAGAATAAAGTCTACGCGGTACACACATAATACAACAATAAGTTTGACTCTACTTTTTTCTCAAAAGTTCCTTCGCGATTTCTTCGTTGTCCGCAGACTGGTCTGGCAACCAAAAGGCCTGTACAGTGCGCCGTCAGCACAAGACACGCAGACGATAAAAGATCGAGATATTCACCAATTCCGCCCCTGCGGATACAATCATAGCTAACCGGGGGTTGAATCTCACACACCTAGACGGACCAGGATGACCATCAAGAGTAGCAAGCGGCTGAAGCCGCGTTGGAGGTGTCTTGAGATCAACGATGCCTGACCGCACAGGCAAGTTTTGGACGTCCCATATGATTATTTTCCCGTTCAAACTGCCGCTGACAACATACTTGCTATCCGGCGTCCAGGATACCTCCTCACCACTGTTGCCCTTCGAGGGGTCGATAGTTTGCGGGGCATCGATGCGTCGCCGCTCCAACCCAACGTGACCCTCCAACTTGGCCAAAAGATGACCTTCAAACGCGTCCAAGATGTAGTGCGCATCGCCAGAGCAGCCGACAAGGATGTATTTCGCATTTGACGAGAATGAGAGAGATGTCATGTATATCGGACGAGGTGGATAGCTGACAAGGGCGAGGGTGGGGTCTTCTAGCGTTATGGTCAAGAACGGGTCCTTGTCGTAGTTTGCTTGGTCGTACAGGAGTATCCGTGAATAGTGATTCACGCCCACTGCGAATACCAACCCGCTGGAATCGTACGCGACGATGGGTGATGCGGGTAGGTTCAGGAGCCCGCGACATGTCGGTGCGCGGAGGTCCCATAATCGAACCGTTTTGTCTACTGAGCCGGACATGAAGCCGTCGTCAATGGGTGAAACTTCCAGGGAGACGACGCGTCCGCTGTGCCCCTTGAAATACTGCAAGTATTTGTTGTCGTGGAGTGAATGGTACCGAATCGTGTCGTCTTCCTTCGTCGAAGCGTGTACGACGGTAGTATGCCTATGCGTAAAGCGAGGAAGGTCGACCCCATATTTCTTAGAGTACAACGTTTTGAGATGTCTGAGCGCAACGTCAAAAATTAGTCGTCAGAAGGAGACAGAGGGTGGTAACAACTTGCTTGCCCGTCTTGCAGCTGTACAACCGAAAAGTCTCATCTTCAGCTGCAGTCAACACCTGATCTCCCCGGTCATCGAATGTGATGGCGGTGATGTGTCGTGGCCCTTGATGTGATCTAGCGACAGGCGTTGACGGCGGTGTTGGTTCAACTGCTCCCTTGAAGATTTTTGCGGGCTTCAACTTTATCTGGAACGGACCTGTCAGCGCACGCATACAGAAAAATATTCTGTGCTTACCATCAACGCATTTGAGAGTGGAATCGTCGCTGGCGGAGGTGCTGCTGCATTGCCGTTAGCGGTCGTTGGTGGAGGCGGCATTGAGAGGTTTGTCAAGGATCACTTTGGGCATCTGAGTTTCAATACTGCTTTTGCCGGCTACTCCCCTCAACTTGAAGGATGGCTGAGGACGAAACTGCGAAACTATGGAAGGTCAATCGGACAATCCATGAACTTGTAAAAGATAGGGTGCGAAATCGCGTTTTTTGGTGTATTGGTGCATTTTAACCAGTCGTTGACGAAGGGGTACCAAGTCTCGGACGATGAGATCAACATGGACCTGGCCACATTCAGGTCGCACTATGCAAACAGTGGAGGCAGCGTCGAGTCAGTTGCTGTTATTATGCACTTGCAGATGTTGACTGGCATTTCTAGTCGAAACCAACTCAATTTCTTCACGAACTCTAGAGAAAATCCAGCAGATCAGATTTTTATATTCTTTTCGGATGAGAAAAGCGTCGGCGTTAAAACAATGCGGAAGTTCGTCTATGTACGCCCCCTGTACCCGTTCGTCTGATGTAGGGTGAACACACAGGCTATTGGGTATTCTCGAGGAGAAGTCGATCATGCGGGGGATCATCATCTTTCCTGGCAATATGACGCCGTCTGCGCGAAAAGTGCGAATTTGATTCTTTGTTCTCGCAGTAGCGATCTTATGCTTGTTTTTTGCAGGTAATTGCAGCAATGTCTCAACAATATCGGCTTGAGGAGTTTTCAGAAGCTGACCTACTCGTCAATATCACGCATCACACGCTGGTTCCGCGGCATGAGGTATTGACCGTTGAGCAGAAAAAACAACTTCTTGAAAAATAGTGCGTTTTATTCTCGGAAAGACTTGACATGTTCTTACATTGGGATCCACTTAGTCGGCTGAAGGAGACGCAGCTTCCTCGAATACAGCTGGCCGATCCCGTAGCACGATACTATGGACTTCGGAGAGGCCAAGTCGTCAAAATCACTCGTCCTAGTGAAACCAGTGGTCGATATGCCAGCTATCGTATATGTTTCTAGAGAAATATGTTATGGTTTGCATAGATCTTCTATTATCATATTCACATGTGTACTAGCACCAGAACGTGAGAGAGCTCACGCGGGGGTACAAGGTATTTGTGGCATTCACCTCCGACAGGACTGTACTACTTCGCAGGAGCGACGTTCCCACATTCCTTGCACTTTCTCAATTCTTCAGTCGACATCCAGCGCTGGATAACGGGCTTCAGTTGCGTCCCGAGGTCGGTAACGTGGAACGTTTCCTTGTGAATGATAGTTGGCTTGGTATGGGAAGGGTCACGGCAGTACCATTGCAGGGAGTCTGAGTGCGGAGAAGCGTCAAATCACATTATCTGGCATAGTAGGAATCTGTACGCACCATGAGATGCGTCCGGACGAGCAGCCTCGATAACAATTCCGATCGTATCGGCGAAGCGGACCGGGTTGTGGGGCGTGTTGGCTAGCAGGATTCGGGTAAAATCGATTCATCTGATGATGGTGAAATTGCTCAACGTACCTGGGAGTAAAAACATCTCTCCTTCCTCGATCCTGATATCCTTGAATTCATCACCGTCTACCACTCTAAGCAGCATGCCACCCTTGTACTGATAGAACCATTCCTAAAATGAAATCTATACAATATCTTATCTTAGCGATCGTAGAGACGCACTTCGGTCTCGTTCACATGATAATCATTTCTCTCATTGGGACCGCCTACAGCCATCACAGTGAAGTCCTTTTGCCTGTATAGGCAGAAGTTGTTCACAGGAGGCTTGAGTAGATGCTGATTCTGGTCGAGCCAGCGTGGGAAGTTGATAGGTGGAAGGAGAGGCATTCTAAGATCTGTTCGATGTTTGGTACTAAAAGATGGGTAAGGCACGACTTGTAAACCCCAATTCCTTTTTGGGACAGTTCAAAGTACAGAGCGGTACTACATACGAACACAATAGGTTTCTATGAAAAACACAGGATCACTCGGTTGGCGAGTACTAGCATAATGGCACAGACCATTCCTGTTTCAATATATAGCATCTTTGGTTTCACTCTACGTTTACCATATCTTTGTTTCATCGTTTTGACGCGGCTGCCGTGACCCTATCTTCATCGACCCTGTCACGATTTCTTGCTTACGCCTCGGGTTCAGCCGGAACGATCACACTCTTACCGTGTTAGATGACCCACATGATTTCATACAAAACTCCTCGAACTAGCAGCAAGAATTTACACATGGCGTTGGAAATTATATAGGCTACCGACATCACCAACGACTGGAGCTTGAACTTTCCTGTTGAAACAGTAGCTGGTGGTTAATACTACTATATATGTAGTATCCATCACCATCATAGCGCTAGAAGCGCTGAACGGTGGTATATCTAGCACAAAGTTCGAACAACACGTCGTTACATCCCAACTTCCTCACTCCCTCACATCCATCTCTCGAGTATGAGCCTAGTCTCAGATGATTCTAGTTGGCGGCCGTCGATCAGTTCGTATGAGTTTTTAAGCTATTGGTTGGGTTCGTCATATCAGCTACTGATGCTCTCAATCTAACATTGACTTGCGGTTTCACAGTTGCTGCCGGTGCCGTGGTAGCATACGATTGGGGTGAGCAAGACCATGTTCAAAGACTGCTTGACATCCTTATGTTATTTCCAGTACTAACACTCGGTCAAGAGGTAGGTCGATGTCATCACCGAGCAGTCAACTCGCTAAGAATAGTGTTATAGATTGAATTGATCTGGGTGAGTCACAGAGTCCCATACTATGAGGAAGAATATAACGCAATGAATTCGCGACAGAAGCAACGCTGGTCTCTTATGACTGTACTGTACCTGGTTGTTCGTAGCTCATTTCATACTATAGCACGGTTGGAAAGTTGTACTAACTCCAAAATGTTCTAGACACGCTATACTGGAGTACCATATTCTGTGTATGTTTTTGACGCCAACAAGTTGGTACTCTACTAATAACTCTCTCATCATCAGTATTCGCGTTCTGGGTATGTCTCATGTGCACTGTGTTCGATTCTTCTGACCGACAACACGCAGCATTTACGCCATTGATCTCCCTAACTGATGCAGTGGGTATTCCGTAACCACCTCATTTTTATCTAATGAATACATTCATATGCAGGAGTGAGCGAGTTTTTGATCATTAAACTTGGCTCAACATAATAACTTAATAGGTGTGAGTCGAATGTTTGATACTAGTGTGAGGGTGATCACTAATTGGGTGTTTCAGGCAACATCATGTACTATGCTTTAAATGGGACAAATTCAGTCGTATTTACCATGTTGGGCGGTGAGTTACCCAGTTGCAATACCTCAGTGATATTGACTCGACTGGAAATGATGCAAGTCATTATGATTGCTCGGTTGCATGCCATGTATCAGCGATCTCGAGTGATGTTTATATTCTTCGTTATTATATTCCTGGCTATTATGATTGCCTGCGTAGTATTAATGGCCATAGGACTCAAGGATATTATAGGGGAGGGTAAGCTTTACTTGTTCACTTTCAAAAAAAAAAAGCTCATCAAATGAACATAAGAGGAACTGATACTCTCTGGTACATATGTGTGCGGCTATAGATATGAGGGAGGCTTCCAGCTTCTGTTTTCAATGGTGATGACACTCAACACTGTTTGGGAGGTCCTCGCACTGTGTTTTTCAGTCTGGATTGCTGTGAAACACTTCCGTGACCTGCGACGACTCGGCCCATCGACAGGAGGGTACTGTTTCGGAGTCATGATGAAATATCATATGTTTTATTTTGCAAGGTGAGCTTCTAATGTGAATGTCGTTATCTTTTTCTGCTGAAGTTCCGCGCGTGCTAGCTTTGTTTGTCTCTCTTGCCTCCAGCTTAGTTCTTTCTCTCCAGAGCTCTTTGTGCGCCGACCTGTTGCTATATCTGCTTGTAACCACGGCTCATCATTTCTGTAGAGTTCAAATGCTATTGGAGAACTGACACTCGATGGTGCTCTTCAAATTTTATTGTGCATAGAGATGTTCGTGCTAGGACCACGCCTCATCCTTAGCGTTCGAGAATATCATGCTAAGCTTGTGGCCAATTCCGACGCGGAAACTAGCATGACTTCGATTACCTTCCAGGAGCGTATAGATGTACCAACTAGCAGTACTGTATAGGGAAATGCTTGCCAAGTGTTTTGCATGGAGATACGGTCAAGGATCTGTGGTAGTGATTATGGTGTTTCGAAGTATATTTAAAACGAGGTTCATATAGACAAACAGTACACCGGGTTACCAGCATGAACCATCCACATCATCACAGTCGATGCCTAGTGCAGCGATATCTGCGTAGCGCAAATTACCGGCATGTCCACCTGGCCACTCGTCTGCACCACTGTCAAAATTGTGTATAGATGATCTTGAAGGTGTCCGTGTCCAATCATGAACCACCGAAGGTTTGACGAGGATATTTAGGAGGCAGCTTCTGGATGACTCCAACGGAGAATCGAGAACGCATAGAATGATGCAGGAAGGATCTCAGGAACATTACATTCTCGTGCGAGGCATATAGCCTCTAGGGCACACTTTAGACCGATCTACAGGAGAAAAGGGAAGCTCACCAGCGGTATGATGGAATGTAGCATAAGTCATTTTGGTGAGGTTTGAGGCCAGCGTGAAAATAGCTGGCGTGTGCTCCATTGACTGACCTGCCAACGTTGGTGGCGTGGACATGACTCGGACGCGTCGCGTCTAATCGTGGTAGTAAAATTTGTTGGTAAGTGAAGTTGTTCTATATTCCATCGTTCTGCATTACCACCAGTATCATCTCCCGTAATTTCAAGTTTCCGTTTACGCCTAGGTAGTATGGCACCGTCACCATACCCCACGCCTGCCTTCTTCCTTAGAACCTCTATGTCCTGTCCAGCCTCTTCGGCCCACTGAAGTACAAGATGTCTTCCAAGTACATACGTGTGTCGTAGCACAACGTATGCGCTTTCCGCTTCGTGCCACTGGATGAGGAACTCCAAGAACGCGAAACCACACGAACGCAAGTTGAACTTCTTCGGAAAACGTACCGATTTGATATGACTATGGGCACTATATATATATTATAGGTGCGGGTTGAATGGAATGTTAGGCACAGATGGTAGATTGTACTGACCTGAACAGCTCTCTGATATCTTTCTTCGTAGCTTCGAATGGAACATTTTCACGCTCTTGGTAACTGCATTGTTGTTAGGCTCGTTTTCTATCCCGCGCCCAGCAAACTTGACGTGTTATGAATGTCCGTCAAATGTAAAGTCCTACATGCTCTTCATAGCCTTTTTCGCATCTTCAGCCATCTTAAACCCCACGAAACCGTACCCCATACTTAGCCGGGAGGCTTCAGCACCAGGAACAGTAGGTCGTTTGGGATCAGGCTTGGTCTGTACTCGCGCGAACGAGAATCCGGGAAGGTCACGGAAGACTTGCACCAGACGCTCTGGAGTGGTACTGAAAGCCAACTTCTTGACCAACAAAGTCGTCCCAGCAGACAAAGCAGGCTCTTTCGCATCAACACTGCTGCCAGCTTCCTGCTCGGCGATAATGATTGGCTTAGATGCAGTTGTTAGCGTATAACCAGAGCTTCCTGCTGCATCTACAGTCTTTTGGAACATGCCCATCGGACCCTTCTTTAAGTACATGACACTACTTCCGAAGCTACAGCTCGAAAAGCCTTGGCACATGCCATGGTACCTGCTGGTGGAACAATGACGCAGCTGAGTTTTCCACATAACTCAAACATCTCACGTATCTGTTACACAGTGGTACCATAGGGGATGTTCTTCACGGGTATCGTAGTATCGGACCGGAAAATGTCGGTAAGACGACCCACTGGGACTCGGGGTATGACTTCGTCTCTTGGATAACGTGCGTCTCTGCAAGCCCACTGCCGCGTTATCTGATTCAGGTCTGCCTTGGCAATCCCCATACGAATGGCAATAGACGATGCCACTGCGTCGCTCTGCACATGTATTGCATGAGATTTCGATAAATAGTGCATAATACGATAAAGACTTGACAAACATCCACGTACAACATACTCCAATTGAACTCCTGCACAGCTGTGACTTCACGCCGAGAACTCCTCTTATCTTTGAACGTTTGTTTTTTCTCCTCGCCCTCTACTACTTCAAACTTGCCTTTACGGTCAACAGTAGGAATGATATGAAGAAGGTGACCTGGTAAGGACGCCTTGTCTAGCACCTCATACGCCGCGATGGCAGACGTCGGCTGCTTAAAGGTCACATAGATTAGACCCTTCGACTGCTTAGACAAGTAATCGATGGGCATATGGACCTGTCAGGATAGGGATAAGTTAGCGAAGTGATCATCAACACAGACTATAAGATGGGAATAGAAGTCAGATTAATTTTAATTTTCTACTATTAGTTCCCGGGGATCATCATATAACATCAGATGTCCCTAAGTGTTTATCATCAGGAAAAAGCGAAAGATGAGAATACACGACAAGACTACAGGATTCTCACCTGTGCAACTTCCTCAAACGGTCGAGACAGCTCCATGACCTCGGCTTTCGTATACGAGAAGAGGATACTTCGGAGAAATAATCGAGACGTCTGCATAATCGTCAAATTTGTTCTCGAGTCCTGGTGGTCCTCAAGGACGGCACTGTTTAACCTTCTGCTTGTCGTCTGATTGCTCAAAGACTGTATCAGGTGAGGTGATGAGTCTGATACCAAGTGCTTCGTTATTATCTTGTCTATCAGATGTCGTCGTTGTCTCGGGGGGACCGGTAGTACTGGACAAGATACCTTAGCTTCATTTGCCCATGACAGACCCTTTTTCGTGCGGAATTGCATGACATCTATGAACTGATCTAGCGGAGACGATTGTGTCGAAGGGGCT
Source organism: Suillus decipiens (assembly GCA_016695475.1). Classification (NCBI taxonomy): domain Eukaryota; kingdom Fungi; phylum Basidiomycota; class Agaricomycetes; order Boletales; family Suillaceae; genus Suillus; species Suillus decipiens. The sequence continues at coordinate 231,498 of MU173002.1, forward strand.
GACGCGCTCGTCTTACATTCTTGTCTGGTTTCTGAACATGTGGTCGTGATGATGGTCCTGGGTCAGCAGTGGTATCCTCCACGCGTCTTCTCTTATTTGGTCGAGGGATTGGAGCATCTTTGGTGCCCTGCAGGCTGCGGGTAAAATTTTTAAAACCACTTCGGCAGAAGAAAAAGCTTACTGTGACAACTATGACATCAATTTGCATCGAGTCAATGAATATGTGGTCGAACTAGTTCCTTCTAGCTTGTCGGTCCGTCTTGAAGCCAACGCAACCGAATCGATGCGATGTACCATCTTGCTTGAGTGAAATTTTTACATCTGTGATGGTTCCAGAGGGAGCACCTTGTTGTTCGAAAGTGCTTTCTGAGGCGACCTGGCGCGGGTAGATTTTTCACAATCAAACGACATCGTTACAAAAATTTTGGATAACTGCCGTTTGATCTAGCTAGTAATGAAGCCGTGCATGTCGGAAAAAGGTACTTAAGTGATCTTTACAATGCCGCCGGCTTATAAATCTGAACACATGTATCATAAGATATAAGTCCCTTTTAAGGCCGATGGGAGAAAACATAAGTTGCAACTGGTCAGTACTACTATCAGTTGGATGGACTATGAGCGGCGTAAGTAACAAAATAGCAGTATGGAAAGCCAGACTACCGTGCTCTACTTCCAACTTCTACTTTTCTGAACTTTCTTACTAATGTAAGTAGCTTCTATTGCCTCCGAATTCCACTTTGTGCGACCCGCGACTGTTTGAAAAATTTAAAATTTATTAACCAATTAAGCTGAACCTCTACTCAAACCATCCATAAGTGAATGTCAAGGTGTGTTCTGATAGAAAAAAACGTTGTCATCGGCAGGATTTAAACATTCTGTTGTACTAACCATCAGGCTAGGCTAAAACCGGTTACGGTGAACTTCCAAAGAAACCATTACGGCGAGTGAATATCAAGGTGTATTCTGGTATTAAAAACCTCGTTGTTGGCAGGTTTTGAACCTACACAGTGAAGGAGAAAGAGATTTTGATTGTGTTGTGGTAACTACCTGGCTAAGACCAGCTGCGGTGATCTTCTAAAGCATCCATCCGTGAGTGAATATCAAGGTGTTTTTCCGATAGAAGAAAAACTGTAATTTAGCAGGTTTCGAACCTGCAGAGTCCAAGAGAAACAGATTTTGACTCTGTTGCGGCAGCCACCAGGCTAAGACCAGCTACGTTGAACTTCTATAGCATCCATTCATGAGTAAATGTCGAGGCGTGTTCCAATAGAAAAAAAACCTCGGCGTTGACAGGTTTTGAACCTGTACAGTGCAAGAGAGACAGATTTTGATTCTGCTTCTGCTGTGGCAACCATCTGGCTAAGCCCAATTATGATCAACTTCCAAATAAACCATCCATGAGTGAATGTCAAGGTGTGTTCCGATAGAAAAAACCTTGTCGTTAGCAGGTTTCAAACCTCCGAGAGAAACACATTTTGACTCTGTTGTGGTAACCACCTGGCTAAGGCCAGTTACGATAAACTTCTAAATAAATCATCGATAAATGAATGCGAAAGTGTGTTCCGATAGAAAAAATAAATGTAGTTCAGCAGGTTTCGAACCTGCGTGGTCAACGAGAAACAGATTTTGATTCTGCTGCGGTAACCACACTGGCCAGGCTAAAGAAGTCTTTAACTCTTGCACTTGACGACTCACGAGACTTCCCAAGTTCAAAACTCATGATTGACACGGCCCGAAAATGATGACATGGACAATAAAGTTCAAGTCTGAACGTCTACGAGACAATAAAATTGCCCCGACAAGGGACGAAGACTGATATAATTCTAATTCACAATCATTAGCGGTAGATTCAATACAATTGACATTACCACTAAGTGTGCATGGAGTTTCTAGAAATACAGAAGGAAATAAGCAGATACAGAAAAACGAGGACAATGAGACACTGTCAACAACGAATCATAGAGGCCATGGGGATTTCAGCGAGACGCGAACTTGGGTCCAAATGGCCAAGCGAACGAGCAATCAAAGAAGACGAGAGAAAAATATTATTCAAGGTCAAAAGCAACGGACACATGAAGATAACTGATTTGAATGAGGTCCCAGTAGTAAAACACTACTCCCCTATGGTAAATCTATAAAGTAAGGGAGAAAGGGTGGGAAGGTGCTCGCTAGCTCGCGTGGCTTTCGCTAAGGAGCGCTTGCTACGCTTAGGATGCTTGCTA
>MU173003.1:0-46410 GCA_016695475.1 Suillus decipiens
TACCTGCCTTCTCACCTTTGATTTTTTGGACCATAATGGCACCATCCAAGTTCAGCCTTTGTATTTTTAGATGGCGTCGCCTGGTTCATATGACATTTTTCAGTCACCGAATGAGCGCCTCCGCATACCTAGGGTGAGAAACTGCACGGCTTGGTGGCACAACCTACCGAAGCGTATCACATCGAGAGTGAACATACAGTCGTCACATCATGTGATGCCACACACGCATGTCACATCGCGTTGTCACGGTATCGTGAGTTTAAATGATACCACCACCGTCTACACCAGTGCGCCTTTTCGTGGTCATACGTTGAGTACATTCGTATAATTTTTGTACCCTCGATGATGCTAATGCAACAGAAAAAATTCCCGAGCTCCTAGGTCTGTTTCCGCCCTAACTTCACTAAGTTTGTTCTCAGCTTACTTAAATAATTGAGCCCTGAAGCAAATACTTATCATCATGTCAGCTTTTGTCAGGTACTATGTCAGGGCAGGGTATGTCGGGGCCCATTGGCTGAAAGGGTTGTGAAAGGGTAATGCAACTATAGTCATATTAGGCCAAGTGAATGAATCAGTGATGTTGCCGTTGACGGTCACAGCGGCGCTGTGTTGCAGCAGCAACACTACCAGTGTCACGGTTGCAGGTACACACTACGGTACTTATAAGTCAACAGCTGCTTGCTGGAGATTCCCATTCGAATTTCACCACTGTGCTATTCGAAATGTCAGTCCCGGACCCCTTCGGTTTGCAGTTAGCCAAGGTGATTCAATCGTGCTTTTTGTCCAGCCTTTCTCTAATGTCTCTATTAATGAAGTATACTAATGGTAAGGTCTAGCTGGTGTCAATCGTATCATTATTCACGACTCTCCAAAGTCGCTGCATTAACAATCTTAGTAAGGCATGTCTCTGCAGTCTCATTATAGCTCTAATGTAACTATGACCAGATTTATGACTACTTTACCACCTTACACTCTGAGGTGAGACAAATTAGTCACCTATACCTCGCTGCTGATATTTCTTGTAGGTCCAATGGACCTGGGGACGGAAGTGGGGAGTTATTCGGATTGCCTTCACGATTTCACGATATGCACCTTTGATTGGAGCACTTATGACCTCGTACTGTAAGATACGCCAGTGCGCGCTGCTACGAAAAAGCTAAATCATAACCAGCCGCTGTAAAAACATGGGGGACGCAAGATGTGAGTACACCTTCGGTCTGTAGAGCGCCAGCTGCAACTCACATCAACATATAGTGTGCACCTTTTAATGATGCCCTAAATGGTTCGTCCACATAGCTCACGATATGTCTTGGTAATGACATTTCGCAGGCATACATTTCTTGGGCTTCATTGCCTCAGAAGGTTAGCCTTTTTGCACACCACGTTAAAGTATGTATTTACACTTGCACAACAGGTTTATTGATATGCAGGGTTTACGCCTTCTCTGGCAACAAAAGGGCTTATCTTATTATTCTTCTCTCTTTTGGTTTGGTATGATATCTCTATTTTCCTGTGCGCTACTGACCCGTATGGCGCAGGTTATCCTGGTGACCTCTGTCATTCTAAGTGCTGCCCCCATCAATTTCAACATCTCAGGCCCAGGTGAGGTCTCAAGGCCCACACTCTAGTCTTAGTATTCATCTCCTTCCAGTGGCCCCGCATTGCGTGTTGGAGGGAGCTCGTAGTAGTGCCTTCCCGTATGCACTATTGGCATTCTTTGAGATAGGTGAGGCAACTCAATATTGATTCAAAGTTCCTTACTGGATAATCCACTTTCAGTTCTCATGTCCATCACTGTATTTTTGAGACATCGACACTATTTGGGTTCTCATACTGTGCTGGTGAAGAGTATTTATCATGATGGATTACTCTACATGTTCGGCATCATGAGTATTAACACCGTCGTTACTATTGATTCCGTACTGACATCTCTGTAGTGATATCTACTGGCAATGTGATCGTTACTGCTGTGTTGCCTGTGAGTTCTTTCTTTGTTCTCATCAACCTCGGAGAATTGAGTATACCCCCTAGCTCTCGTACAGCGAGATGCTCAACATGTCAGTCTGAGACAGCATATAGGTAGATATATGACATCGAAAGCTCACATCCCTCATTTTAGACCTCAAATTGTTACACACAGTGTTCTTGCTTCTCGAATACTATTCAATCTTCAAGCAAGCAGGGAGACCTGCCAATTGACGAATTCGATAGAATTGCTATCCCGTGCACACGAATTTCAAGCGCGGCCTGGAGGCAGTGTGATGACTGACCAGCCAGATGAAGCTTAGACCACTGATAGTTCTGTGAGTCGCAGATAGTGCTTGTCATTTGAGCTTGGCTTGTTGACTGTGCCTGTGCTCACCCTTTTCAGCTTGTATTTTCCGTATCTTTCGTATTTTAGTGGTGAGCTACTACCACCCAGGTGTATGCGTTCTCCGTGCCAATAAATACATTTATGTAGAAGTTTTTTTTTCTTTGTCTTTTTTTTGAAAAATAGCAAATATCCTGGTGTACCGTTATGTAGGGTCTGAGATCTAAGACCAGGCTATACAAAGAGCCTGCCCCGATGTCAGACTTTATTGCATATGAGTTAAATTGCTGCGATGCTAGGATTCATATCGCCTACGGCTACGAATAGCCTAGGACATTGGAGGGGGACATTTCCCCGTGTAGAACAAATATAAAATGCATTCTGTGCCATAGTCAGTTGGCATTCGTTGCATCTTGTCCGCAACGAGAACGCGATTCCGTTCCATTCGTCTGTCGTTTCTCAGTGTTCCTCAGTGTCAGCCATGTTGAGTTTCCAGTAATCATAATCTGACTCAGGAATCCTGCTTGAGGTCTTGCGCCAGTACATGCTTGCGTGGACAAGCCATTGGTACCATCCCATAAATCATCAACATTTACATTAAGTTTCAACCCTATTTGCACTTTGTGTCGCTTTTGTACCACTTACTTATCAGAATCCCAGGTCGATTGAATTTGTCCGTGTTGCCTTTTCCCGGTCCTTTTCCAGTCCCCTCATGGCGCTTATACAACGCCAACTTGCCATCCTTTGCCACCAGACTCAAGCCTACCCCCTCATCTTCCATTCTCGCAGCATCCAAGATATCCTGAAGCACGAGTTACAACTTCGCGAGACCGTGCTCAGCACAGCGAGCATGAATTTTCATACTTTCTGAGCCAAGCACTACTTTCTCTAGGGTGTTGAAGTTGCCGCATTCGTGCTTCGCGATATACAAGAATGCTGCCTGAGAAAGATAGAGCTGTAGGTAAATTCCTGCCCAGTCGGGTTCTCGATAGGCAGCGCATGTCTTGAACTCGATGAGAGGCTTACGGGTCAAGTTTGCATTGAATTGTTTAGGTGAAAGAGACACCACGGATGGTTGGTACGTGGCCTGAGGCTTCTTAGTGTCCCTGCTGCTAGAGGCAGACGCCCTGCCAATACCCAGACCTGAGAATTCTGTTAGGAGGGTGTCCTCATCACTCGTGCCATTGGTAGAAGAAGTGCATGCCTCGATCGTGAAACGAAGGAGAATTTTCTCAGTTCACCAATGTCCTGTCAAATACAAGATGTTGCGATGAGTGACCTGGCTGAGAATGTGAATCTTATGATGGAAATCATCCAATGATGTCCAGTAGCTCTCGCAGCCGCGAGTGACTCTCGTCGCAGCTTTCTTGTACTCATGTCCATACCCCATAAAGCCTTGCAGCGTCGGTGCTCTGTGCCACAAGACGTGTGAACAAGAACGCCGAGCCCAATATTCCACAGTAGTACTTGCGGTAGTCTGGGAACTCTTGGCTTATGAGACTATACCAATGATGCAGGTAAAACGGTCTGTTACTTATCTCGTGCTGGTGTCTACAACGCCCGCCGCCCAGTCCCACCACCGACATGAAGATATCAGCATCTTTCACCAGTGCGAACTGTAATGACTCGAATGACTCAGATAATCCATTGGTGCACCCAAGTTGCCACGGTGTAACGTGTTCCGCCATATTCTTGGCCTTCCGGGCCCTTCCCTTCCTTGTCGAACCTTGGTGTCAGTGCGATGATTATAGTCGCGTAACAGATGGTTGTAGGACGGTCACGGTTATGGTGTAAAATAAATAAAAACATTGAAGAAGTTGTAATGGGTGGAGCGTGGGACTTTATAGGAATCTGCGCTGCTACAACTCTGGCCTCGACTCGGGCGACCACCTAAGAACGACTAATTGTCGACTAGCCTGGTGATCGATCACCATTCTTCTACGATCAACTGCTTGCTTTGTTCACAGAATATTGCCAATAGATATATTCAGAGTCCAGGACCGCCTTTGGATCAAAATGCACACTGACCTTGAATTTTAAAGTGGCGGCCGTGCATGCTGATGCTACGTTCAGATAAGTAGCATGTAATTGTTGTAATTGTTCTGATATCTTGACGCATGCAAGCCTCATTCCGGCAGTCAAGTATGTCCTTCGGGAAGACTTTTAGACTGTCAGCTCTCTTCAACCCTGTTTGGCATAGGCCAAGAATGAATCATTCGTTTTGATTGATAAGTGTGTGCCCTGACATGCTTGCTCGGATCCCCACCATTGATCCTGTTAGCATATACTATGTGCAACATGGACCTGTCAAACTACGACAAAGAAAGACAGAGAAGCACGCCTGTAAGGGCAGTGTTTTTCATGCTCGGTAGATCTGCCGTGCCTCTGGTCTTACACATAGCATTCCTACACAGATTTCAGTCTCCGCGGACTTCAGACTCTCGTCCGCAAAGCAGGAGGACGAGCTCGAGTGTTCCGGTGGTGTCAGCCAATCATTCCTCTACTCCGTTCGGATTAGCATGCAAACCCCACGTGGTATTCTGAAAATATGAATATGGAATGGCTCAGGCGCTAACCCACATTTGGCTCACCGTCAGGTGGAACTTTGTTGCGTCAGTTGACCTGGTCCGGCTTTGCGGACTTAGCGCTAATGGTCGACGGCTGTGGATAGCCGGATTTAACATCGACCTATTATTTTCATTCGCAGACTCTGAACTATCGGACAGAGTTGCCTCAAGAATATACATCAGTGCGGGGCTCATAACGCAGGTGTCTACCTGTCCCAACGTGCTTGTTACGATATCGGTTGGGATGCGAAAAGCATTTTCCACTAGACTGACAGTCTAAAGGAAGAGTGGGATTACGTCCAAGTTTTGTCCAGCTAACTTTCAGAAGACGACGAGGTTCACGAGGATTAACCGCTTGTGGATTTATTTCACGCAATCAATTGTAGCTTACACGATTCCCTCATCAATGTATCCACAATTGACTCAACACTGTGCTGAATCATAGTTCCAAAATGTCCCCCAACCTCCACGATCATAATGCCCGTGCATTTCCTACCGTTGGCTCGAATCAACCTGTGACCTTTACTGTTCAGATTGGACAATACTCAGGGACACGTTGCTCCGCGGGGGGCCGCCGGGACACTCAAAGTGACGTTTGATCTTGGATTCCTATCCGACCTTGCATGATCAGATTATGTATTTCGCCACCTTCGGCTTTGAGCGTGGTCGCGAGTATAACACCCTTTGAGCGAGCATCTGGAGGTAGCAAGTCACAGAATTACGTGATAGGGCGTATCGGACAAGATGTAATAGTAGCTATGAAATTCATTAACCCTGCAATATCATCCTTCTATCACCCTCTGAAGTGGATACGATTACGACTGAGCGTATACAAGAATTCGAAAAGGTCCGCTAAAGTCGTTACCCACCTCGGCGCTGATGGTGCATATAGTAGTTAGGTGGTTTAGTCAGCAAAACCTCTCTCAAACGTTGACTAGTGAATTCCCAGTCATGGGTCGTAGGAGCTCGCGTGCGAATCATTCATAGCCTGCTGGTGTTCTTGCCCTTGAGCAGCATGGATTGCGAAGCAGTAAGACAGGCTGCACCTGCCAGCAGTGAGCACAACCTTGGAAGAAGGGATAGTAGATTTTCAGCGACTTGACCGAGGGACTTTGACAATAGAGGCTTACAGAAGCAAAGACAAGTGATTTGTACCAGATGTAAGAGCCATGGACTTGCACCACCGCACCAGCAATGAGATTACCTGTGAGGAGTGCGAAGGAAATGACGAAGGGAGTTATGCCTGTGTGAGTACTATACATCGTAAATCTGTCAGTGTAAAGGTCTCGTGAAGACCGCACTCATACTGGCCCAATTTCATTGAGGTCTCTCGAAAATGATGCAGCAGTGGGAGTGATGAAGGATATGACTGGAAGCAAAGTCGGTTGACTTACCACAGCATATTGATGAACGTGACGCACAACCACCAGAAAAGAGACCATACAAGATACCAAAGGCAATGGTACCCCCAAGGTCTGTGGCTGCGAACATGAGGAACAGTAACCCCCCAGATATAACAGTGCACGGGATCATCACTGCATGCCGCCAGTTGTGAGCTCATCATGGTGTGACGCTAATGAATGATTCTACCGTTAAATGGTCCAACGAGGTCACCTAGAAAGTTCGGGATTGTCCTTCCGAATACTGAAGACGCGTTCATTATGGGGATCTAAGCCGTGTTCAGTACATGATCCAGTTTCGTTGCTTAACGACATTTACCGCGTAGAAACCAATATTTTTCGACAGTCCGTGCTCCTCTGAAAAGACTTGAAGGTAGAAGACTATGATAATACCGTGAGTTATGCAGCAAAAAAATAATTTCTATGACTTACATGGAACAAACAGGCCCCAGAATGTCAACGCGGCACTAATTGAAGACGTGAGCTCCTTGTGTGACAAAGTTTCAACAATACAGACCCAATGACACACAACCAATATCCGAAGTCGGATAATATTGCTTTAATATCGACTGGTTTCGCATCTGGGCGTTGCCTCCGGCTGGGTAAACGGGTTTTCATGACCAAGTTTGCGATTCCAAGGAGACCAAGATCGATGAAACCAGCTGCCCTATGGTAACCGGTCAACATCGATTTCATTGAAACGTTACATTACACACCTCACTCCCCATCCAAATCCGGCACTGCCGTTGAACAAATTATTAAGCATGATAGAATAGATGACAGCACCGAGCGACGAGCCTGCAAGGGGGTTTGCTAAATTAAAATGAAATAAATTAAAGACTTGCCAGCCAAGACTACACCCATCGCAGCAGCACGTCGCCGCCGGAAGTAGTGGGATGTGACGGATATTGCGGGAAGGAAAAGAAGTCCCATTCCGATGCCCATTCCGACACCTTGCGCCAAAAATATCTGATAGTATTGGTGCGGTTTTGCAAGCGATAGCATGAATATCCTGAAGTTATGTTGGTGGGGGTGTCTTGAGGATGGAGATCAAAACTTACGAGAACAGGTAAATGAGCGACCCCGCTCCTATGCAGTGGTGGAAATACCTGCTCAGAGTGAATGCTTAGATGTCAGATGAAAACAGAGAACGAAGACTCGAACCCTTCATCGAATAGTTTTCCGGCGAACAAACCTCCAGCAAATAGTAAGAAGGTCTGCATTGAACCAATCCAACTGATGTCACTGGCGACATACTGGGGAAGGTAATGGGACTGAAGACGGACAGGTATGTAAGTGGTGAACTGCGTGTAGACTAGAGGGAAAAGTTACAGAGTAGTATGCCTGATATACACCAAATGACTGCACTGCGCCGAATGTGCAAAAAAGTATCATGGACCTGAGTAAACGTGGAAGTCACATGTGAAAAGGTGAAGCGATAATGACATGAACTTGACACATACCCCCCGAGAACTGTTAGCCATGCTTGCAGGCCACCTTCGGGAAAGGGAGGTAGAGCTGGAGTTTGAGGGGGCTTAGCAAGTTCAGCGTCAACACCAGAGTTCTCTGTCTTTGTGAGTGCCGACTTGCTGTCGCTCAAAGACCTTTCGCCATGAGGAGCTGCGGCCATGGTTGGTACTGGAGAAAGGGGGACGGAAGAGGAAAACTGGTGTGGGAGGTCATGAAGAGTTCTTTAGGAATATGATGATTGGTTCGGATGATAGAAGTGGTTCTCTTCGAGCATGTTTGAATGTACACGAGGGGGCGTGATCAAGAACCCCCCCCAGATCACATTGAAAGAGAATTCTTTGAATCTGTAGATTCACGGGGTCCGATATATTAAGAACATGGGCATGAGAGAGAGCAGGCGCTAAGATTTGCCTAAATATTTAGATTGTAAGTTATTACTTGTTTGTAAAATTATCCAAGTTGTTCTTACGATTCGTTAAAATAATTATATGTTAAAGTCGTCTGGCAATTGCAACCGGTGGCCGGACTGCGCGCGCATCACCGCATGATTCTTATGGGCCACCATCGCACCGCATCTTGCAAATCACCCCCTCTTGCATGCGGTCCGTGGTTACAAAGCATAAAATTTTAAATATGCCAGATGACTTCCTCCCATTCTAAAAACGCACGAGACAGCGCGAGAGCCGCTGCTTCCAGATGAACTTCGGCAGTGTTCATCTTGGTTCAACCACCGCGACCTTAGCCACGGTGTGTGCGAAAACGTGTGACGCTCAACCGCAAGTAGGAAAGCCGAAGTAAAAAAAAAACATAGACCCGATCTGTAACCGAGGTACTCGAGCTTGTTGAACATGATGCAGCAATTCGCTGGGAAGACACCGAATAAGCGATGTGACCGACTCTTGACAAGGGGGCATGTGATTAGATAATCACTTTCGGATTATTCGCTGTCAGCAAGCGTTGGTAAAGTCAATGTCCTCCTAGCAAATTATTAGGCCAGTTCAGATTCGCAAGCTGACCCAAATGTTCTTATGCTGTACTTCGTGTCGCCATCGGGGATCTGAAGTGTTCCCAGATAATATTGGTTCATTGTGTGAGTGCTATGGCGATATTTCACTCGAGCATCGCCTACCTTACTCTTTTCATAGGCCACGACAGCTACAAATTGCTTCCTATCTGAAGAATCTACACTCATGGCCTAAATTCATATGTATCCCTGGTTCCTGACACTTAGCCTCTTCATGTCATAAACAAAGATGTTAATTTCCTACGATGTTATCCTCTGATTCTCAATCCGGTAGTTCGGCTGTGATATCATTTGACAGAATCGTTTACTTGGGCCCACGTTTTCATGGAGCTTAGTTCTGTTGTTTGGAATTGGTTAGTACTCACCCAACTTGACTTGATTATATGATTGACAAACTCTATAAAAAGCCGGCAAGATACTCGGAACAAAACATTCTGTCCTCCCCGTGACCCAGTCTCCTAGAACATGGCAGACAATCTCCCTCATCATCCTCTCTTCACCACTCGGCTCGAGTTTCTTCCCACTGATGACCGTGTATCCCTATCCTACCAACGCGCCAGGCTTCTCATGCACACCTACAGTACGTTGGCCTCCTTGATCTGCAAAACTCATAACGCACTTGCATATTCCTTGAATATAGATCTATCGGCTTCCGACGTTCAACTCTGTTCTCCCAGGTATTGGGCCATGATGACAGACCCTATCATGTCACTTGATACTGCCATGTTCACTATACTGGCTGCTCATGTCGGTCTTACTATCGGAACACTTTCCCGGCATCTTCACAATCGACCGGACCTCCGCCCTCTGGTCAACCGTCTCTTGCGTTTCGACACTGTTGGTATCTATCTCCTCACAGAAAGGGGTCACGGTCTAGATGCATTCAACATCGAAACAACAGCTACAAAGACCCCCGAGGGCTTTATTATCAATACACCTCGTGAAGAGGCATGCAAGTGCGTACCTTTTCTCAAGTACTATGAATGGCTCTACAACGAACTACATATAGATTCATGCCTGCTTCTACACCATCCTTCGGTATTCCAAAAGTCGCCTTGGTTATGGCCAGGCTCATGGTCGACGGCGAAGACCGTGGCCCTCGATTCTTCATTGTACCCGTCTGCAACGAGCACGAAATGTTTGAAGGTGTCGAGTCGATCAGACTTGGCGCCCGTCCCGGTACTTGCCCTCTCGATTTCTCTATAACGCGTTTCAACCACGTCCGCGTTCCATTCACTGCACTCGTGTCATCAAATATCTACGACCATTCCCGGCCTGCCTTGCCTTTGGAAAAGTGGTGGGATGAAATATGGCGCATACCTCTCGGAACTCTAGCTGTCACAGCGCCCTGGATATCTTCCATCAAAGCAGCTGCGTTCATCGCCGGTCGCTATTCTATGCATCGATCTCTTGTGGGGAAAGGGGCTGATCCCATACCTATTATCTCTTTCAGGACTCAACAGTGGCCCATTGCTCACGCAGTCGCTGTTGGCCTCGTTATGAGCAACTGGTTCCCAATGGTGGCCAAGAGTAGTAGTGATAAATCTCTGGATCATCGTGTTAGACACGGTATTGCGGTCGTCATCAAAACCACTGTTTGTCGACACTTCCAGCGTTGCGTGCCCGAAATTGCTGAAAGATGCGGTGCGCAAGGCACCTTTGAGCACAATTATATGGCCCGCATTGAGGTTCGTACGTATTTTATATGGTGATACTCGACTTGACGTATCGTATTCATTCAGAATGACGGGAAAGGCGTGATCATCGCCGAGGGCGATGTTCTCACTTTATGCATACGTCTTTTCTCCGAACTCCTCCTCCAGCGGTACAAAATACCTCTTCCAGACCCAAGCGAGTCACTTCTTGCTCAGCACGCAACTTCTTTATTAGAGGAAAATATCAGCCTTCTTAACAGCTTGCACGGGGGGCACCGTAGCGAGTCATTCAACTCTCTCATTCTCCCTCAAGCGGAGCTTGCCATTGAAGCCATGGGTCACGCGCTTGCTTATTCCGCCGGTTTGAAATCTGGCCTTCCGAAGCCAATCCTTGATGTGTACGAATGTGCCGTCATCCGCCGCGATCCAGCATGGTATTCCGAGAATGCTGGATTAACCCGAATTTTGCAACGCATCCGTGAAGATGAGGCTATTACATCAACCCTTCCCCATCTCGATAGTTACCTCAACAATTTGGCTATCGAGGACTACGTCTCTGCTCCCATCGTTTCTGACGAGGCATGGAAAGAGTACTACGACGCGATGCCCGTTTTCACTGGTAACGCTATTCCCATCGATGACCAGGTACAAGCCATGTTATAGGCTGTTCTAGTGTGAGTGTTAATCATGGTCTCTCTAAACTCCGCAGCTTACATCCTCAGTCGAGACCGTTCTTTTTTTGTAAAGTTCTCAGAACCCTCGAGGCTTCCCGAAGTTGTCCATACGCTATTTTTGCAATTCCCGGAGATTCATCTCAGCGCACACTCCCTCGGATTTCGGTGATGACCGTGCATAGTGTAATATCAAGTAGCTAGTACCGAGATTTTCTTTTTATTCTCTTTATATGTCGTTGTAATGTAACACGAGCTTCTACGGACCGTATGTATATACTTAATGACTTGCTCGTTGTATTTCTCTCATCTGTACGTTGCTATCATGAATCGGCAGTTGTCTTTATTCCCATCTTCCATGCGAGTCAACCCCCGAACGTCGTGCATCGCACATTCATTTCGCGAAACTCCACGTACACAGATAGGATGCGAGCTCCGTGTAGATCATATCTCGCTGTATTTACTTGCGTATGGAGAGTTGCGTTCCAAGTTGTTGGAGTACCGGAGGCAAGCGTGAAGATCACATCGCTACCTTTTAACGGTCAGAAGATCGAGCGAATTAGATTAGTCAAACGGATATCCTCGAAAGAATCCTTCGAAAGGAAAAAAAGACTTTGTTCTGTTTCAAAGCCGTTATACGTACGCATGTACTTACCCCGTTGTGGCGCGCTCGGATTACCGTCGACGTCGCGTATATGACCACCAAGTATGATGACATTATGGGTGCCGGCGAGTGTTCATAGCGTATACTGTATTACATGCCTTATGCGAGCGTGCCTGACTGCGACCAGGATTTCCCATCTTGGGCGTAATCATGAGCTCTCGGGTTCGCTGGTACAGAAAATTTTGGCTCAACTCTATTGCCCAGTGTGTTGCGGCTTGATGACTGAGCTGATGGGCAGGTGATACACATCCCCGTCTTTAGTCCTATCGCGCGAGAAAAATCGAAGTTGAAGGTACTAGAAGGACAAGCCTAATAAATTGCGTCGAATTACCTCAAGTGTGGGCAGGTCTAATCACCTGTTCGGGTCCGGCGGTCAATGGTTTTTAGAGCCCACTAAGTTGGCGGGGGCGACGAAGACGGACATAGTAATGGCAAGTAGTCTTTCATTAATTAGATAACATACGGTCTAACGTGCGATGAACCATCGAAAGCGGAATGATTGTCAAGGTTATCGTATATGGACCGAAGTTCAAGAAGGGATCAGTTACGGCGCAAGATGCAATCACTCTTCAGCCGACTCGCAAGCTGTCATAACTGAGTCTCGATGTCATGCGAAGAATAAATAAATACCTGATACAACACAAATGCTACAACTGGAAAGACAATCAAGAAGCGTGCTTGCTTTCATGCAATGATTCAAAGAACTGCCTGACGTCAGCTTCCCCGACTATTCTGCCTTCCTGAGCAAACGGTCGGAGATACGCGAGTAAATCGTCCCTGTGAAAATACGCAATGAAAGATTGTCAAAAGGCCCATTTGATGAAATGCTAACCGCATATCATTGAAAGCTCTGATCCCATCAATCGCCCTGTCACGCGGAAGGCGCTCCAATGCGCGCATACCCAGTTCTTCCAAAGAAAGAGCTAACATAAAATATTTGCATTAGCCCGCAACTATTTCAAAATAAGAATCAAGTATGCACCAGAATCAGGATCCTCCGGGGGTTCGTAGGTTTCTTCTTCCTCAAGGAGATATGGACGATCACTGAGGGATGGAAAACACTGAAATTCCCCGATGAACGGAGATGTAAGAACACGTGAGTATGAAAAGCTCACACGACTACAACGACACCACCGTTCGCGCCAACCTTCAGTCAAGAAAACATCGCCTTCGGCCAGGGGTGCTTTCGTATCTGACGAGTGCTGTGAACCCTGAAATATTGCTTGCGCAATCGGATTTAGTGCTGGGGCAAGACAAGGCGACGATGGCTCTGGTGAAATGTGTTGTTTTTTCCGCTCTGGTTCCTCCGAGTGAAAGGAATGCGACCGGCTTCGTTTTTGCCCTGGGGCTGCCAAAGAATCATCTATATCCAGTAGATCATCTTCCGTAGCCGTCGGCGCATCCACGCATAAAGAATTATCGCCTAATTTCCTCCATGGGCTATCTTCTGTATCGCGAACCACCATTATGACACCTTGTGTACCAGCATACCGGCGAAGGGTATCAATCGATCGAACGCATGAGGAGCAGACGAATGCGTCGTAGTCCTCAGCAGATATGAGCGGCAAAGGTAACCCTGAAGAAGAGGCTTCAGACTGGTTATCTTCGGTATCATTACCGTGGTCTGTGACTTCATGTTCAGGAACGGGAGACGATTCCCGCGAAGATGGTCGTGGCCGCAAGTGTAGACACGATTCATGGAACCAGTCCTTTGGAGACGACGGTATCAATGACAAACAATACGGCTTTATTGCACGCGCACGCACCTCGCACGCGAGACACTGGATCATTGTTTCCCTCTCGCATTTTGGATCGTATGGTCTTCCACACCGACAAAAGATTCCCCTAAAATTCTTGTCATATGAATTTTCCCTGTTTTCCTCCTCTAGACTGCGATGTAGAGTGCACCCGTGTGGGATAGCGGTCGTTGGGCAGTCACATCGGAAATTGCGCTTGGGGAATAATTCTATTTGTTCGTGATCCGTGTGGCACGCGATGGAGCACGAAGAACATAGGCCGCGGGGCAACTGGCAAGTGAGGCAAAGATATACAGCTTGTCTGATCGGGCCCAGGGTGTACGTGCAGCGAGAAAATTCGTGAGGTAGGGTCAGAGCTGCTTCTCGAAGAAGTTCATCCTGAGAGGCAACAAACTCCGTCAGAGACCCCAGGGAAGTCATTTTCAGACTTTGTGTTCATAAAGTGGGTTTGTATGGCACTTGTAGGTCCTGATGGGTGCTACTTACCCAGGTAGGAGATGGTTACAGATTCGCCACAAAGTTCAACTTGAGAAGAGGATGCCCAAGTTTCACTCAGAAATTAAAATTAAATAAATTATGTAACTGAAATTAATTCGAGGAGAGAATAGGCATAGCAGCTCTGAATTTCGAGGCTAAAAACTCAATCCGAAGGTCAAAACCTTGCGCAACAGTATCGAAATGCGCGGAATAATATTATGGTGCTAAAATTTGCGTGTACTATCGTAAAAAATACTCAGCGCCCTGTATCTGACTAGCATGGACTTGCAAAGACAGATTCCTTTATAAAAATCACGCTCCCTGACTCGGAAATCTGGAGATGATCAACGTGTCAAGACTGACATCCGCTTAATTGTCGCGCAAAAATGAAGTGATACTGAAAGCTCGTGTTTCAGCATCGCGGACAGTTTGACACGACCGCCGCGTCGAATGCCGACACACCAATGACAAATGAGTTGTTCGAAGTCTGAAACAAGGACACCAGTGATGAAACGAGCGAGGATATGTACTTACCGATACTGATGACTGACCCATATTTTCTCGCCGCTGTGACAGCGGGAACCGGGAAGACCAAGATAAACAAAGAGGAAGCCACGCATCATGACTTAGCGCGGCTTGTAGCCAGCCATTGCATCCGAAGAAGCTGATAGTTAGACCCATTTTGTCTTACTGCAAGAATATTAGAAGAGGGCGCGGAGATGTGCAAGAAGATGCGGGGAAGAAGATGCAGGAGTGGTGTATCAGGGACAACAGAGGTGAGGGTGAGGTAAAGTGCGAGTGGGCCTAAAAGCGTTGCAACAAGCTATGGGTAGAAAGAAGACATGAATATGCGATAAATCAAGAAACTGCAAGAAGCCTGACATTACTCACCAAAATCTTGGCTGAGCACTCCGAACTTGCAAATTCAATTCTTCAAATGAAGATTGTTATAACCAACTGGCAGTAATTTTAAAGCAGATACTATAGGTGTGAGACGAAAACCTGTTAGAACACCAAAAAAATCAATGTATGTACTTATTTTACTTACTACAAAGTCATGTCGTTGGCATTGAGCAAGAATTGGCGAGCCGGCATCCATTAAGTCAAAACGGAGCGTGCCGGGCCGTCAATTCTTGACCTACTAATGACCGTCACGTTGAACCTCGGGCTATACTTGGACCCGTCTACACCTATAGTTGGATTGCCCACACGCACACATACACCCTCATGATCAGGTCGAACCTTCGACGCCTCATTGGATATTGATATAATTATGCATGAGTACATAATGGAATGAGCGATAAGTGTCTCACACTAGCCATCCTTTCATCTTACTTTCTCGGCAATACCAGATGGCTATCCTCGACATCGACGAAGTTCGTGCTTCCTTCCCGTCCCTGGAATCAGGGTACATCTACGCAGATAATGCGGGAGGATCACAGACTACTCAAGGAGTGATCGATCGGGTCGTAGATTATCTCACCAACACCAACGTACAGTTGGGAGCTGACTATTTTGTCAGCATGCTAAGTACCCAGCGTGTAGATGAGGGTTCTTTTACCGCTGCAGAGTTGTTCAATGCTGCTTCCATTGACGAGGTCGTATTTGGGCCTAGTTCGACGCTGATTTTAGAGAATATCGCGAGAGCGCTTGAAAACGATATCCAACCTGGAGATGAATTCATAATTACTTATGAACATGAAGGTTTCTGACATTATTTCTTGTATCCCTTTGTCAAAAAAAACTAAACGCTTGTCTTAGCTAACAACGGACCTTGGAAGCGTCTGGCTGAGCAGCGCAAAGCCGTAGTTAAATATTGGCAACCCACGCCAGCATCTGCAGAAAACCCTTACTCAGTCACATACAAGGTCGAAGAACTGTTGCCACTAGTTTCTTCACGGACCAGGCTGGCCGCTATTACCGCATGTTCAAATATTCTGGGATCGTTAGTTCCTGTGGAAGAAGCAGTGAAGGCACTTCGCCAGCGTGCGAAAGAACATGGAGCGAGAAAGGTTGAGGTGTCTTTGGATTGTGTTGCATATGCACCACATAGGAAAATGGACGTACGACAGTGGGATATCGATTATTGTGTGTTTTCTTTGTACAAGGTTTCGATATCCGTGACTCCTCTCTCGATTTTACATCTGACAGTGGTTTGTAGGTTTACGGGGTTCACAATGCCGCTGCCTACGTGCGATCGGCGGCTCTGCAGACATCTCTTACATCCCTCGCACATGATTTCCTGAAGGTGGACAACGAACCATATAAGTTGCAACCAGGTGGTCCAGGCTACGAGCTGGTGTATGGTGCAACGGCAATTGTGCCATATCTGAAGTCATTAACCCCAGAAGACGATCTTGCAGCATCTTTCGACGCAATCGCAAACCACGAGCAAAAACTCCTGGCCCCTTTGCTCCGCTTTCTGACGGACGCAAAACAGGTTGGCAGGGGTGTTCGCATTGTTGGGACAAGCGAGATCAATCTCTCGAGAATTCCCACTGTCAGTTTTGTTGTCATCGGACAGAACGCGATCAAGAGCAAGGATATCGTAGGAGCATTTGACAAAAAGGGAGGGGTAAGTCTGACTTTCAATGATCTTATTGTATTCGACTATATATTTTGCACAGATCGGAATTCGATACGGTAACTTTTATGCGTATTCTCTCGTAGATAATCTACGTCCAAAACTGGACGTGAACGACGGGGTCGTCCGCATCTCACTTGTCCACTATAACACTGTCGAGGAAGTGGAGAAGATCGTGGACGTTTTGAGGGAAATTTTGGCCTGAACAATAATGTAAATTTCATGTAGCACCTGGGAATATTCTGAGGATGCACAGTGTGTGACTATCCGTAGGCTCGAATAATGCGGAATAAACGAGAATAGAATAAAAAAACCCATTTAAGGAAGTCGTGCCGCGATGCCGCTGTTCATTTGGGAAGAATTTGCAAAACATTATTTCCTTGACCCTCTTATAAACTCTAAATCTGTAAGGCCCCTCCCCCCCCTTACAGATTAATCCGACGGATTATTTCTGTTTTAGGCCCATTTGGGCCACTAACGCTCCAGCTAACCGCTGACTAATCCACCACTTAGGGCTCCTCGCCTCACTCGTCTTCCGCTTTGACAGCTGTTGCCTCATCATAATGTCTTCGAATATATGGATTTTTAAGTGCAGTCCAATACCTATGCTCCCTAGTGAAAATAATACTGAAGTTTTAAGATTTGCAACAGCAGACCTGCACACTGCGACTGGGCAGGGCACGAGTTGGGCAATGCCAACCCCAATCAGCCTGTATCTGCCTAGTAACAAGCACCGTCCATCTTTTAGGCTTCAGTAAAGTTTTTTTCTTGTCAATGTACATGTGTGTGCTAACGTATTACTGCAACGATCACAGGGTCTTTTTTGCTTTCTATGACTCAGAACTTCAAGAATCGCCTGCACATCTGATGGTGGAAATTTTGGAGACATATAAATGCATGAGGATAACAAGGTAAGTTTGATCATACACTACAATCATACAATGTCTGACATTCCACCTCCACAATCTATGTTACCCCCCAGTAGCAGCCCATCCTACCCAGAACTGTGCTACAATGATGCAGGCAATGCCTTTGTACGCAATGAGGTCAGTGCTTGGGTCCCTCACCCTGGAATTTGCAAGGTACATTTCATTCAATCCGTCTACAGTTTCAGATGCTCACATCATTATAGGCTATTACTAGTTCTCAACACTCCTTTCACATTGAACATAGGGAGCCCAAACTGAGCATTAGTAGTTATCAGGTATGTCAGCAGCACTGTACTTTGTCATTTGCTTGACTCATTATTATATATATAGTCTCCTGGCACCTATGCACTGAGTACTCCAGCCAACTTCAAGTCCAAGGAAGATGCTATGCCACCCTTGGTGTCTGGCTCTCGTATTGCTCTGTGCCAGGTGGTGCCCAATCACATGATTGATCCTGCACTCCTCCCCCTGCCTGACTCTGGTGATCTTGACTTGACTGATGCTGTCACTATTGTGAAGGCCCATGGCCATGCTCCAGTAGCCAAAACAACAGGTTCTTGTTGCCAGGCTAAAGGCCTGAAGGGCAAAGGTAAAGACAAAGAAAATGTTGCATCTGCTAACTCAAAGAAGCATTCCCAAGAGGATGCTGATGCTGATGACAAAGTACATGCTCAGCAAGGCTGCCCTCAAGGCTCTAACAACTATATGACCTCAGATATCAAAACTCTTCTTGACATGGTCCATCAGAAGCTCTCCCTTGGTCAATGTGGGTGGCAGGCTGTTCATGCCAAGTTTTGCCAATGGGCGAAAGTGAACAGGTGGCTGGAATGCAAAGTCTCTTCGCTTGAGACCAAGTTCAAGCAGGTAAGATTTAATCTATTGTATGGCTGCAAGACGGCTTACACATTGAACAGCTGGTAAAGACAACAAAGCCAACAGGAGACAGTGTCTGCCCTCCTGAAGTTACATGTGCACTTCACATTGATCAGCTCATCAACGAGCATGCAGGAATCCATGACCTGGATGATATGAATTTTGATGGTATTGAAGACAACGACAATCACTCTATTGTCTCTGATCTGATTCAGGATGAGTCAGACCATACCTCCCCCCCAATTTAGTTCACTGCTGTTGCATGCTCCACTACTTGTACCGAAGCTCTGGTTCCACATCACAATGTTCAAGGAGCTGCAGCCACTGAGCTTCTCACTTGCCTTTCTAGTGCCCTTGACCCAGCTGCCCAGAAAAACCATGATGAAGATCGTGCCAATTGCAGCCTTGCTACTGTGCAACTACTTACCCAAAGCCAGCAGCTCTGTGACTCGCAAGCCAGTGTGGAGACTTTGCAGGGCCAACTCTTTAATTTGTGCTCTTGTTTGTATGATGTTGAATGTGAATGTGATCGGGCTGAGCTTTGCATGGAGATGATAGAGATGACTGGATCCACACGCCATCGGCATATTCGGATGCCCAAATGCAAGAACTTGCATCAAGAATGGTCTCATGATGGTAGGGGATCTATGAGGTGGATTACTGACAAGGGCGAAAGTACTGCATCTGAGGTTCAGAAGTCCAAGCCACCCCACCTTCAAAGATGTGGGCCCTCTAGACATCTCAAGCATTCTGATTGCCCATACTTTGAGGACTCCAGTGATGAACCTTACCAGGGGGTTAAAAGGGAAGTGTCGTGAGAGATTTGATCATACAATGCTATCTACATAGTTTCCTGGTGTAGTAGGGTACCAATGTACCATGATTTGCAATAAAGACTGCAAGCATTACTGTGAGAAGTGGGTTAAGGCTTGTTGCAGTGGCAGATGAATGTGTATCGCAGTTGCAGTATGTTTCACAGTTGCAGTGGCAGAGTGCTTGAGAGCAGATAGGCTGATGGTGCTGCAGAGGAGGGACTCTTAACACCCCTGGAAGCATGTAGCACCTCCAAGTGTGAGAAGAGGGTTAAGGCTTGTTGCGGTGGCAGACACAGTTGCAGTATGTTTCATGGTTGCAGTGGCAGAGTGCTTGAGAGCAGATGCTAATGGTGCTGCAAAGGAGGGAATCTTAACACCCCTGGAAGCATGCAGCACCTCCAAGTGTGAGAAGTGGGTTAAGGCTTGTTGTGGTGGCAGATGCAGGTGCTATCACAGTTGCAGTATGTTTCACAGTTGTAGCAGCAGAGGAGGGACTCTTAATGCCCCCAGAAGTGGTTTATCTATTGTATCTACTGGTATTGCAATATAACATGGAAGCACGAAACCTGATCTTTCTTCCTCTGCTCTGAAAACAACATGTTCTCAAAGTCTTGCCACACATCCATATCATCCTCTGTAGCCTGCCAAAGTTTCATATACACAGTCCGTATCTGGTTGGTTCCGATGTGTGTGGCACAGAGATTATGCAGCCAAAGACATACTTCAATCAGATTACTGTGAGCCTCTTTGTTAGTTATGTTGAGTGGCAGACATAGCCTTCCAAAGGCCCCTTGAATAGCTTGCATACCCCATTCAGCTGTCTGATGGTATGAAAGTAGTTCGCAGTTGAATGCCATTTGTTCCACCATCTCAGCAGCTGAGCCACATAAGATCTGGCCATGTTTCAGAGGTGCATGGATGCACTCATCAATGGAAGACATCCCACAAGGGAAGGCAGTATCAGCAACAATGTAGTAGTTGGCAGGTGTGTGGAGTTGAAGTTGAGTATAGATGTGAGATGCGAGATGAGAATCATGCCAGCTACCAGGTGCATTGATTCTTGCTGCAATCACAACACTTTTGTAAATAGAAAATTAAGTGTATACCATTCAGAAAGATGAGGAAACACACCTTCAGCTGAAAAAGTAATGACAGAACTTATGAAATGCTCAGAAAGCCACCCATTATATGTAGCATTTTCAATCTCATCATCCTCAGAAGTTTGCACAGGCAATTTGAGCCCATCGATGCTTCCGAAGGCACCCTGCAGTCATGGGTGATGTGCAATCATGAGGGCACTGCACCATTCAAAAGCAGGCCCCTGGGGCCATTGAATTCTGGCATCAGCCATAGAACAGAGAGTTTGTAAGAGCATGGGTAGTCCAGATGTAAGATAGCGAGAAACAGTGGAAGGAATCAGTGCAAAGATCTGTTGGAGGCTAGTCTCCTGCATGGTAGAGTTGAGGTAATGAAGTATGAGGCCAAGGGCACCACCAGCATTAAGCGAACACCGGTTCAGGCATGGAATGCCATGTGAATTGATATCAGGACATGTGATGGGCTTCTGGTACCACTGACTAGCAAAGCCAGAAGTAAGGATTAGTTCAAAGGTTTGGGTATCAATGCCCATAGTTGTGATAAAGGCATGATCATTCTGACTTTCATACAATAGTTGCCATGGAGTATTACAATGTGGGTCAGGAAGTAGTTGAGCTTGGCAAAGGTAAAGTCATCTAGAATTGTGAGTTTCGATACAATCCTGTTGAGCAAGCTCAACGCCAGCAAGCAGTGTGGCTGCTAACTTTCTTGCATCCTCTTTGTCCTTGAGAAGTGCCATCTCTTCCATGTCGTTCACAAGAGCATACTGTAGTAGTAGATCCATTAGAGTTCTGACCAAGAAAAAACTCAGGAATACACATTGCTTTATTCTACATGCGTTACAGTTTAGTATCCTATACAGATTATCTTTTGCAAATAAGTGTCAAAGTCCATGATAAGATATTCCGCATTATTTAGCCTATGGATAGTCACCCAGTACATCAATAGTAGTGGTACTCAGAGTAACTTTCATAAGGCTTGGTAAAGCTTGGTAAAGCTTGGCTAGTACAGGAAACGCAGCTATAAAACCACCATAATCCTCGGCACAATCAGCACAATGTCAAGATTTCAAATGACACTTGGTGAAATGAGAGCTGTGTATTCATAATAATGAGTGCTGAATGTTGAAAAAAAAATACTAAGTCACAAAATCTGTGTGATACTGGTGACAGCATAGTGTAATGTGAAACACCTGGAGATATGGGTGACATCTGAGTTTGAGAAGACATCTTGGATGGTGTACCTGGCATGTTAGAAGCACATGGGGGATTAGCAAGGGAGAGGCTTAAGAAGGCATCTTGGATGGTGTACTTGGTGTGTTAGTAGAAGCACTTGTGGGGATTAATGAGGGAGAGCTTTGAGAAGGCATCTCAGATGGTGTACCTGGCATGTTGGAAGTGCTTGGGGTGAGGGTGTTGTCCATGAGGTCTGAGAACATTGACAAACACAGTGAGGTGAAACATTGGAGTTTTCTGAAATTTAAACTCCACCACAAACTATGTCACATATGCTACGAACAAATAGGAGCTTTAATCCCTGAATCCCCACATGCCTCATCAGCCAAAGCATGCACAGATGCTGCATGAGATTGATTTAGCTGCAATTAGAGTAGCCACTGCCAGATGCCAGCTCCTTTTAGAAGATGACAAGTCTTCTACAGACTCCATCTTAAGCCTTGATGCTTTGGACCTGACCCATGACTCAGATTTGGACCTTTTCATGAACATCATGATAACCCTGTTGGAGTAATAGAAGTATGGTCATAGTGCAAGCACAAGAGGTGAAAGCTTACCAATATGACAAATGATGAGTAATGTAGGGAACACCAATTTACCAGGAATATCTGGAATGGACAAGATTTGTAAGCACAGCACAGAATAGATACAAGTCTGTTCAAGGACCAGTTACATAGTATTAGCAATTTATAGTATATAAGCTGTACCGATATTTACTTTACAATTCAGTCCAATTAATATCTATTTTTCTGCTCTATATTCTAAGTCTTATAACCAGAAACCCCTGTTGAATAGTCAAACATTACATGAACCTTGGTAAAGGTGCTAGCAAAGACTAGTAACAAACAAGAGACACTCAGTCATGTTGGGCAAACAATACTATATTGATAGCAGTACCTAGTGACAGATGAGACACACTAAGGGTACATTAGTACAATGCTATGTGCAAGACGGTAAGACATACACACCTCAGTAATGTTGGGGAAACAATACTGAGATGTCAATGAGTGGACATGACAATGTAAATATGATGAAGAATATTATCTAAGAGACTTTGGAGGATTGTCAAGTTGAAGTGACCATATGGTCTGGAGGATCAAGAAGCATTGGAGGTTTGTATAGTGGAGATGCAAAAGGCCAAGAAGAGTCTGAGTATGATGCTAAAGGTGATTGAGATAAGCATATCACCAGAAGAGAATGGATAGATGTGTTTAAGCTAACACACCCTCTCACCAAGGTGACAACTGTAGGCTGGTGGTCTGCTTCAAGAAGAGTGGCTGTGGTAAAGCCTTTGTCAAGATGTTGGCAATGTTACAATGAGATGGCACCCAGTGCAGAATGAAAGAGCCATTCTCAATATACTTCTGGATGAAGTGGTAATAAATATTAATGTGCTTTGACTGGATGTGGTTCTTGGCCTCCTTGGACCACAAGATGGTACCCATGTTATCCATATGAAGAGTAATGGGAGGGGGGAGAGCCATATGGAGAGCTGCAAACAGTGATTGCAACCAGATGCCCTCCTGCAAGGCATGAGTCACAGCCATATACTCCACCTTGGTTGAGGAGAAAGCATAAGTCACCTGTTTCTTGGAGACATGAGCAACCAGGCTGCCTGCAAAGAACTAGGCATAACCTGAAATAGAGAGCCTATCATCAGGTGAGCTCACCCAATCCACATCACAAAATATGAGAAGCTCTTCATTGGCATGATCACTCCCAAAGTGAGAGCATAAGTTCAATGTACCACTGAGGTAATGAAGAAGGTGCTTGACTGTGGCATAAAAGCAAGGGGAGGGATTAGCACAGTGCTGCACTAAGGCATTGACTGCAAAAGCTATGTCTGCCCTAGTGCAGACCACAAGGTAAAGGAGCTTCCCAATGATCTTGTGATAGCAGGTAGGAAGGTTGATGAGGTCTTCAAATGTGTTGGTGGGACAACTGAAGGGATGTGTGGAGTTGAGGGGAAGATGGACAGGATTGCAGTCAAGAAGATCATAGTTATTGAGGAGAAGGTGAGTGATGTACTCACCTTGATGCATCCATAGTTCCCTTGTTGCACAGTTGAATTCAAATTGGACACTAAGGAACTTCTGAATAGGACCCAAGTCCTTTATACCAAAATGTTGAGCAATGCAGCGCTTGACATATTGGAGGAAAGGCTTGGAGTTAGATGTCCCCATACCATCATTGACATACCAGCCCACAATGCAGTAGATATGGCCAGTGGAGGGAGAAGATTTGTCATAGATGAAGATGGCATAGTCAATGGCACATCTGGTGAAGCCAAGTTCAGTCATGACAGCCCACACTTGCTCATACCATTCCATAGCTGATTGTTTCAAGCCATAGATTGTGTGCAGCATAAGCCACACCATCAGTGTGCAGTTACTGTCCTCAAACCCCTTTGATTGATGCATGTATATCTCCTCCTTAAGAACCCCCCACAGAAATGCTCTCCTCACATCAAAGGTATTGATCTCCCAATCATTCCTACATGCCAGAGCCACAATAAAGCAGATGGAAGCTGTCTTGATGACAGGGGCAAAAGTGGTGCTGTAGTTGACACCTGGTGTGACAGTCCAGCTGGTGCTAGCCTTGCATAGGTCTATTTCCATTGTTGTCTAGCCCCTATACTGCATAGTGTGATCACCCCTAACCCTAATGCTAGTGATATATACAGTTACTGAAGATACCACACCCTTGCTGGACTACTGTGCTGCAGTACTGAGCCATGTTTCATGAGCTGATGCCCATCAAATGCCCATGCCATGCTAAATAGTTCTATTTGGTGTGTAGTATATTCCCATCTACTGCTGCTAATCCCACGGCAAGCCTTATTACATGTAGAACATGTGCCACAGCATATGCAGCACTATTACATATTACTATGGCTAAATCTTGCATACTTGCTACTACTCTTGCCTATCAATTCTGCATACCTATGAAGTGTGATAAAAGACTGCTGACTTCTCCTCCATTCGACACTCCCCTTCTACCATACAGTGGTAGGAGAAGTCACTTACTATCATTTCTTATATCATTTTATTTGACAGGATCCCTGTACCACTACTGCTATCACTATATGAAATACATCTTCTTTTAAAATCCATTATCTCTAAGAGTTCTTTGACAGTCTTTGGCCTTGACACTATCATCACCCCATCCATTGCTATTGACGCTATCATCAGTATACTCATCACTTTCACTGCTACCAACACTAAAAGCATTGGTATCACTGTTATCATGCCATTGCTAGTCACTGTCCCTTGGCATACAGTGCTATCATAGTCATCAATACTCGCTATCATGCCACTCATCATTAGCACTTCCCATGGTATCATTGGTATCATCAGTATCATTGGTATCATCACTATCCATCCTACTCAGCATGCTTAGCATTAGCATCAATGGTTTTTGCAGTGCTATCAGTGGCAATGCTACCACTACCTTCAGCAACATCTTATAGCAGTATCACACATCTCACATTAGTGCTTGACAAAGTATATTCACTAGCAACTCCTCAGGTCGAACATTCTTGCCTTGCAAGTATAGCAGCTAGGTAGACATTCAACATATACTAGCATAGGTGATAGTTTGCTATCATACTAGCTAGATTGTAGTCTTTACACTGGGATCTGAGAGAATCCTTGGGCCACCAGATGGGCTTTGTAAACTGGCCCACCTTTATTATCCTCCTTGAACTCTAAGACCCAGAAGTTGCCTATGGCTTTCTGCCCCTCTGGGAGTGTTATCAGCTTGTACACACCCATATCCTTCATTGTCTGGAGTTCTGCTGTCATGGCAGCAAGCCAGTGAGAGTGGTCTGAATGCTGCATGGCTTTGGCAAAGGTGGCAGGAGGCAATGTCATGTCATAGTCAGGATTCAATGGGTTGTGCTTGTGATTGCTCCACAGAACAATGTGAGCCTGCTCTTCTATGCAGGCATTTGCCATGGCTTCAGAAACATCTACATTTGGCTCAACAGAGGTAAGATCAGTCTCCATTTCCCCATCTGCAGGTGGCACCCCCTCATGTTGTAAAGACTACAATCTAGCTAGAGTGATAGCAAACTACCCCCTGGGCTGGTGTGTGTTGAGTGTCTACCTAGCTGCTATACTTGCAAGGCAAGAACATTTGACCTGAGGGGTTGCTAGTAAATATACTTTGTCAAACTCAAAGATGGGATGCATGATATAGCTATAAGATGTTGCCAAAGCTAGCGGTAGCATTGCTGCCAATAGCGCTGTAGAGACCATGGATGCCAATGCTAAGTGTACTGAGTATGATGGAGACCAATGATCCTGGGAATACCAATGGTACCATGAGGAGTGCTAATGATGAGTGGTATGATAGTGTGTATGGATAATTATGATAGTGCTATATGCCAAGGGATAGCAATGAGCAATGGCATGATAATGATGATACTGGTGATTTGCGATGACAGCAGTGAGGATAGTATTGAGGGCAAAGGCTGTTAAAGAGTTTTTAGAGATATTGGATTTCAAAGAAGATGTATTTTGTATAGCAATAGTGATAGTGGTATGGGAATTCCATCAAATGAGTGATATGATATAAGAGAAATGATTGTAAGTGACTTCTCCTACTGCTGTATGATAGAAGGGGAGTGTTGAACAGAGGAGAAGTCAGCAGTCTTTTATCATACATCCTAGGTACATGGAATTAATAGGCGAGAGTAGTAGTGAGTTATGCAAAGCTTAGCCATAGTAATATGTAATGGTGCTGCATGTGCTGTGGCTCACATTCTACATCTAATAAAGCTTGCCATGGGATTAGCAGTAATAGGTGGGAATGTACTATGCACCAAATGGAACTAGTTTGGCATTTGATGGGCATTTGATGGGCATTGGCTCATGGAATGTGGCTTGGTACTGCAGCACAGTAGTCTGGCAAGGGTGTGGTAACCTCGGCAACTGTATATATTGATAGTGAGGGGAACTACAATATCTGAGTAATTGAAGATAAATCAATGGTAGAAATTAGCGAACCTGAGGAAGGATTGAATGTCCTTGATCTTCTGAGGTTCCAGCCAGTTGACAATAGACTGGATCTTCTTGGATGACATTGTCAAGCCTTCTGGAGATAGTAGGTAACCAAGATACTCAACAGAGAATGAGTGGAATTTGCATTTTTCAGGTTTAGCATAGAGTCGATGTTTACAGAGATGGCGTAATACTTCTTGGATGTGTTTCCTATGACTCATGAGGTCTTTGGAATAGATAAGAATGTCATCCAGATACATGATAACACATATATCCAGCATATCAGCAAACACGCTATTAACAAAGCATTGGAAAGCTGCTGGAGCATTTGTAAGACCTTCCGGCATTACCAACCATTCATAGGAGCCATAGCACATATGGAAGGAGGTTTTCCACTCATCTCCTTCTGCTATCTGGACAAGGTGGTAAGCGGAATGGAGATCGATTTTGGTATAGACTTTGGCATGGCTTGGAGAGTCCAGGAGGTTGGCAATGAGGGGTAACAGATATTGATCTTTCTTAGTAATCTGGTTAAGGCCATGGAAGTCCACACAAAGACGAAGGGGGCTGTCCTTCTTTTTGACAAACAGGACAGGGGCTCCATGAGGGGAAGACAAGGATTGGAGGAGTCCAGACAAGATGTTTTCATCAAGGAACTTCTGAAGGGCTTCAAGCTTGACCAGAGAAAGAGAGTATATGGTTCCAAGAGGCAGACTGGCCCCTTCCTCCAACTCAATTTTGAGGTCATAGGGTCGGTGAGGAGGGAGCTGCCCCACTTTGTCCTTGTCAAAGACATCTGCAAACTTGTGGTATTCAGAAGGGATTCTGGAGAGATCTGGAGGATCAGATGTTGCGGATGTTATGGATGTTATGGATGCAGATCAGAGGTTGATTTCAGATGGACGGAGGTAGATGCTGAATTGAGTGGATCCTTCTAACTTGCAGGCACAGCAAAATGCCACTGCGTTTATCAGAGATATGTTAGGGACCAAGGTACCAGCGGAGGGTTCGGATTTGGTTGGAGGAGGAGTCTCTTCCACAGATGGGATGCCCAGAGGCAATGGAGATGTTGGAGAGGACATTTCTACCTCGGATGGGACTTCCGGAGGTAACAGAGGTGTCAGATGGGAAGCTTCTGCCTCAGATGAAATGTCCAAAGGCAGCAATAATGTGGATAGGTCCAATGATGTTTCTTGTATAGTCATCTGGAACTTGATGCTGCCCATTACCCAGTCAATCAACAGATTGTGTCAGGTGAGCCAGCTATATCCAAGAATGATATAATAAGAAGAATCCAAAGGAGCAATGTAGAACATGTCAGAGGTGACTATGCTGGAGGAGAATCAGATGGACAGGTTTATGGCTTCAGAAATATTGTTATTGCAGGTACCATCAAACAAACAGAGCGGTAGTGGAGGAATCTGATAAGTAGGGATTTTATGTTCTTGGACGAAACTAGTGTCTATGAAGCAGTGAGAAGAACCACAATCTATGAGGGCAGGAAATTCAGATATATTGGAGAAAAACAGAAGAGAGATGTATGGGCATAGAGAGTTCGGATCTGGAAGGGTTACAGTGTTGAGTCATAGCTCTGTTGTATGGGTTGGGCCAATGTGACCCCCATCCCATATGGAGTAAGAGGGTCACGGGCTAATTTTTTGCCTCATCCAAGGCTTCCGGATCTGCTTCCAGGGCAAGTGTTGTAGCACAACCCTTAGCTGTGCGTGAGGTTGATTTGGTGCAGTTTTGGGCAGTTTGACTGGGTCCACCACAGAACATACAGAGTTTTTTATCAAAATGTCTCTGATGCTCCTCAGTGGTCAACTTTCCATCAGCTCCAATCCCATTAGGAAGGTCCAGGACCTTAGGAGTGGAAGAGGTTGCAGGATTGGGTTTCATGGACCTAGTCATTTTGGATCCAGATGAGTTAGCATTCGTCCGGTCAGATACCGACTGTCTAGGAGGGTTGGAGGGGGTCAATCTACTTTTCTGAGTGATTTCCCCCTTACATTCCTAGTAATGGGCGTCGATGGTCTGGGTGTGTTACAGTCATATGTACCCCTATACATTTTCCTTTTCATCTCAATTACATAACGTGTATGACCATGGACTATCCTTCTCACGATATGGTCTACGAACCATCTGTTGTATCTACGTGGCTCTACCACGTCATCCTTTACTGTTTCTGCTTTCTTGTATCATCATATGCCCATGCCTTCCACATTCATCTTGCTACTTACTTACTGGTTATGATCTTGGTCTGTGCGCACATATTGGCCTATTTAAGCACAGTGTATCACTTGTAGTTACTTCACTTTAATCTTACTGGGTTTTACCTAGAACTTCCTCTTGCTTGAGCCTTTCAACTCAAGTCATCTGAATCATCTTCTAAGTCTTAGCACTCCTAAGGTCTTAGTCTGAACACAATTATATTCGACTCAGCCAGTCTAGTCCTTTCTACGAACTAGTCTGTCTTCGTCGTCCATTGAAGCATAGTACTCTTTTGTACTTCGACGCTGATACTGAACGATTGCCACTCTCTTTTGAGTAGTTGTGTTGCAACTTACCCCAGTCGTAACAGGGTGAGGGTTTTGAATTCTGAGAGGGTGGTGGGTTTACCCATGCAACTGATCTCGTCTTTGATTCAGGCTGGAAGGCCATTATAGAACTGTTGTCATAGAGCTCCATCCCCCCATTCCTGTACTTGGGAGGCAAGTCGTTGGAATTCTACAATGTACTTGTTGATGCGCTGCCAATCATGCATATGTAGTTGCTCTAGCTGCATTTCCACATCTCTGGATGGATCATGAGGTCTGAAGTTGGTTTGGAGCTCGAGCATGAACTCGGAGTAGTCATCCATCCAATCCAGATGGATACTATTCTCGTCCGAAAGGAGATCCAGTTCAAACTACTCGAGAGCCATTCCCTTGAAATAGGATTGGGCGAAGTTGACTTTAGCATGTCCAGAATGGAAAATGTTAGGTCTGCTTTGGAAGTTGAGCTCACACTGGACAAAGAATGCTCGGAGCTTGCAAGGCTCAGATCTGTCGCAGGTATCTGGTTCCCGGATTTTGACCTTGCTATCATCTGAGGTGTTGTTACAATGGCTACTGTGAGTGAGATGGTTAATGGCTATGGATAGTTGAGCTAAGACCTGGTCTTGGGGGCTTAGATGATTATCATCTTCTTCATTATCTGGGTACCCAATGTCTGGATCATCATCTTCATCATCCGGTGAATTATCACACAACTCATCATCAAAATGGATGGTTGGGTGTGGATTGGTGTCTGGGTCATCCATGTTTGGGGTGGATGTAACCAGATCCGGTCTGGTCAGACGAGTGGAGATGCTTTGTCCTATGTCACTCATGCTTGCACAGCATTGAGAGAAACTGGTAAAGGTTTGGACGATGGGCATGGGGTCTCATTGGATTGGACCAAGTCCGGCTCCTCAGAGGGAGTTCTGAGTTTTGTGTGGAGGCATGATACAGATGGTTTCGGATATTGTACTCAGAAAGGTGTGAGTTTGAATATACTGTTAAGACCATACTCAATAGGTGAAGGATTCAGAAGGGCTTTGGCCTCAGTTCATACACTGTGCCCCTTTCCCGAGTATGCCCCTTATTTCAGAGGAGTATTATATGTCTGAGGATCCAAAGGTGCTTGTGTGATGGATCCGAAGGTATCAGATATGGTATGTCCAAAGGGTATCTGGAACATATGGATAGGAAGAGTACGTCTAAAGGATATCCAGAGCATATGGATGGATTCAAGATATAGGGCTAGTATCAAATGAGGTCCGTACTAGAAACTAATGGATATAGACTACCAAAGGTAGAGTTGGAAGTGTAGACTGCAGGAATCAATCCTTAGTCTCAGAAGATACTTAGAGCTAGAAGAGGCTCAAGTTTTGGGAGAACAGAATGAGCAGAATCTAAGATGATATTTGAACTAAGGTTCTCTAGAGTTGTACATGTAGTTTATATACTGTAGGTAGATAGTATGGATAATCAGCAAGTCCAGAACTGAAGGGCTATGCACAAAGTATAATGGAAGTCTATTAGTAAATACGCAGCAGATCAGCAAATGCGAGTTGGATACAGGTAACAGATCAGTAAGCAGGACAGCAATATATACAGCTGGGACACTGGTACAGGTAGATCATTCAGATTATCTCTCCATGTATTGTATGAGTGACTTTGTCAAGTTACTGCATTGTTTCCCAACAAGCAAATATTATGATATTCATCACATTCAATCACACATGACCAAGTTACTCAATACAGAGCCACAACCAAAGTCTCAGATGCATTAATATTGATGAGAATGCCAGGTAAAAGCCTTGCATATTGTATGACTAGTTGCTGGACTGATAGTAGATATTGCTGAAGACAAAGTCCAGGAAGGACTGAAATTTCATTGCCAGAATGCACATTACTATAGGAGAATATGTACACAAAGTTACATTTGAGCTCCACCTGTTGGAAGGAGGAGGATGCCAAATGAGCACTCAAATGTTGCTGTCAACTTGCAAGTTTCCAAACAGACTCTAAAACTTTATATTTTGGGGTCAATTACTGGCCATTTCCCAGTGCCCACCACAATAAAGCTTGCTTAGACATAATATTTCAACATGATGACTTGGCAATCTGAACCCCTGTGGGCTGTGAACAAGGAAGATGAGAACCCTTGTGGGGTGTTGGTGACCGGCAGTTCACCACATGGTAAAAAAGGTTGTGAAGAACAAGAAGCAGATGAACTGCAGGTGAGTGACACTACAATTTATATCATCCCATCTTTCAAATCCCTTTCACAGTAGAAGAATAGTTGAAAATTATGAGCCAGGATGGTGAAAGGAGTGTCCACCTTTGTGCCAGCAAAGAGGCTGAAGAAGACCAAAATTAAGTTGAAGTCTAGAATGACCTCAAAGGCTGCTTTTTTTCATACCTATGCTCTGATGATCAAACCTTAAAAGTCCTGGATAAAGACTTGATTGGACTGTCACCACTGGTGACAAGTGTTACAGTCATATGTGCCCCTATTCATTTCCCTTCTTTGCAACTATGTCTTTGCTTATGTAATCCTTACCTTGTACAATATATGTCTCAACACATCTGTACTATAGTTGTCTTCCTCTTCAGGATACACACTTACATTCTCACATCTTGTTTCCCATATCCTTTATGGCAGTCTTGGTCTGTGTGCGCATAGCTACCCTATTTAAGCACAGTGTACTTCACTTATATTCCTCACTTTAATCTTACTGGGTTTTACCTGGAACTTCCTTCACTAGAGCCTTGCAACTCTAGTTGTCCTGATCATATCTAAGCCTTAGTCTAAAGTGAACCCTTGTCATTTGGCTCAGCCAGTTTTGTACTGCTACCCAATACTCAACTGTCTTCTCCATGACTGATATTGTGCTTGACCCAGCAGTCTTGTACCAGTACTCAACTACCTTGTTGTTACTGAGAACTATTGCTCTTTTGCTTCAGTGCCATGATCCACACCTGCAGCCTCTCTTTTGTAGCTTGTGTGTTAAGAACTATCCCAGTTCATAACAATAAGACCCCATGTGAGTCCCTCATCAGATCTCATTGTCTGTGTCCTCTTACCTCTCTTCCAGTATTGTGACTATTGTTATGATACCAGTCCACTATTCAGAAAAACAATGAGAAAGGGTTCTGATAACCCAGAAGCCTTACAAGTGCAGCTGGATTGGATACTGAGTAAGGCATTTAAGACCAATATTTTCTTGATGTTTGATACCCATTGTGACCCTGCAACCAGAAATCTGATTGTGGGGGTACAGCTGAAAATCAGCTGTCAGCCATGCTCACCAAGGTGTGCCAACTGTAACACTGCTCTTTTTTTTGCAATACTTATAATTATAAATGCTTAGATACTATATAACTACCTCAGCCATATATTTCTTGATGCAACTGGGCAAATAGGCAACAGAATCCCTGACACTGCCCTTGTTTGGGGAGTTGCATTAATGGTTTGTGGCCCTATGGTGTGTTGGCTGCACAGCTTTGCCATCCTGCAGGAACTAGTTTCTCAGTAAGCTCTCCTTTATCTCCAGACTAATGTTCTCAATTATTTGTTATCAAGGGATTACTTCAACTTTGTGGTTGCCTTTGGTGGTTACTCCACAATAAACAGTGTGGTGGCAGCAGCCCTAAACTGATTGTGGAAAACACATTTGTTTACCAGACAGGCATTTGGGACACCTTTCTTGGTTCTTTTGGAGAGGATACACATGTCCTTCAGTCTACACCAGTCATGCTCATCTGGGCAGTCTGGGAATGCATGTCAGATGGGAAAATGGAGTGAATTGTATGATTATGTATGTTGGCACTGGCTGACCTACAGAACAGTCATTCTTGGGGCCTCAACTTCTACCAATATTACAACTGTCAAGGTTCAGCTCAGGAAATTTCCTTCAGGGCCAATGGAAAGCAGGCTCTGGGTAGAAACTGGCTGCAAAATGCAATCTAATATTCCTGCTTTATATGCTGATATGAAGCTAGGAAACTCCACTACCCTGCATGGGTCCAGTTAGTGGCTGGTCTTC
Organism: Suillus decipiens; assembly: GCA_016695475.1. Classification (NCBI taxonomy): domain Eukaryota; kingdom Fungi; phylum Basidiomycota; class Agaricomycetes; order Boletales; family Suillaceae; genus Suillus; species Suillus decipiens. Next base: position 33,108 of record MU173003.1, read on the forward strand.
AATACAGGGTCTTTTACCCATGACCCCTTAGTATAACACAGCTTGCAGAAATAAGAGTCAAGGATGTATCACTCATTGTCTGATAGAATTCATACTCCTGGTGTTAAGACCATACTCAATAGGTGAGAGATCCGAGGGGCTTTGGCCTCAGTTTATACACTGTGCCCCTTTCCCAAGTACTGCCCTTTATTTCAGAGGAGTAATATATGTCCAAGGGTCTGGAAGTGCTTGTGTGATGGATCCGAAGGTCCAAAGGTATTGGATATGATATGTAGTAATTTGCACAATACAGTCATTCATTAATTTATTAGTAAACTGGTGAGAAAAGTAGAAGGCCATGTATCACTATATATCTACATATTGTAAAGACAGAACAATCTGCAGTGTTGACACCATGTTAACACTCCACTGGAGTCCCTTTTAGCAGTGGCCCCTTTGTCGCTCTGACCCTTCTTCAGATCATCAAGATTAGCAGTGTACATGTCATACAGGTAGGTTGGAAATGAGAGATCCATTACAACATGACACTGAGAACAATCTCAAATACCTGTCCTTACACTGATGCACAGTGAGTTGTTTTCTCAGGATCCCAAGGCACTACTCACACTGGATCATTCTAATCAAGCTGAGCCTCCCGCATGCATCATTGGTAAATCTGTGAGAATGTTTGTCATCCAGGTCAACCAGAGGACCTAGCTTGAATTCCTGATTGACCTGTTTGGCAACAAGAGTTGTAAGCTTGGAAGTGTCATCACCTCAAGCACTGTCAGCCCCATATCAAAGCTAAATAAATGCTCAAGAAGATGAGAGTAATTACTGATGTGGAATAAGCCCACCATTTTTAGCATTTGTAAATAGCCATTGTACTCCAAATCCACACTCTTCTTATGAAACCACATCAAGGTGCTAGTGAGGGTGCTGTACCCTATCTGCAGTCTATCCTGGCTACATAAACAAGACTACAGTCAGTGCTTACAAACCAACTTGAAGAGAGAATGACTTACTCAAGGGTAGAATCTCAGTCACTGTCATCTTCCAATTGTCAGTTGTTCTTGATGACCAGGTCCTCAATGTTGTTGAAAAGAGAGACAATGTGCTTAATAGCCCTCCCTTGAGCCATGTAGTAGTTTGATTGCCTGCCAGATCATGAGAAAAGCCAACTCCCTACATACTACATAGAATAGAGGTCTGACTCATACCTTTCTTTTATTGCACATCCCAGCTTGAGGGCCTCCAGCTTCTCCTCCAGTTATGCAATCTCACATCTCTGTTGAGCTTCAGTAGATGCTGCTGCTGGAGTCACTGGCATGATGAGGAGAACAAAGAATAAACAACAAAGAGAACACAGAAGCATAGGCATGGATGGTAGAGAGGCTCAAGTTGCATTGTACTTTATATCATCCCAATGGAAGGTACTAAGGTGCTGAGAGGAGGGCAACAAGGTGCCAAGAGGAGGGCAATGGGATGTGCAGGAGGGGAATGAGGTGCCAAGAAAAGGGCAGCAAGGTGCCAAGAGGAGGGTGATGAGGTGCACAAGATGAGGGTGATGAGGTGTGCAGGAGGAGGGTAATGAGGAGGGCAACAAGGTGCCAAGAGGAGGGCAATAAGGCATGCAGGAGGAGGGTAATGAGGTGCCAAGAAGAGGGCAACAAGGTGTGCAAGAGGAGGGTGCTGAGGTGCACAGGAGGAGGGTGCTGAGGTGCCAAGAGGGGGGTAATGATGTGCACAAGAGGAGGACAATGAGGTGCTGAGAGATGAGGAGGGTGCTTTTTCACATCTGTAATCACACTTTATGGGCACTGAGAAGTGTGCTAAGTTAGTTAGTAAAGTAAGTTAGTAAGTTAGTAATTAGTAAGTAAAGATTTACAAAAGTAGCTAGCATAGAGCACCTTGTTGGAATATCAGGGGTCGAGGTACAAGCTCAACACTTTTCAGATATCTTCAGGAATGATGGTGCAATATTGGTGGGTGTCTGCAGGATGGTTTTACCATTGGCAGACATATATAAGTAGGTATTTTACAGTACAAGACACTATGCATTTGTAATCAGGTTCCCTGTACAATTGAGTTAGACAGTACTTTGCAGAACATGTCTGAGACTTGCAGATAACTCAATGCACCTCTGTTTGGTTTTGCTCCAAAAATAAGGAAAAGCAGTTATATAGATTTTGGTCTATCTATATGAAAATAGCTGATAGCTGTAAAAGTCAGACTGAAGACACCAGTGATGTCAATAGTGGAATTCAAAGTAAAATTCTAAATGTTCAGAAAACACACTTTTAGTGTGCTGAAACATATTTTGAAAGAGCCATGAAAACTTTGAAGTGTGATTTTAAGCTCCACTTGAGTACCTTGGCTACACTACTAAGTCCAAATCTAAGGTTAGGGTTAGACACAATGCCTTGACAATCTATGCATCAAGGCCTCTTAGAGCAGCTAGATGCTGCTTCACTGCAAGTCACAATGGCTCAGATAAAGCACGCTAGACATGACACAGATGGTTCCAGCTCAGACTCTGACTCTAGCACATTGATACTGAGTCCTATGATCATATCACCAATCTCATCAGACTCAGAAACACCAGACAAATCAAGTGACAGCTCAGGCACTGACTTCTATGACATCAATCTATGCTATCTGCACCTTTTTGAAGAAATAAAGGTGCTTCATGATAAAGTAGAGAGTGCATGAGTCCTCCAATGTGTTTATCCTGAGGTTTTTGATGACATCCTTGACTGTATCAGTGACAGCCCCATTTTCAAAAACAATTCCAATAACCATCAGCTCCCCATTGCCCTGCAACTAGCCATCTTCCTTAGTCATGCAGGCCACTATGGCAATGCAATAGCCAATGAGTATGTCTGCCAATGGGCAGGCATTAGTGTCAGATTGGTCACTAATTGCACCAATTGTGTCATGATCGCTCTACTTGAGCGTCATGACAATTTTAGCTTCTTCCCAAGTCTCAATTCAACTAATGCTGCTCATGCCCGAGAGTATGTCTCAAAGATCTGCCCTCAATGGCGCAATGGTATCTTTGCTACTGATGGCTCTATGATCAATCTCTGCAACAAGCCAGAGCTTTATGGAGATACCTTTTCAACCAAAAATCCGACTACTCCCTCAATTGCCAGGTATGTCTTATTTTTTTCTTGAAACATTCAACTAATATACATCTAGGTAGTGATAATGCCTCATAACCTTCTGATTGTGGACTACTCAATCGGCCATGTCAGTAGCACACACAATGTGTATGCTTTCTACTTGACACATGTTTTCAAAGACCACAAGGCACTCCTTGGAGATGACCACTGGATCTGGGCTGATAGTGCTTACCCTTTGGAAACTTGGTGCATTGTGCCATTCAAGAAGCCATGCAATGGCACATTAAGCAGGGTACAAAAAAAATTCAATTGTAATCTCTCTACTGTATGTGTACTGTTTTTTTGTTGTATCTACTCACCAATCTTTGGGTTAGGTCCACATTTGCATTGAGCATGCCTTTGCAGCCCTCAAAGGTCATTTCCAGTCACTCCATGAGCTCAGGCATCCAATGCAGACTGAGAAACACCTCAAATATACCTCGTACTGGATCATGTGCTGCATGATCCTGCATAACATGGTCATCTGATTCAAAGAAGAGCACCACTTAGATACTACAAAATGGGCAACAGGGCAGGGCAGACTCGAAGAGGAGCAACAGGAGGACATTGGCAAGGATGGAGTTGGTGATATGACATATGAGGGAACACCTGGACAGGCATCTTGCAGTCGGTTGATGGACTACTTACTCAAAACACTTAGGAGGAGGCAGGAATAGACAACATGCAATGGGTAGTAGCATTAGTGACATAGGACATGTAAGACATACTGGGCATATACCAATGAGAACTAGTTGCACACGACTTTCAACATGAGTCCAACGTGAACAAGTACAACAACAAATGTAAGCAAACACGCAAAAACAAATCAAGTAGATGAAACACTCCCTTTTGCTGAAGACCCTTCTTTAAGGTTAATCAACTCGATTTCAAGGTGAAGGGCTGCTGCCTTCTTGGACTGAACCTTAGCCTGTGCTTCGAGAAGACGAAGCTCCAGCACCTTCACCTCCTGTGACCTCTCATGCACTGAGACAGCTTCAGTGCGCTGTGCCAGTCAAACTTGCTATAGGCTTGTATGACCCTATGTCATATAGGTATCAAGCCCGAAGTATTTTCCTATCATTATCCATACCCCTCAGCCTCTCTGTCCCTTACCCAGCTCATTTTACCTGTGTTACCCCTATCTCCGGCTCCATTCCGAGCTCCAGCAGCCTCACTGCAGCTTAGCGGCCGACTTGCTGAGACCCGTTAGGCAACCTAAAGGCTCAAGAATTCTGTTCTGTCCTATGTCCACCTAGCCGTGCCGGTATGTAAATTTCCTTGCCTTATGTTTTGTAACATGTAGTACATCCTTATTACATGTCTACTACATGGTTTCCTATCCCTTCTGTCTCCGTAGCTATTACTTAGGTATATAATTTCCTACCTACTGAGACTTGCACTTCACTACCCTTCTACTGTATACTCAGTAGGAGAAGTCACTATTACCTTTTGGTATAGTTATCAATCCTTATACGAAATACAATCATTATCCAAAAAATCATAATAAATCCTTATCCTGCTGCACACAATACCTTTGCTATACTGCTCTACCGCTGCTTAGTCATATTTTCCCATGCCATGCGCACCTTTGGTTCAATCACGCTACCCTCAGAAACCATCTTGGCAACTTCAGCAACTTTCTCGCTATCATCGGGCCCTATCACGCTATATTAGGCAACTTGGACTATATGCAATTAGCATCCCCCTTGGGTCGAACGTTCTTGCACTGCAAGAATAGCAGCTAGGCAAGCACTTGACATATACTAGTCTAGGGGGTAGTTCGCTATCAGCCTAGCTAGATTGTAGTCTTTACAGCGCTCAATTGTGACCTGTTCACATTGGAATTGGATGTCGCACTCATGGCAGAGTGCATTGACCTTCGCAATTTTATACTCCGAGGCAGCTGCCTTTGCAGAGTAAATGTAGCTCATATCATCAGTGAGAGACCCCACTTGGTCAAGCACATCTGATGTCCCTGATCGAACATGCCCTGAGAGGCTGCACTTGTGGGCAGGCTTCAGCTGCCCAGGTCTGTGCAGGGGTGGCAAGTCTTTTGAGTCTAGGTAGGATGATGACAAGAATGTGCATGCAGATGAGCTGGGGGCACTGGACGATGTGGATGCCAAGGATGTTGGCCTTTTTGAGTGAGGGGGGCCATGGTTCATGACATGAGTGATGTGAGACTTGCCAGTGAAGGCTGCTTTACGACTATCATACTGTGCAGTGTGGTTTGTAGGCTTGAATGTATGGGGCAGAGAGGGGGAGGTTTGGTGTGGGTGTTTCTTGCTTAGATGCTGCTGAATGTCATCCTGTTCCCCATAGTTGTCCTTCTCCATCTCCATCTCCTCAACACCGCTATCCCAACCTCCATGACCCATTGTATAGTCATGATCTTCGAGTGAAGGGTCATGGTCATCATGTGTGAGGTCATAGTTGTTGTACACAGGGTCATAGTCCTCAATAGCTGCAGCAGGGGTGCTGTCACCAATTCCTCACACAAATCATTATTCTTTTCTCAATTTCCCTAAAGTGCCTAAACCCAGCGCTAAGACAAACCCTAACCCTATCAAAATCCCTACATCCACTTCTATAACTGAACTTCCTGATGAAGATGAAGAGATTTTTTATGATGCTATTGGATAAGATAAGATAGTATCACATGACCTCAGAACCTTCTAGAATATGATGTCATTATGATGTCATCAACAATGTCACAATATCACATCATATGATTCTCATTTCTATTTTCTGATTGGCTAGTAGTTTTCAGACTCAGTTTGTATCTCAGTTTCAATATGTCTATATAGTTAGCTAGTTTTGCTGTAGTAGTTCTTTAGTTCAAACCTCTTGTATCTACCAAGTGTAGCAACCAAGATGTACCTGCTTCCTTTTCTCTTGTGATAACCATTAGTTTGAGTCCTAGTCTCTGCCTGTGCCTTAATTGGTTATAAGGGTTGTGACATTAGGTTTGAACTATAGGGGACTCCGACTTGCATACCACTGCATTACTCTCTTTTTGATATTGGCCTTGACAACTGTTGACGCTAGTTTCAAAAAGCCTTACCACACTCTATACCCTTCACCAGCAACACATCTGTTGTTGAGGATGGTATAAAATCAAATCTTCACACATCACTTCTTGCTCATTTTGAGCGCATTCATACATACACGTTTCATAGTTAGTAGACCTCTACCAGGCTCAGCCTTACATTGCTGCTGCCAGTAGACAGAGGATGAGCAACATTAGGTGTTCAATCCATGACCTCAGTGCTGGCCCAAAACCCTGCCTGCTGAGCTCTACTATAGTTGCATTTTTATGTTACACTTTCACTTTCCTATGATAGAAGGTCTAGTCTTCTTTCCAAGTATTTAGTGGAATTGTCTCCTTGTTCATGATAGACAGTTGCTTGTAAGCTTCGGCTGGAAGAGCACCTGTCCCTGGAGTTTTTCCCACTTGGAAGGTTCACAAAAACCTTGACATACATCCTCTTTTAGTCAGTAAATAGGGAAGCACCTAGTTGGGTTGATTAAAAGATCCCTTTAGGACCTGAGTACAAGGTAGATCCGATCAGATATCGGGGACTGCTCAGTTTTCCACACTCCTCTTTTCACCATCTTTTCTATTCGGGTTGACTGTTATGACTAGTCAACCACAGTCATCAGTGAATCAGGTTCCAGAAAACAACTGGCACTATGGCTGCTCCCGAAAACGCCCAAGAATTGGCTCAATACATTCAAACCATGGTACAGCAAGCAATTGCTCCCATGAACAAACAAATTCAACTACTCCAGGATCATAACCATGAATTAACAGACCAGAATGACAATCTGTTAACACAACTCTGCTTACAACAAGAAGAAATAAACAAGTTGAAATTCAAAGAATCTACGAAACCTGGAGGAGCTCCGAAAATTGCCAAACCCACAGAGTTTACTGGAGAAAAAGACTCCATCGATGTCGAAATATTCTTGGTGCAAATCTCACTTTATCTTTCACAATATCCAAATGCAACGCCATAACAACACCTTATGCTTATCTTGTCTTATTTAAAGGGGAATGCTGGAAAATGGGCAGAACCCTACATCAGACAACAAGCCGAAGGAGAGTTGACACTCACAACCTTTGTAGAAGAGTTCTCACGCATGTTCAAAGACAAGAACAAAGAAGCGAAGGCTATCCAAGAACTAGAGACCCTTAGGCAAGGCTCTAGCACAGTACCAGAATACGTTGCATCCTTCAAACAGAAGTCTGTATTTACAAACTTCTCAGACTACGACCTCCACCTTAAATTCTGATCCGGCCTACAATCCTGAATCAAAGAACAACTTGCACATGTTGCACTCAAAGAAAAGAACACCCTTAACAAATTAATCAAAAGGGCAGTAGAGATTGGGCAAAACTTTGAAGAGTTGGATGCAGAGAAGAAGTGAAACACCTGGTGGACTCCTAAGTCTACTAGTGTAGTTCCTTCTTCCTCAAGGGCTGGACCCAAGGACAGTAATGCTATGGACGTCGACTCCGGGAGACAGTAAAACACTCCCAAACCACAAGGAAAGCCTGGAGCTTTCAAATGTTACAGATGCAGTGGAGAAGGTCACATGGCTAGGAACTGTAAAGAAGCGCTGAAACCAGCACAAGTGAAGGCATTGTCTGCCAAAGAAGAATCCAAGGCCCCAAAGTGGTTTGAGCAATGGCTCACCTCTAAAGAAGGCAAGGGTTTTTAGAAGGGTTGAAGTCAGAGTCTGTGGACCTAGACCTGAACAATTGTTTCTCTATTCTTTCTACTTTCACCGATGTAACTGAAGTGTATATATGATCCAAATCTGAGCATTTTTATATTTCGGTTACATTGAAAGGAAAGAACAGACAAGCAGATGTAAAAGCACTTGTGGACTGCGGTACATCAACATTATTTATAAGTGAGAAATTTGTCAAGGACAATGATGTTCAATGTCATAAATTATTGCATCCCATACCAGTCAAAAACATTGACGGCTTGCTAAATGCCACTGGATTGATGACTCATTTTGCTGAATTAGGACTAAAGGTTGGAGATCATGAAGAAGAAAAAGCAGCCTTCATGGTTACTGATCTTGGAAGTGACGATGTTATTATCAGCATAGATTGGCTAAGGTACCATAATCCTGAGATTGATTGGAATGCAGGATGATTTTATCTTTCTAGATGTCCGGTGAAATGTGAATCTAAAAAAGAAAAAAGACAAAAAAATAAAGAAAAACATAAATTCCAAAAAAAGGAAGACTTGCCAGATCTGATTCCCACGGAAGAGGAAGATGATGACGAAGGCATGGCGAAGAAGAGGGCGATGGTTGAAGAAGTAGAAGATGAAGATAGTCCTGAGAATATCTGGATTAGATACAAAGCTTCTATCACCACGGAACAGAAGGTAGCAGAAGAAGCTACTAAAAAGAAGAAGTCAGTAGAAGAGATGGTTCCAGAATGGCTTCATGATTATCTAGGAGTGTTCTCAGAAGAGGAATCAAAGAGATTTCCTGAAAGAAAGAAATGGGATCATGCAATAGACCTCAAAGATGAGAATGATCTTCCACCAAATGCGAAACCGTATCCCTTGTCACCTAAAGAAATGGACACACTGAAAGATGGGTTAAAAGCCGAGACTGCATTAGGACGTATCAGAGATTCACAATCCCCTGTTGCAGCACCTTTCTTCTTTGTGGCCAAAAAAGATGGCAAATTATGACCAGTTATGGATTATAGAAAGCTCAATGAGAAAACGGTTAAAAATGTGTATCCTTTACCGAGATCTCAAGATTTGATTGATGCTTTAACTGGTGCCACGATGTACTCCAAAATGGATGTACAATGGGGATATAATAACATTCGGATGAAAGAAGGAGATGAGTGGAAGGCAGCTTTCAAAATGCCTTTTGGTCACCATGAACCAACTGTAATGTACTTCGGATTAACAAACTCTCCAGCAACTTTCCAGACCATGATGAATGAAATATTTAGAGATCTTATTGATGGAAAGATGGTCATTGTCTACATCAATGATATCTTGGTCTTTACAAATGGAAACAGAGAGCAACACTGAAGTGTTGTGCGAGAAGTACTCAAATGATTGAAAGAAAATGACCTGTTCTTGAAGCCAGAAAAATGTAGCTTCGAACAGTCTAAAGTTGAATTCTTAGGGTTGATCGTGGAAAAAGGCAATGTGTCTATGGACCCTGTGAAAGTAGAAGGAGTATTAAAATGGCCTGTTCCCAAATGCATAAAAGATATACAAGCATTCATGGGCTTTGCCAACTTCTATCGAAGATTCATATTTAGGTTCTCAGATATAGCCAGTGTTAAGACCATACTCAATATGTGAGAAATCCGAAGGGCTTTGGCCTCAGTTCGTGCACTGTGCCCCTTTCCCGAGTACTGCCCTTTACTTCCGAGGGGTAACCTTCGTCCGAGGGTCTGGAAGTGCTTGCGTAGCGGATCCGAAGGTCCGGAGGTATCAGATATGGCACGTCCGGTATATATCCGAAACGTGTGGGTGGAAGGAGCTCGTCCAGAGGGTATCCGGAGCGTAAGGATGAACGCAAGGTATAGGACTAGTAGCGGACGAGATCCGTACTAGAAACTAACGGATATGGACTACCAAAGGTAGAGTCGGAAACGTAGACTATAGGAATCAATCCTAAGTCTCGGAAGATACTTAGAGTTGGGATGGATGGGTTCGGATGAACGGAATGAGCAGAATCTAAGATGATATTCGAACTAAGGTTTATATACTGTATGTAGATAGTACGGGCAATCAATGAATCCGGGACCGGAAGGCTATGCACAAAGTATAATGGAAGTCTATGTGGTAAATGCGCAGCGGATCAGCAAACGCGAGTCGGATATGAAGCACAGGTAGCGGATCAGTAAGCAGGACAGGAATATACACAGCCGGGACACCGGTACAGGTAGATCACCGAAAGGGGATAGAAGCAAGGATGCAGTGGACTTAGAACACAAGAAGTTGTAGCGCATCGGATGGGTGATCCGGATCGGATCTGTGGTTCGGATAGAAGCAGGATCGATCGGATCTGATCGGATCTGATCGGATCTGATCGGATCTTGGATCGGATGTATGGGATATGACAGCCAGACCAATGAATGATTTGTTAAGAAAGGATGTTCCATGGAATTGGACAGAGAAACAACAGAATGTGTTTGACGAACTCAAGAAACACTTCACAGAAGCTCCAATCCTTGTAATGCCAGATGTTGAGAAAAAGAAAAAGATAGAAACAGACGCTTCCGATTATGCAACTGGAGCAGTTCTTTCTCAACTCATGGAAGATGGACTATGGCATCCTATCGCTTATTATTCAAAGTCAATGAATGATCCAGAACAAAATTACGACATTCATGACAAAGAATTATTAGCAATCATTCGTGCATTAGAAGAGTGGAGGCACTATGTGCAGGGAGCACCTCATCCTGTGGAGATTTGGACAGATCATAAGAATCTCAAGTATTTTATGACGAGCCAAAATTTGACAAGAAGGCAAGCTAGATGGAGTTTGTTCCTAGCGGAGTATGAATTTATGCTCCAACATAAGCCTGGTGTAGTCAATGATAAGGCTGATCGTCTGTCTCAGAGATCAGACCACAAAGGGGGGGTAGAAAACAACAATTCTGATCACGTTTTGCTTAAACCGGAATTTTTCAAAGTCAATGCTGCTAAAAGAGGCCAAGTTCTTATTGAAGGAGAGAAATCTTTTCTAAAAAAGATTAGACAATGCACAGAATGAGAGCCTGAAGTAATGAAAGCACTAGAAATGCTAAAAGCAACACTGGTGCAATTGCGTAGAGGAGTCAAAGAATGGAATGTGGAGGATGGATTGGTGTTATTCCAAGGCTTAGTATACATTCCAAATGACAAAGAGATCCGCTGAGAGATATTAGAGTTATTCCATGACTCACCACCAGCTGGACATCCTGGACATGCTAAAACCTTGGAATTAATTTCCAGAAACTATTGGTGGCCTTCAATGACGAAGTATATCCATGATTACATAGATGGTTGCAATCACTGCAGACAAACAAAAGTCTATCCCAGTAAATCAACAGGACTTTTACAGCCAAATGAAGTTCCAGAAGGACCTTGGCTGTTAAGACCGTACTCAATAGGCAAGAGATCCAAAGGGCTTTGGCCTCAGTTCGTACACTGTGCCCCTTTTCCAAGTACTACCCTTTATTTCAGAGGAGTAATCTATGTCCGAGGATCTGGAAGTGCTTGCATAGTGGATCCAAGGGTCCAAAGGTATCGGATATGGTACGTCTGAAGAATATCCGAAACATATGGATGGAAAGAGTATGTCCGGAGGGTATCCGGAATGCACAGATGGATTCAAGGTATAAGGCTAGTAGCGGATGAGGTCCGTACTAGAAACTAATGGATATAGACTACCAGAGGTAGAGTTGGAAGTGTAGACTATAGGAATCAATCCTAAGTCTCGGAAGATACTTAGAGCTGGAAGAGGATCAAGTTCGGATAAACGAAATGAGCAGAATCTAGAGAACCTTAGTTCGAATATCATCTTAGAGTTGTACATGTAGTTTATATACTGTAGGTAGATAGTACAGATAATCAGCAAGTCCGAAACTGGAGGGCTATGCACAAAGTATAACGGAAGTCTATTAGTAAATGCACAGCGGATCAGCAAATGCAAGTCAGATATGAAGCACAGGTAATGGATCAGTAAGCAGGACAGGAATATACACAGCCGGGACACTGGTACAGGTAGATCACCAAAAGGAGATAGAAGCAAGTATGCACAGTGGACTTAGAACACAAGAAGCTAAGGCTCTCAGATGGGTGATCTGGATCAGATCTGTGGTCCGGATAGAAGCAGGATCGATCAGATTGGATTGGATCTGATTGGATCTGAGATCAGATGTATGGAATATGACAGGCAAATGATCACATGTGACCTGATAGTGGATTTACCAAAAAGTGAAGGGTGTGATAGCATTTTTGTTGTCATTGATCAATTTATGAAACAAGCACACTTCATTCCTACCACCAAAGAAGTAGACTCGAAGGATATTGCTGAGCTATTTTTGAAAAACATATGGAAACATCATGGAACACCAAAGAAAGTGATTTCAGATAGAGGAACACAGTTCATGTCCAAATTCATGGGACAAATGTCAAAATGATTAGGCACAAAATGGTCTGCTTCAACCACCTATCATCCCCATACAGACAGACAAACTGAATGCATAAATCAAGAAGTAGAACAATATTTGCGCTTGTTCACCTCTTATAGACAGAATGATTGGGTATCTTGGTTGCCAATTGCCGAATTTTCACATAACAATGCAGTCACAGTGACAGGTCATAACCCTTTCAAAGTTCTATATGGATACAATCCTGAATTCACAATATCTCCTAATTCCAACTCCCATATTCCTGCTGCTGACGAAAGAGTGGATCAAATGAAAGAAGCAAGAGATGATGTGCAAACTACCTTGAAACTTGTCAATGAATGAATGAAACAGTTCTATGATAAAGGAGTAAAAGACGCACCACAGTATCAAAAGGGAGACAAGGTCTGGCTAGATGCAAAGAACATTAAACAATGTTGTCCAAGTCAAAAGTTGTCAGATCGTCATCTTGGGCCCTTTGAAATACTAGAGAAGATTAGCGAAGTGAACTACAAATTGAAGTTACTGGAAAACTATAAGATTCATCCAGTGTTCCACGTTGAATTGCTCACTTCATATTATGCATCTCGATTGATCCCTCATTCTCAACCCACCCAACCACCTCCTGACATAGTTGACGATCAGGAAGAATTTGTCGTAGAAGAAGTATTAGATAGCTGTTTATTCCAAGGAAAGCTGCAATACCAAGTAAAATGGGAAGGATATCTGATTGAAGAATCGACATGGGAACCAGAAGAAAACATTAAGAATTCCCCGATTTTGATAGTGGAGTTTCATAAAAAGAATCCCATGGCAGCTAAAACCAAATGAATTCAAGGTTCTATACTTAATTTGGATGATTTCAAACAATGGAGAGCACGCAATATTCAACCATCATACATTCGCGATGACGCTCATCCTAGAGAGGGGGTGCTGTCACCAATTCCTCACACAAATCATTATTCTTTTCTCAATTTCCCTAAAG
>MU173003.1:49047-121755 GCA_016695475.1 Suillus decipiens
AGATATAAATATCTCTTGGCCGAACCTCCGAATTTTAAGGTTTAGAGCGAAATCTGGAGTTCTAAATCCTATGGAAAGTCACCCATTCAAATTTTACTTTGAATCCCACTAATGAAGTCGTGTTGTCGGCATCGGGCAAGAATTGGCGGGCCGGCACCCTCCGCTAGTTAAGACCTGCTGTGCCGGCCCGCCAATTCTGCCATCAGGCCTTTTCAACCTACTAATGACCGTCGTCACAGCATAACCTCAGGCTACTATAGTTGGACCGTCCACAGACTGCTCACATGCACACCTATGCCCTCATGATCAGGCCCAGGTCGAACCTTCGACGCCTTATTGGATATTGATATGATTATGCACGATTACCGTAATGGAATGAGTGATAAGTGTCTTACATCAGTCATCCTTTTATCTTACAATATCTCGGCAATACCAGATGGCTACCCTCGACATCGACGAAGTTCGTGCTTCATTCCCGTCCCTGGAATCAGGGTACATCTACGCAGATAATGCAGGAGGATCACAGACTACTCAAGGAGTAATCGATCGGATCGTAGATTATCTCACCAACACCAACGTACAGCTGGGAGCTGACTATTTTGTCGGCAAGCTAAGTATCCAGCGTGTGGATGAAGGCTCTTTCACTGCCGCAGAGCTGTTTAATGCTGCTTCTGTTGAGGAGGTCGGGTTTGGACCGAGTTCGACCATGATTTTAGAGAATATCGCTAGAGCGCTTGAGAACGATATCCAACCTGGAGATGAATTCATAATTACTTATGAACATGAAGGTTTCTGACTTATTTTTTTGTATCCCTTTGTCCAAAAAAACTCAACGCTTGTCTTAGCCAACAACGGACCCTGGAAGCGCCTGGCTGAGCGGCGCAACGCCGTAGTCAAATATTGGGAACCCACGCCAGTGTCTGCAGAAAACCCTTACTCGGTCACATACAAGGTCGAAGAACTGTTGCCACTGGTTTCTTCACGAACCAGGCTGGCCGCTATTACCGCATGTTCCAATATTCTGGGTTCGTTGGTTCCCGTGGAAGAAGCGGTGAAGGCACTTCGCCAGCGTGCAAAAGAACTGGGAGCAAGAAAGGTTGAGGTATCTGTGGATTGTGTTGCATATGCACCACATAGAAAAATGGACGTACGACAGTGGGATATCGATTATTGTGTGTTTTCTTTGTACAAGGTTTCGATATCCACAACTCCTCTCTCGATTTTGCATTTGACAGTGTTTTGTAGGTGTACGGGGTTCACAATGCCGCTGTCTACGTGCGGTCTGCGGCTTTGCAGACATCTCTTACATCCATCGCACATCATTTCCTGAAGGTGGATGATAAGCTACATAAGTTGCAACCAGGTGGTCCAGGCTACGAGCTGGTGTATGGTGCAACGGCAGTTATGCCATACCTGAAGTCATTAACTCCAGAAGATGATCTTGCAGCGTCTTTCTATGCAATCGCAAACCACGAGCAAAAACTTCTGGCCCCTTTGCTCCGCTTTTTGACGGACGCAAAACAAGTCGAAAGGGGTGTTCGCATTGTTGGGACAAGCGAGATCAATCTCTCCAGAGTTCCAACTATCAGTTTTGTTGTCGTCGGACAGAACGCGATCAAGAGCAAGGATATCGTAGGAGCGTTTGACAAAAAGGGAGGGGTAAGTCTGACTTTCAATGATCTTATTGCATTCGACTATATATTTTGCACAGATCGGAATTCGGTACGGTCACTTCTATGCGTATTCTCTCATAGATAATCTACGTCCAAAACTGGACGTGAATGACGGGGTCGCCCGCATCTCACTTGTCCACTACAACACTGTCGAGGAAGTGGAGAAGATCTTGGACGTTTTGAGGGAATTTTTGGTCTGAGCAATAATGTAAATTGGATGTAACACCTGGGAACATTCTTGGGATGTGTTTTTCTAGCACGGTAGTACTTGCATACTATATGATCTCTGTCAGGAGGTTGCTTATCTCAGCACGGAGGTTCCGTTGTACAATTATGTAAACTTCTTTACCGTGAACGTTTGAACTCCGACCGTCTTGTGATCTGTCCTATGAACATGGCACATGATTCAATATTCAGTATCGAATCGTTTACCACTGCATGAAGCAGCCTGAGATTAAGCGCTGAGTCCTCAAGCTTCTAGTTTCGCATTATTCACCAGAGTCAATCATGGCTGTCACTAAGCCCTCTAGCGGTCCTGACCCCATTCTGCTCACGCTCTTCGCAAATCGTTTTATGAGCGTCGCAGAAGCAATGGGCAGGTCTTTGCAACAAACCTCAATCAGTACTAACATAAAGGAACGTTTGGACTTCTCCTGTGCACTCTTCGCTCCTGACGGCGATTTGGTCGCAAATGCACCCTTCATCCCGATTCACCTTGGATCTATGAGCTTGTGAGTCTTTAAAGCAGTTGGTAAGTGTCTTTGGCACACGGCTTAATCTGGTATCAGTGCTGTGAAGTACCAAATGAAACTCCATGGAAAGGGGTTGAAAGATGGTGATGTGCTAATGACCAACTCTCCTCATGCTGGGGGATCGTACGTGCAGCTTTCCTTTCACCATTGCACATATTCACCCAGAGGCAGCCATTTGCCAGATATCACTATCATCACTCCAGTTTTTGACAAAGGGACTAATGAGATCATATTCTTTACCGCTTCCCGAGGACACCATGCTGATATCGGCGGTATACTACCTGGGTCTATGCCGCCCACGTCCGTAAATATATTCGAAGAGGGAGCGGAAATTGTGAGCCTGAAGATTGTAGATGGTGGCATGTTCGATAAGAAAGGGCTGTACGAGTATATGGTCGAAAAACCGGCACAACATCCGGGGAGCTCGGGTTGCAGAAACATCAAGGACGTCGAGAGCGACATCAAAGCGGTAGGTCACTCAAACGTGCTCCTTTCATAATTCGTTGCTTACGCGTGTTTCGAAGCAAATTGCGGCCAACCACAAGGGAGTTCAGCTGATAACAGCAAGTCTGTCATACCAATCATTTACTTTCCTCATGCACTGACTACCATGTTTGGCTGCAGTCGTCGACGACTACAGTTTAGAAACTGTTCAAGAATACATGTATCACATTAGGACTAATGCCGAAAACTCGGTTCGAAGTCTGCTACGCGACGTCGTTAAACAGTCGGGAACTAATTCCCTCAGTGCCGTGGACTATCTGGATGACGGAACTCCAGTGAGTTCTGATCACCGTTCGCACAAAATTATGGCACTAAGAATCATGACATTGCTCAAAGATTCAGCTGCAGGTGGAGATAAACGAGGAAGAAGGATCTGCTGTTCTAGATTTCGAAGGTACAGGATGCGAAGTCAGGGGAAACCTGAATGCCCCGATTTCGGTGGTGCACTCCGCTGTGATCTATTGCATGCGTGCAATGCTGAATGTTGACATTCCGCTCAACGCTGGGTGTCTTGTCCCCATTGAGAGTACGTTCTTTGGTGCAAACTGAAATCCAGCGATCGTATTGACATGAACTACTACAGTCAAGATCCCAAAAAAATCCCTTCTTTCCCCATCTAGGACCGCTGCTGTGTGTGGCGGAAATGTATTGACCTCGCAGCGTATTGTAGATGTGGTTCTCAAAGCTTTTAATGCGTGTGCTGCTAGTCAAGGATGCACCAAGTTCGTATTTCCTTTTCAAATACTTTTGTTCTGATGTTTTACAGCAACTTGACCTTTGGTACGGGCGGTAAAGATAAGAATGGTGTGGCCATTGCTGGATGGGGATATTATGAGGTGTGACGTTTCATTTATAATTAGAATTAGCGTTTGACACTCGCGTGCGTTCATTAGACCATCGCCGGTGGATCAGGAGGCGGCCCAGGATGGCATGGCACATCGGGTGTACATACTCATATCACAAACACTCGTATTGGCGATGTTGAAATTCTTGAACGCCGTTATCCCGTTCTTATGCACCGCTTCGGTCTTAGACCAGGCTCTGCAGGGAAGGGTAAATGGAATGGCGGCGACGGTGTTATCCGAGAGTTTGAGGTTATGCAAGGGATGCAAGTGTCCATCCTAAGCGAGGTATATTATTTCAACGGGTGTCCCCTTTCTCTGGTAAATCTCACATATACGGCAGAGACGTACACGTGCACCATACGGCATGGCAGGCGGCGAGCCCGCCATGATGGGACGCAATACGTGGATCAAGCAGCGCCGCGCTGAAGACGGTGATATACCCGAGGAAACTTCCGAGGAAGATCTGAAGCCGCGCTACATAAATATAGGAGGGAAAGCGACGGTGTTCATGGGAAAGGGAGATCGCTTATTGGTTGAGACACCCGGTGGCGGAGGTTGGGGTAGGCCTGACGGAGGCCAATCGGAGACTGCTAATGAATATAAGCATCCCTGGGAAGCAAGAGGAAGTTTCGCAGAGAGAGCTGCTGCACAAGCTGGGTTCTAGGGGTGACAAGTCTGCGGTGTGTATTTTCCGAGTCGAGCGTGTAGGTAATAATTTGAAGGCGCAGCACCGTTCAAGTGTCAACAGAAGTGTATCTAGTACTTTGTACACGTAGTTGATATTATGATAGGTGCAGCTAGACTTGATCAAGTTAGGCACAGCAGTTCTTCCAACTGACAATATTTTGCCGAACCAATCATAATAATCGTGCAACGTCAAAGGCCAGCTGTCTTCGTGGCGTGTAAAGTAACTTATCCTTATTATTAATATTGTACATAAGAGTTACACACCTTTTATGCCTTGTACCAACGGAGAGGTGTCAAAGTTGAACGCGTTCTGCTTCAAGGTCGTCGGGTTCGGGATCTTTTAGCTCAATCAACCGAAGTTGCGGAACCTCTTCTGTTCAGCGCATGCACCAAGTTTGGGGCCTGACTTGAGATTACAATTGCCAACCGAGCCGCCGCTCTATCAACAACTTAATTAAAATCCCACTGATGCGCCGCAAGAGGATACCGGGCTCTATCTACGTCTCCCCTTGTATCAGATTCATGCGCTAGTTATGACCTTTACGGTTGTACGACCTGTCTTTCCAGGTCTTTCTGTTGGAACGAGCAAGGCTTCCTTGCGATTCCTTCAAGCTTCCGCAAGTCCAAGATGTATCAATATCTCGCGACCAATTACTAGTAGGATTCCTTCCGGGCCACGCCGATTATATAGTACTTCTACGGTTAGAACAGCCAAATTCTTTGGTTCTGCAGTTGCAGTTGCTGTAATCGCCGGTGGAGCCTCACTCTTCTTTACCCTTGCACGTTCTCGAGATGCCGGCCCTCCAAACCCGACAAGGGAAGGTGCCGTTGACGTTGCTCCCACTACTCAGACTGGTTCTGAGCCGATACCCAACTTTGCAAAGGCCCTCGAAGATTTGCAGGCGGAATTCCCAGAACCCTCAATTGTATCCACCGACCCCAATGAACTGTATGCTTACGCACAGTCGGCGTATTCTCAATTTGTTGGTTAGTTTGCTTCTCGGTCTTCCTCGAGTTCTAGACCATAAGATTTCACAGGGTCACCGCATACCATTGTTGTACACGTTCGAAGCACCGAAGATGTTGTAAAGGTAGTAAAGATATCCAACAGGTATCTGGTTCCAATTGTGCCATACTCAGGAGGGACTAGCTTGGAAGGGAGCCTGTCAGCTGTACGAGAATACACTTCTAATGTCATCATAACTCTCTCTGACTATGAACCTTGCTTCTGCATTTTATAGCCAGCCTCTGGGTCAATATGCGTAGATCTCTCTGCTCTTGACAAGATCATAGAAATCCATGGTGGGTAGCCATCCCACACGATTTTGAATCCCCGTCGATGCTAATATAATGTTTGGTCTCAGAGTCGGATGCAGATGTGGTTTGCCAAGCCGGGGTCACCTGGAATCACCTGAATGAAACGCTGAAGGAAAAGGGTATGTCGTTGTGTTGCTGGTATCACAAGACTAACATACACATTCTCAGGCATTCCATTGTTTTTTCCGGTATGTGCCACGCAAAATAAAATCATTTCCCCGTAGTCATAAAGCTACTAGCTTGATCCTGGTCGCGATGCCACGATAGGTGGCATGATGTCCACCGGGTGCTCTGGAAGTGAGTCAGAACCTCGCAAAACCCGAGGAAATCTGACGAATTTACTCAAGCCAATGCGGTCAAATATGGAACGGCAAGAGGCGAATGGATTCTTAACGCCGTGAGTGAGCTTTTCAATTATGCTAAGAATATCATTTCGTTGATAAAGAATGTTTATAAGACGGTGGTGCTTCCGTCGGGCGAAGTGATCAAGACACGACAGCGCGCCCGCAAGTCATCAGCAGGTTTTGATCTCACCAAATTGTTCATAGGTGCAGAAGGCACCCTCGGAATCATCACGGAAGGTGGGTGGAGTGTGTCTGTATGCATTTCGGTTACACTTACTTATACTCCTTTGTTCCTTTTGGTGCCATCTTATGTTACAGCTACATTGCGTCTAGCGCCTGTTCTGCCAAGCACTGTCGCTGTAGCGCAATTCCCTGATATTCGGCATGCAACCAATGCAGTATGTGACATCTTGAACCATGGCGCAGCACTACGTAAGTCAGAAGCCCTCCAGAGGTGGCAAATGTTGAGTGGCGCATGTATGTTCCCCACAGAATGTGTCGAGGTCCTTGATGAACTTACGATCAAAGCGATAAATCAATTTGGGACGTCTGCGAAAAAGTTGCCAGAGAAAGTCACACTCTTTTTCAAGTTTCAAGGCTCGGACGATGCGATTCGGGAAACGTCACGCTATGTAGAAAGCGCGATTGCGAAACACGGTGCGACTGACTACCAACTTGCTTCAAATGAGCAGGAAAGCGAGGATATTTGGCAGAACCGGAGAAATGCACTTTTCGCGTCCCTTGCATATCGTCCAGGATGTAAAGGATGGACGACTGACGTATGGTAAGTGATGTCATTCCTGGGATTGTCGATTTGGCGGCAGCCTATGAGACTCACCACATCATTTGCTCGCCTATGTGTTGTTCATTCACTGTATTTGTCTAGTGTCCCAGTGTCACGCCTACCCGATCTCATCTCTGCAGCGAAGAAAGACTTTGAGGAACTCGGTCTAGTGGCGCCGATCGTTGGTCATGTTGGCGATGGTGCGTTCCTTGGCACACTTGTGCATGTATTTGCTCATGCCGCGCTACGAAGGGAACTTTCACGCTCTCGTTCTCTATGCGGATAACGCGGAGCTTGCCCTTGTACGAGAAGCAGTTAGCAGGATCAATCATAAAGCCATCGAACTTGAAGGAACATGTAAGTGTTGTATTTCGATAAATATCGATGATCGGAATCTAATTTATGCTTCAGGTACCGGGGAACACGGCGTTGGTACGGGTAAACGCAACTACCTTTTGACTGAACTTGGGGAAGGCACGGTAGCCCTCATGAGAACCATCAAACAAACAATAGATCCCCACAACTTGTTTAATCCAGGAAAGGTAAGTAGTTCCTCTGCAAACTAATTGTTTGATCTGATTGTATCTCATAGCTGTATCCTGATGTTTCACCGCCATCCGACACAAATCCATTGAGAGAGGGTCGCGCCATTTCCAATTCGAAGCCGGCCAGAAGCAAATATTGAGTGTCGAAACCAGGTACCCGTGTTTTTTTCACCTTCAAATTATTGTGCAGTACGAGGTATCTTTTTGATGACATTCTGTTCCTTATGAGAAAGGCAACGATGACCGAGTGTTAACTAGGACTAATCAGAGGTTGATTATTGTTCGGCCCTGTTTCAGATTTGTACGCAAACTTAGGCCACAGCATGGAGGGCTGTGGTCATCTGATTTCTTAGTACTGTCAAGTTGATGGGAGCCTTGCTGAGTAGAATTGTGCGATTTTAACGAGTATCTTGCCTTCGCAAGTTGCGAAGCAGTGTCGACTGTCAATAAGTTATACTTATCTTGCAAGGCTCTGATATCATTATGGTGAAGCTTTTGACAACCATTTTCGAATCGATTCCGCTCGATAGTCAAAAATTAGGCTGACAATGAACCCCATCATGATCTCAGTTACATCCCATGCTACGCGGGAATCCCTCGGTTGTCACATGAATGTCACATGTCACCGTACAAAATCCGGATGCTCTTGATCCGCTTCCACGCCGGCAGCTATACTTCTGAATCTATTGGTTGTGGCAGGGCGCTTGTGAAATGATTACTCGTGGCAGAAAAAAACAGCCAGAATAGCGCAGTCGACTATTGCAACCGCATGGGCCCCCACTCCTTGGCGTCACATCCCTTCCCCAGACTAGAAGAAACCCAATCTTTCTGTGCATGATAACCCATCAGCTGACCCATCTAAATTCTTTGGTCTACCAAGTCACGGGATGGCCAGATCCATACGAGCAAACACAATTCCCTTCTCTGTTCTGTATATGTGCACAGTGAGTGAACAAGAATCACAGCATCGTCGTGGGATGACGGATTGTGATTAGGCCGACCTACGTGTGACGACAAAAAACTGATAACGGATGCACGAATTTATACCAGCAAAATCAAGGATCTTCTAGGGAATCTTCTTTTGTGGTGCATGGTAATTGAAGCGGACCATATATTAAAGGGCCATCTTCCCTTCTCACTCGGAGTGAGACTATCCTTTTTTTTTAACTTACCGAAAACAACAAAGTCCACTCTCGCTCACCATTCGACCGGCCACCGCGTGGTAGAGTCACTGCTTTGACCTTAAGTTCCCTTCTATCGGGCTACATAACCATTTGCTACCTTGGACTCGTTCCTGTTCTTTCCATCATTGCAGGACTCGTCATTTGTCATGCCAGGAGGACCGTTGAATATGCCTAGGAGGGCCGCTTCCCAGATGCTGCGCTTCATAGTGGTTGGAGGAAGTATCGCAGGCGTCGCTTGCGCGTATGCGCTACAAGAAGCGGGTCACCAAGTATTGGTTGTGGAACAGGGCGACGGGAGATTCAATGTATGTAATCTATTTCATCGAGTCTTGGGCGATATGAACTTCAGACCCAACCTAGAGTCACGGTGGCATACGGTCTCCACCAAATATGACTCGCTTGTTAAATCATTGGGGGCTCGGACCTGCTATCGCCCGGGTTTCGATAAAAGCTGACAGGTTTACTCTCAGGGATGGTAAATGATGCGCAAGGCGATCTCCGTTATCCGTCGGTGTTCATTTAGTTTCCTTGCAGGGAAATCTGGGGAAGAATTCTCCCCTCTCGTACTGCACGAGAAGATAATGAAAGCATTAGCAGCGGATTTTCTATATATGCAGGTTCGTCACGTTGATGATATGCGACATTTCCGGATCTTTGATGAAAATACGCAACTTTGGTAATAGCACGGAGCACTACACGCGATGTTCGTCGAATTTGCCAAAAATGCCGGTGTCCAATTTCGATATAACACGGAAATCGTATCGGTTGATCCGTGGAAGGGCATGGTGATTACGCGCAAAGGTGCTAAATTATCTGCGGACGTGATTGTCGGTGCGGATGGT
Organism: Suillus decipiens; assembly: GCA_016695475.1. Lineage (NCBI taxonomy): Eukaryota > Fungi > Basidiomycota > Agaricomycetes > Boletales > Suillaceae > Suillus > Suillus decipiens. The sequence goes on from MU173003.1 coordinate 58,525, forward strand.
TACAGGAGCGTCGTGCGTCCTGTGGTGGTTGGTCCTGAAGGGATGAAAGGCGTTATGGATAAGCGTGTATCGGTGAAGTAAGCACTGATTTTGCTACTCGGTTCATCATTATTTCCTATAGCTGATGCGGATTGGCGCCCCTAGTATCACCGTGCCCACAGAACTGATGCTGGAACATAAGGATCTTGTTAAATTAACGGTCTCACCAGAGGTATGAAGATGAGATGATCGCATTCGTGTATGATATTGACGCCTAATTAGTGGTCGATATGGTTGGGTGATGATTGCGCAGTGCATGGGCTACTCACCGTGCGTAGCCTGGTTACAGTGACAAACGCTTGATAGAGTACTGTCTAACTTTTGCAAAAGGTTGATCCCCAGTCATTCAAAAAAGAATATGCCATAGTCATGCATGTTCCTATGGAGGGCAAGCGAGCACAAAACTCGTGGGCACGGTCACAGCCTTTGGATGAGGCGTTTTTGAAGTTGGACCGCTTTGAACCTAGGTACATCCGTGGTTGATCCCCCTCGACATTGATGTTGATGTTGGTGAACAGAATACAAAAGCTCGTGACACTTGCGCAGAGTATGACACCGACTAGCCATACTATTTACGAACCCTTTGATAACTGGGTTCATGAGAGCGGACGGGTAGTGTTAGTTGGCGAGGCCGCCCACCCATTGATGGTATGTTTTTTTTCCTAATCATATACATCGCCCAATGATCGTTGGTTTCCGCAGCCCAACGGGTCACACAATGCTGCAATGTCGATAGAGGATGCCATGACACTATCAACTCTCTTCTCTCTCCCAGCAACTAAATCGCATACATCCGTTCTCCTTTCTGCTTACGAAGAACTGCGGCAGCCACGTTGCGCTGCAACGCAAGTTTCTGAACTACAAAAACGAGATTTCATATGCTTGCCCTCGGGTCCTGAACAGCAAGTTCGCGATGACGGTTTGCGAGATGCAAGAGCGCGTGCGTTGCTTGACTGGGACGAGGCAGAAGAAGAATTTTTACGTGACACATGGGAGGAATATATCGACATATTCGCATTTGACGCTCGGGAAGCGGTGGAAGATTGGTGGACGAAATGGGGGCAGGCTATATCGTGCCCGCATATGCCAGAATCTCGCAGAGAGCTCGGTAGGGAAGTTTTGAGTTGTTTTTGAGGAGGCGGTAGCATAAATGCCTTTGCAGGAAGACGAACGAAATAATGACACTCATACCTTTGACGTTATTTACTTACACGACTCAGACTCCAAAGTCAAGGACAATCAGTTTAGATGCTCGCATTTCATTGCTTTTATATTGATGCTATGTAGTCACTGCCATACGGGACTTGAACGTAGTTACTAATCCGTTTCTTGCCGCCACAACACCACCGCGACAACCTGTTTGTTTACTGACAGGTGGACAGCGTGAGAGCAAGTACATATACACGTTGCAGTCTAAGCGCTAAGCCTTCAGATAGGGTAGCATGTTGAACCCCGGCCAATCCACGCGAGAAACTGCACTCACTACGATGTGTGACATTTTGCCAGCACGTGAAAAGCATATATACATTGTGCCATAAAGGCATTCAGAAAGGAGGTGCTATACTGAAGTCATATTTCATAGGTCCAATATACTTAACTCACCAAGAACGCAGCATACCGCATGCTCGCAGTACGGACCTGTGTTAAATTTCAAGATACACACACCAGCATTACTGTGGACTCGTGGATCCTAAATCTCAAGCAAAACTACACGCACCAAGGCTTAGGATTAAGTATATCTGGCCCACCAAAGAAACCTATGCGTAGGATACTATTATCCACGGTCACAATCGAGTGTGAGATAGCATTATGGAACATTTGAACTAGCAAACCCACAAGAAGAAGCTGGATATATATGACGTTTGGACCGCATGTGAAATATAGGGTTCAAACTTCGAAACATGGACTCAAGTATCGGCTGAGTCCGTATCTCCAACTCGGAACTATTGACCCAAGGGACGAGGAATGAAGCAATTGCGCACTGACTACAGAAACCTTGGTGCATGATAACATGAATATGAGACGAATGTATCCGTCTATGAGCGGGTAACAAGTGCAAGCACTTTACTGAGGGTAGGAGAGATTTCAAGCGCTCAAATGTGCCTTAGCTTCCTCTTCCTCCCTTGCTTGCTCTGCAAGCTATGGAAACACGATGAGTATTGTGGGTCGGCGATAAGGTAATTACACGAACCAAGGCTTGCCATGAATGGTCAATCGGCCGCTAGAAAGAATTAGTATCTAAACCAAGTCGTACATGAAGCTCGGAACTCACGCGCCGAACGGCGGCCTGACGCTGATTGTGCGTGAGCATGCCAGCAGCGATCAAGACGCCGATAGTCAAGCCTTGTGCCCACATACGCACTTGAACGACCTTTTGAGGTAACGTCTGGTGTCTGTACATATCTGTATCAGAAACATAGAAGAGCCGTTGACGCAAGGGAAGCAACAAACCTATCTCTAGATATTATGCCACCAGCAACTGCCATTGATAGAACCCAGCTTCCAACAATAATGCTGTACTGGTGTCGTGTTGCCCAGTCTCCAATTTTTTCTTTTGTTGTCAGAGCCTCCCATCGTACTTGTTCCTCTTCTGCTTCTCTGTCTAGTCTCGATTTACCTACGCCCGTCCTGCGAGGCGTTAGAGGGCAATATTTGGTTCAGTAATTGGGACTCACCAATGTGCACGATCAAATTCTAGACCACGCCTTTCAGCCTGGATGGAAAAGCAAGGCGCAACTATCATGACGGGACCCAAGAACTTTAAAGGCAGAGGGAGTGCTCGGTAGAATGCCCATCGGCGGTTGAGATACAGTGAACCGGGGATAGCGACAGCCATGCTCAGAAGGGTGCCTTCTATTGCACCGCGGATAGTAGCATTGGTGTGGCCATCGAGTTCTTCCTGGGTGATGCCAATCTTCATTACTGTTTGAGTGTGACGGGTGAAGCTCTAAACTTTGCACTTCACGACGGTGGCTTGTAGAACAGTACAAGACCAACCCTGCAGTTCTTATATTTGGTGACTGACGCTCGCGAGCCGCCCCGGCGTGGAGACGGCCCACTTGAATGAACGGCTCACGGTCACGTTCGGAACGATACGGGCAACACCGCGTCACTGATTGATCATCCCGAGTAATTCCGGTCCCATGGTCTGTCACTACGATGAGCAAGCTGTACACTAAGTGCTAAAGCCTAGCTTATACGCTTATGAACAAGCTTGTTTCAAAGTCTGACAACACCACGTCGAGGCGAGGCGTACCAGCCTAGTACTGGATTGGCCCTGAAGTATTTCTGGCGCCTACGTCACTCCACACGCTGAATTCTCTCTGGATTCAACTTGAGTCGGCGGCCTGGGTTCTGGTGTGTACTCTGCTTGCCTTGCGAAATGGCATGCGTGGTCTCCAGCTCTTTACCAATTCCACTGTGTCACATGGAGTCCCTCCCCGAGTCAGGCTCATTTTCTTCCGTTTCTTTCCTTGCATCTCCGAGTCTATTTAGGACTCAATTACTTCATTAATTGAGGGCACAAGGCGTGCAAGGGCTATTTTTATCAAATCGAACTGAGTGTATGTTTAGGACATGGTATTCACCAACAAGCAGTGTGACAACACCCAAGTGAGGAGGAAGAACTTGTTGTCATAACTCGATTGGAGGAGCCGAAAGGGGAGAGGTGCCACAAGGGAGCAACCATAATCCTTTTCTGACTGGGTGAGTCTAGCCACGACTAATTCAACAGATGCCTGTATAAACTAACAGGGTGACAAGGTTTTGGGACTTAAAACAACCCTGTTCTGAAACCAAGCAGTCTCAGGACAATAGTGTGATCCAGCTGTTGTGCGTCACTATAGCTGCTATCTACGAAAAATCCCGTTCCTATTGCTTTTAGCCTGGCCAGTGTGGTTACCACAACAGAATCAAAATCTATTTCTCCTGGACTACGCGGGTTCAAAACCTGCTGAACTACCGTTTTTTTTCTATCGGAACACACTTTGGCATTCATTCATGGATGAATTTTTTAGAAGTTCATCGTAATTGGTGTTAGCCAGGCGGTTGCCGCACCAGAATTAAAATCTGTTCTCTTGGACTGCGCAGGTTTGAAACCTGCTGATGACAAGTTTTTTTTTTCTATCGGAACACCTTGATATTCACTGATGGACAGTTTCTCTAGAAGTTCGTCGTAACTGGTCTTAGCTAGGTGGTTGCCATAACAGCATCAAAGTTTGTCTCTCTTGGACTGTACAGGTTCGAAACCTGCCGACGTCTATTGGAACACACCTTGATATTCACTCGTGGATGGTTTCTTTGGAAGTTCACTTGGAAGTTGACCGTAACAGGTCTTAGCCTGGTGGTTGCCACAACGGAATCAAAATCTGTTTCTCCTGAACTGTGCAAATTCAAGACAACGGGTTTTTTTCTATCGGAATACACCTTGACATCTACTCATGGATGGATTCTTTTGACGTTCACTGCAACTGGTCTTAGCTTGGTGGTTGCTACAACAGATTCAAAATCTGTTTCTCTTGGACTGTGTAGGTTCGAAACCTGCCGATGACGTCTTTTTCGATCGGAATTCACTCATGGATGGTTTCCTTAGAGGTCCGTCTTAACTGGCCTTAGCCCTTGGGTGGATTTTTGTTGCAACATTAATATTTACTTCATGGCTATCGGACGTGTTCGAAGCACTAATTATGTTGTGCGTCATGAGGCTGCGCAGATTGAATATAGCTACAGTAATTTAGAGTAGATCGATGGATGGTCCAAGAGACCTGAGGAATTCACGTTCGTTAGGATATTTAATGTGTCTTAGAGATAACAAACATATGGCGATCAGTTCTCCCAAATGATGGTATAGAGTTGACGATCTGCTATTAGAGTATGCAAATGGAGTTAGGGTCGGGCTGAGATGAGCAGAAGCACGTTGTGGACGGGGATATACTGGAATGGCGTGTGTTGAAGACAGTAGCAGCTGATGGTGTGACAGTGTATGGGGAGTCGATACATAGCTTTGATTATAGCTTTGATTGAAGATAGTCAATCTGATTGCTAAGTTGTGCGACTGTGAGCGTGCATCGAATCAATGTCACGTATTCTCGAGAAGGCCAGACTTGCTTACCGTATCACCCTCTCCTCGTACGAGCTTTTGGGATCCAGGGGTTTGTGAAACGTTAGACATGACATCTCGTGGCGTAACACGTCGTAGGTTTCCATAATCTAGTTCCTCATCAGTGTGAATATACTCGGCTACACGGTATTCAATAGCCTAGAGCCCAGAGGGTGCGGTGGTACAGTATAGGACCGGCACTTGAGCCAGTGAATTTTCTTGGCCGTCTCAAGTAAACACTTGCACATAAATTAAAATTCTGATATGGCAGTCATGTTTAGATATATGATGACCACACTAATGCAACACTACATAGCAATCGACCGAGTGATGCGTGCACAATGCCAGAATCAGTAGAATGTCTTGTTATCTGTGTTCACCACCACTTGAGCCAGCCCTAATAGGGTGCGAGAATATCATCTAAGCGATTATCATACTCGTCGCTAGCTAATACTCCTCTTCATCCTCATCACTGGCATTCTCGTGCAGCTGCTCATCTTTGTTGACATCAAGCTCGTCACCTGCAGTGCCCTCCGCAACTACCGGTTTAGGTAACGGCGCCTCCAACTTACTCGAGTTGGCTTTTCCACGCAAGCCGACGCTTCTCCGTCTTTGCGCAATCTTTTTCCTCCATCAATTGCTCCGATTCCATTTGATACTTCCCCGTTAATTCCCTGTTGCGCACTTTGGACGTCCAACCATGACTGAGATGTGTAGCAGGTACAACCCAAGGGTGACTGCAGCACAGTGTTTGTTGAATCCGGAATAGAAGGTCCAAATTGGGTTAATTTGTCTTGATAAACACTTTAATAACAGATTCTGAGACCCTCGTCCGGAATCCCAGTGGCAGCACATTGTGATGTATTGGACATATTTCATTGTACCGAAACTGTACTATGGACATAAATGTTTCTTTTGACAGGATTTCTGACATTGATAGTTGAACAACTCCTTCTCGCTGCATTGATTGGTGCTGAAAGGGAGCATGTTCCTGACCTGTAGCATGCATGCATTATTATTTTTTCATTTCTACTCAGCAGTATACGAGATGCATGTATTTCAGATAGAACTGCACTATTCGATAGGTTGATAAACAGATGTTGTGTGCGTGGTAGGTGTTTGGCTCAAGTGCCGGTCCTATACTGTATACTTAATTTCAAGTTGTGTAGTGGCCGTTCCGAAATAGATCGGCTCACAAAAACTTCCGAAAACAAGGTTACATTTGGCTTTCTTGATTTTTGCGCGAGGTGCTGAATTTTCTCTGGATTCAGCCGCTTGGGTCTGGACTCTGGTATGCTTGCCTTGCGAAATGGCATTTGTGGCCTCCAGCTCTTCACCAACCACGTCGATTGCAACACGTTGACTGTTTATGAATAGTCTGCTATAAATCCAAGCTGTCACGAGGTATGTTGTAACTTTTGTCGTGAATTTTGTGAAGAGCCTTATAAGCGAATGTACTAATACTATATTGGCTTCTTCCGCATATTATGGCCTGGCATATATAAACGGCCATGTTCTATCCTTTCACCTTCAGTCCTTCCTTGCCCACTTCCGCGTCCTATTTCACATTCTTTTTCCAACCCGTTCTTTACCATGAGATTATCATCATTTACAGTCACCATCCTCTCTGCATCAACCGCATTCGCTCTTTCTAAGTTACCGCGTCCTTACAGGCGCACCCTTGTGCACGATGTTTGCGGTTCCCTCAATACCGACCTGATTCTTAATGAGGTCATTGATAGCCTTGGTACCGTTTCTTTTATTTCGCCCTGAGACTCAAACCGACCGTCATTTTAATCAGGCAGAGCCACCGTCGCAGGCCACATCGACGTTTGCCTTTGCCTCTCGGATGTTGCGAACTTCGTGGAATCAAACATCGTTGCACAGCAAGCTGTCAAACTTCTTGGTGACCACGCTAAGGTGGAGGCTTTGGTCGCGGGCATGGTAATATTTATTTTCTGCATGATCTCAGTTGCATCGGTTGACTCTGTTTTGTAATAGGTGTCACGCCTTCCGACAGCCTCGCACTGCACTTACCCTGATCACGCCCGTGCTCTTTGCACGGATTCCGATCCGTGCGATTTTCAATGCACTGATGGTTACCTAGCCTTCCCTCCAGAGAGGCCTACTTCTTGTAGATGCCCTGACCACCTTATGGAGTGCGATGGCAAGTGCGGTCATTTCAAGGAGTGCCTCAGCAAGGCACCTCCGTCTCGTCGTAGTCATGAGCCCCAGTGTGCCGCTGGCCGCACCATGTGTGGGATCCCTGGTACCAGCACTGGTCAACCTTGGAAGTGCGTTGACGTTAAAACTGATCCTACGACTTGTAAGTTGTCTCTTCGCGACTACATCACCGGACTCTGATATATCAACAGGTGGTGGATGTCTCGAGGCATCTCCTTTCGGAAACGCACCCGTCACTGGTACGAACTGCAAGAACATCAAGGGTGTCATTCCTGATACTGTCTCTTGTGGTAACGGCCGCTGCATCGTGAAAGACTGCGCCGAGGGCTTCCTCGTCGCCCCTGCTTCGGATACATGTATTCCTATGTCCAAATATACCACCGCTGGCTCTAAGCAACAAAGCAGAGCTGATATTCCTGGTTCTATAACCAGAAGTGACAAGGTTTCTCGTGACGAGCTTACTGCATTGAAGCATGGTGCGGATATCCCCATCGCCCTCTTTGATGGTTTGAAGACTCCTCGTGTTACTGGTGGTATTCAGCATGGCCCTCATCATGGCCCTGGTGTCGTCGTCAAGCCAGTCCTTGACCGTCTCACTCCCGGTGGTTCTGCAGGTCCCGCGGATGCAGTCGCTGGTGTTATTCACGCAGCTTAATCTATTTTACCCCTTTCTACGTCTACGATTATAGTAACTCCTGGATAATCAATGGCATTGCTCTGATCTGAGCAGTGACCATTCATTGACGTCACGATTAATTATTTGAATATCAAACAGGAGGTGGCTATATAAAACCCAGTCTAACCCTCATCCACCTTCGAATAACCCTCCATTCATTCATAAGTACGAAAATCACAATGTCTTCGTCTAACACCCAACCCAAAACTATGTCTTCCACCGAAGCTCCAACTCAACCAACGTCTGAATCTTTCACCGACAATACTAGTCAGGTTCCACCACACAAGCATGCAGGAACCACCGGGACCTCGCACGCAAAAGGAGCAGTAAGTTTACACCTAGATAATTCACTACATCTCAGAGCTGAACAAAGTCGCATTGTGTCATAGGGTCTTGGACAAAAGATCGAGGGCTTGGAAGAGGAGATCAGGGGAATGATCACCAAAAACCCAGAACTGCTTGAACAAGGGCGTGAGCGGCGCACAGGAACTTTGAAGAAGAAAGAGCAAGAACAGGTATAGAATAAAGCGTTCTCATTACTCCAACTCCTCATGGAACTCACGTATATTCATCAGGCTAATGAAGATCCGTTCACGAAACCAGGAGAACATAGTCAGACCTAAGGTAGTGAAGTTATTATCGGCCCCGGGTTTTGTAGGGTAACTTTAACAAATTTACATAATTAATGTATGAACGTCATTGTACGGCTACGTCACCGTATCTGTGCGCGTATAAATTTCAAGAGGTTGAACAAAATTGAGCAACACAAGTTGTCACAAACACCCATGCACAGTCCTCCTCCCGAGCCCCGGCGCGGTGATCGCGGTTCCAACATAATCGGGCCTCGAAATCCTGAGCGTGAAAAGCAAGCTCCTGATCTCATTCATCCTCCCTCGACGGACCATGGTACTCTTCCTTCGCTTAAATGGTCATTCGCAGACTCGCACATGCGTATTGAAGATGGCGGATGGGCACGTCAGACCACAGTCCGCGAATTGCCTGCCTCCAAAGAGCTCGCGGGGGTGAATATGCGTCTCGATGAGGGAGCTATCCGAGAGCTTCATTGGCATCGTGAAGCGGAATGGGCGTACATGCTCGAGGGTAGTTGCAGATTCACAGTGCTTGATGTTGAAGGAGGTGCCTATGAGGCCGATCTGGCCAAGGGGGATATCTGGTATGCGCCAAAAGGTCGACCTCATTCCATCCAGGGCGTCGGCAAGGGTGGGTGCGAGTTTATGCTGATATTCGACGACGGAAACTTCTCGGAGGATGAGACTTTCCTTCTTTCAGACTGGTTAGCTCATACGCCGAAGGAAGTGATAGCCAAGAACTTTGGCCTTGATCCTAGCGTGTTCGACAAGCTTTCGCAGAAAGGTGATGAATCTGACAATAAAGTCGGTTCTCCTCGCTATTATAAAAATTAATGTCGTCAACAGAAAAGTACATGTTTCGTGGGGTTACGCCTGATACGTCCTCTCCTGGCTTGCCATCCGACGTTCCGAAGTCCAAGCATCATTTCACGCACAACTTTCTTGCCCAACCCCCGCTCAGGACACCCGGTGGTACGGTCCGCATTGTGGATACATCAAACTTCCCCGTCTCGACAACTATCACCGCCGCCCATGTGACCATAGAACCTCTTGGTCTGCGGGAGCTCCACTGGCACCCGAATGCTGATGAATGGTCGTTCTTTATTCGCGGTCGTGCTCGAGTAACTGTTTTCGCTGGCAGTGGGAATGCGCGTACTTTTGATTATCAATCTGGAGACGTTGGAATCGTGCCTCGCAGCCTTGGTCACTATGTAGAAAACATTGGAGATGAAGAAGTGGAGATGCTTGAGGTCTTTCGTGCACCGAAGTTTGAAGACTTTTCCTTGGAGCAGTGGTTGAAAGGTTCTCCTGGCCAGATGGTGTTGGAGAACCTGAATTTGCAAGACAGTGAGGAAGGTAGGAAGTTTATGAAAGCGCTACGGAAAAGTCAGGGAAAGGAACCAGTGAAGCCTGCAAAAGCTAAGTTGTGAAAAGTTGTTACGTCACGCTGTTCCAGCCAGTCTCTGGGCAATATAAAATACGTCTTCTATATTCACTTTGTTCATGCGCACACCTCAGCCTGAACCCTGCCGACGACATCAAAGTGGAGATTTTTTGGATCTGAGTCTTCCCCTGTGACGCCTCGCGTCGAACTTCTCACTTCTCACAAGCGCCGTTACTGAATCACAAGCTTTCGACGACAATACACCACCATCATATGGTCCTTAGCGGCACACTACAGACCAAAAAATCTTGAATTTGTGATCTACTTAAAATATTGTTTTCTTCCAATAACAGCTCAACCAAGCACCAATGCACCATACGACGCCCTGCAACCATCTTTCTCTTTCTCACTAGATATGGACCTGGATCCATGGTGTGAGAGGATTGGCTCACCCACACATCAAACATTCTGTCTATGGACCTTTTCACGAACAGAATTGGAGGCTGACGATCTCTGCTTCAGTGCTGAAGAGCCCCTATAATTTGGAAAGACTGGTCCCGGAGAACAATGCATGCAGTCGAAGGACATTTGTTTCAGGGTGTCCCGTTATCGCATACACCTCTAGTATATTCGTAGCGCGCTGTGAGTTACTTCAGATATATACATGGTTTCTGATCTTTGTTTGCAGAGTCTGATAGCGACGTTCTGGGTTGTAGGTGAGTTTAGGTTTATCTGGTCGGTCGTATGTGCATGGAGGTGAGGAGGGTTCGCAGAGGATGTGACGACTCAACGCAAATTTCTTTCGCAGGATCTAGCTCTGCAAGCATGCTCGCGCCCTCGCGAAAGCGATCGGGAGATGACGATTTTGCCATGTCTCGATGCTGTCACTGTTCTTCGATCTCTTTCTCTGAATTTTTTGGGGTGCGGCCACGGTGAGCGCTGCAGACGAGTCCATCTATCCATGCACAGCGATGCATGACGAAGCTAAGGTGTGTTTCTACAATATGTTGGTAGTAGGAGCCACCCCGGCGTCGTCGACACAACATGATATTCCTCTTTTCAGGCACCGATATCAATCCCAAACAGAAGCCCAATCGACCCATCAATGTTTAGGTCGAGTCGGGCTGGAGCACGGTGACCAGAGAATTCATAGTACGTAACGATAAACCAATACACGACCACTCATCGATTATCCGGCTGTTAGCGAGGCAACTCCAAACACTGCTGTGGTAAGTTGGTCGACAGGTCTATGCTAAAGGGATCTGTGCATCTCAAAGCCATGCAATAGTACACGCGGTCGCAGGCACTCAACAAAAAATGCGATTGCTTTGGGGTCACTAAAAGTACAGGAACGACTTATTTGAGCTGCCCAGAGAGACTATAACAGTACTAGTACAAGACAGGTTTACGTGAAATGATCGCAGTTTCAAGCGAGTTCCCACTCTTCCCCATCATCTGTGTGGATAAGCTGAGACAAGGTGGGCCCCACAGTGCAGTTGCTTGAAAGGCTATTGAATATCAACCGCCACTGAGGAGTAGGTGAAAGGATCGCCTGGCCAGTGGTGGCGATGGCGTTGATGGCGATCAACGTGAAGAAATCTCGTCAGAGCCAATCATGACGGTTCCTGCAGGCTGCAGTACCGCTGTCGGTACGACTAACAGTGAAGCGGGTGCGTTCGGTGCGCGAAACATAGACCGCTTGTGTTGTGTTATCCGATGTGGGATAGTACCAGTACTCGTAAGGATAGACTTTAGAGCGAATGAAGAAACTTTGTAGCGCCGCCATCAGCCAAATGTAGAACATCTCGCAAGGAACTAACTTACGAGTTCCCGCTAATGTGATCCGCGAAATGATCAGGCGGTGGGATGATGTTCAACCCGCGACCACCTAGGTCGTTCAGCAAAGTGAAAAACACCTTGCCAATGAATTGGGTCGCAACACCAGTTGTGGTGAGGGAGTCGGCAGCATTGGCCAAGTTCACGTTATGGGTGTAAAACTGAGCACTGATACGCTGAACACTGCTCGTGAAACTAGTGACTGTGGAAGTGGACACGGCACGCCACCACTCATCGGCAACTGCACGGCTAGCAAAGACAATCACATATCGATAGGTCACGTTGTCAGTGATCTGCGTGGTGATTTAGGGCGACATCGCAGATATTGAAGAATGAATTTTGGCGTACCTGTTTTACGTATGCGTAGAAGAGCATGATTTTACGTTCAATAGGAGAGGTGATTTGTTGGTTGCGTTTGAACTGAAAAAGTCGCTTGAACACTGTACATTATATAGGGAGAGCAAGTTGTTTGGTTGGGTTGATCATAATATCTCGATTAAAGGGGATTTACGAATAAGGATCCAGGTGAGGTACGATGGACACAAAGTTGGTGCCGGCAAGCAGAACCGGTGAGAGGACGATACAAGGATTTCGTCACACATTCGAATATAAAGCAACATATGACCTTATAAAAGCACCGCAATCAGCACTGGCACAAGTACCAGCAATCGCCGTTTATGAGCGATTTGAATCTAGGCCAAACATTCCTATAAGTGTCATGAAGAATATTGATCGCCGTGGAGCTCGATATTACCTGTAACGATCTCAAAAGGTGGGAAGGTTAATGAATCATGCACTACGACGACCGGGATCCTAGTCGTTCAGCTAGTGCACCTGACTGCACAATTCTAACCTGCGGTCTAACCGCTTGGTGTTTCCTCTACAGTTCTAGCAGGTAAAGAGATGACCTTCCATTTGTATGATAGATGTTTCATTCTGATCGTAACCGCGCCGTTTCTAGATCTCCGGCTTAACAGAACTTCAATGAGCATGACAATTCACATACCACTGAAAATGGATGATGTGCCTAAGGGGTGATTGAATGGAGAGAGGGTTTAAGCCACAACCTGTCAATGGATCAGAACCGGAGCTGACATAGGCAAGTTGGAATGACTTGCATTGAGACAATGCTCTAAAGTGTAGTAGGCGTCAGCAGCATCAGCATTAGAAATAGAATGGCTCTACCGTACGATGTAGAATCAAGACGCAATTTCTTTTTCGGTTCGGAACCGACCGAAAAAGACCTGTGGGAAGGCTCACGAGACTCCACCACATCTCAAGCTTCCAAGTTCCTGCCTAGGCCTCCCCTAACCATAAACTACCCTGCCAGTGGGCCATGGTTACTGAATACAGCTGGCCAGTCATAGACCACGGTTGTGCTGAAAATCCCTCTTATCATTCAGTATCAAACTTTTACGGCACTGGCAGTGGCAGCATGGGCCTGGCCAGGTGCATGTGAGAGACGTGCATGGAAGAATCAAGTCATTACAGGCGTATCAGGGCCTGGTGGGTGGTTCATCCAATACAAGAAATTTGTCAATTCCTCGCCCTCACGGCCCCTCAGGTCCCGGGAGCGTATCGTCAATGTATAATACACACTCACCGATCCCATAAACGAATTTGATTGACTGGCTATACTCAGTACTGATATAACTTAGGCGCTAGATAGTAAGTATGTATGTATGTAAGTACCTCGTCATCTCATTGAACAGACTAAGAAATACTAGTGTGGATGAGGAATGTGAATCAGGAAATCTATACATAATGTTCCTCGAAGTCGTCAAAGTAACGAAGTGCGGGCGGGGAGGTTCTGGTAAGTATTATTTCGTTCATTGTTCACTACGATGACGACTTCTGCTTAATTTTGCGGCGTTGTGGGTCTTCAAAGCGAAAGCAGGTATCAACTTCACAAAAAGAATATCTGGCGCTGCGTAAGGGCCGCACGTACTCTACCCGCAGACCACGCTTCAAACCAAGAACGTTCGAAACCGACCACATGCTAATGCTATGCAACTCTCGTTATTCATACCGTCACTCATTCAAATTTCGTACCCTTATCGTTTTCAGTATATATACCACCCGTGTACTCTCATATCTACGGCAAGGTGAACAGCAGAGGTGAACCCGATGCGTTGAATTCCCCACTCACAGCGAAGCGAATCCTATAGTGAGATCTCCGCTCCAGGGAAAGACCAAAAAGCCACTCGAAGAACTAGTCCTAGTCCTATCCCACCCTTCTCTCACACACACACACACACACACACACACACACACACACACACACACACACACACACACACACACACACACACACACACACACACACACACACATTTTTTTCTCTTTTCCCCTTTGAACCCACCCAGCCATACAGCTGCATTCATTACTACTCCAGAAATCGGAGACATTCGTGTAAATGTCTTCACATTCAGTGCCAACACTGCTTCTGTTGAAGATGGCATCCATCTATTGAGTACCATTGTCCCCCCGCCGCGAACAGCGCACCCGCGCAGAGCCCCCGTCCTTCGCGTGAAAGGTAGTTATACGGATGCCATGGTCATAAAAAGCACAAAGAACATATAGTTACACGAGTGTTGTATGTATGAGAATGCATCAATCCCAATGATCACAGAGGCACAGGATCGTCCAGTGTCAACTTTCCTTCGGCGACAAGTTTCATCAGATCATCTGCGATGCGCAAGTTTGCTTGTATTTTATCATCTCGCCCACCTTGCTGCAGAGCAGAGACTGCCCATATCTTCATCATTTTGGGTACAGCTTCCCGTAAATCAACGGCAACCTTATTGAAGTCGCGAATAGAGACACCAGCATTTTGCATACAATTCATAGCGCAGCTCAAATACCCTGGGAAAACTCGTAAAAGGCACGCGTAAGCTTAGGTTGGTCACTTACATGCACGGTATTCGTCATCCTCGGGGTATGCTTCAGCTGCCCGCATGTACGCCTTTGCCCCCTTCGCAAAGCTAATACACGCGAGAAGGTCATCGCTATACCGAGCTATTTGTGTATGATAGAATCCTATCATCCTGAAAAGCAAGGCAACCATGAGAATGAACCGGAAGCGCAAGGAAAACAGACAAAGACATACGCGTGAGCAGTTCCAGCAGGATAGATACAGAAAGACGATGCAAAGCCAGGGTCAACTTCCCCCTTACCAAGGGACTTTGCTGTGCTCATCTCCCTGAGGAGGTCTTCAGCATCTTCCTTCAGATGTTCAATGGGGAACTTGGAGTTCAAGCCAGGGTCGGTGGTATAAGCCTGTCATGCGATTAAGCCAGCACCCAAAGAAACATGACCCGCAACGCACATCCATATACATATTTAGGTGCAAGGTACGCACGCTTCGCAAAAATGTATCCTGAAAAATTGTTCCGCGATCTTTATCTGCAACATTCTTCCAAACACTTCGTCCCCATTCAAGCAATTCAATCGCTCGTTTCAAAAAATGAACACCGGCTTGAGGCCCGTCTTTCAAACTGCTTTCCAACATGCCTTTCATTATCCATGCGCTATACCGGGCGATCAATAAATATTACAGCACAAAGCTCATGCAACGCACCGAACAGTCACTGACAAAGCGGGGCGGACATCATCCCAGCCCTTTTCCTTCAGACGTTTCTGTGACTGTTCCTTGATAGTTTCAAGCCCGTCAGAGCTCCAGGATTTGTGAACCTTGACTTCGAATAGGGCTAAAGCTCGGTCAGTGTGATTCTTCACGCAATGCCAAAATAAGGTCATTTTGCCTTGTTCATTGTACTTGGTAATCCAGTCGAGTACATTGGCGATATGGAACACGCGCCAGTCACGCATCACGCCATCGGTCAAATACGTCAAGGCCTGTGCGTGTCAGGTCTCATGATATTACCCGAATGAAGTTGAACTTACCATCAGATTTCCTTGTTGGATAAATCCTCCTGGAGCTTCTGAGTGAGGTACTAATTTCAATTGATTCATACGTTCTACCCCTCCCATAAAGTCCTTGTCCACGTCAGTAGCCCTTATTATATAGAAAAGCACGAGCATACCTCGTATGCATGTAAAATTACCCAAGCCTAGACGGAGGGTGCCACTGTTTAGCGATAGTATGCAACATAACAAGCCAAACTCACACTGCTAGTGAATTTTTTGGGACCCGCCTTCTCAAGTTCAGGAAACATTGCCCTCGCGACTTGCCAAGGAAGGTTTCCATCGTCGGCCTTCGAGATAGGTGCAAGGCGTGGGTCCCTTGCCTCTGAAACCTTTCCACGCGCTTGAGATGCATTCAGGCAGGCACTATACTGATCTTTCTGCCGCTGTTCCGCGGGACTGAGGTTTGTTTTGGGGAGTGTATCCAGTGCCTTCTGCCACGCTTCAGCACCTTGCTCCCAATCCGCAAGGGCCTACGCACGGTGTCAGATCAGACGAGAAGCCTGGAGCGCGCAAGGACTTACATCGCGAGACGCTGCTAATCGGGACCACCCTTTGGCATAGCCTGGATCAATCTTTGTAGCCTAACACGCATCAATGTTTTCTCCATGTATGTGATACTGGCATCAGTACCATCTTCGCGTCATCGACAGCGTCAATGTATCTATTTAAAGATTGTGGTCAGTTATTTTTATCATATGTAGCTCGATGTATGACCATGACTGTGACCTTACCTATTCAACCCATGATAGCAAGCAGCACGGTTCGCATATAGAACGGCGTTCTTGTCATCTAGAGCAATGGCCTCGGTGTACTTTACGAGTGCCCCGAGGTAGTCTTGCTTTCTAAATAACTCATTGCCCTCGTCCTTGAGCTGTGTTGCTGTTGATTCCGACATGTTTTAAAAAGTAAAAACTTCGAAGGCTTCTCCAGAAGGAAGAAGTTCAGACCAAGGTGGAAACCGAGTGACAAGTTTGCACAGACTTTAAACCGGTCGACACGAGGCAGCCTGGAGCATTCATTACGCGATCGGTGGTAAATGATCGCAACACCGGGCCTGCGAGCTCCAAAGTTAGTTATAAACGATTTTAGTGACTGTATGCCGATACTTACATAATGAAGCGAGTTGCGTGCACAAACGGGCCACACCGAGCACCATTCATATGCATAAAGGGAAGCATCAAGGGATTAGCAAGAGCCATGCATAACCATGAGAACTGTAATCAGCCATGCTTATATGACAGTATAGTATAGCCTGGTATTACATTTAATTATGGTAACAAGTGCCGGTAAGGATAGTGAGGCCGAGTACGTACTGCAATCTTCATACTGTGCAACACACTGTACAGTCATTAACAGCTCTTTGAGACAGGAAATTTATTTTTTCGCCGTCATTGTGTTATAGTTGTTTCTAGTGGCTCAACTTTATTTTTCCAACCAAGTAGCCTATCTCTAGAATACACACCTAACTTTTCAAAGAAAAATATCCAATAGTTCGAGCTCAACGTCCGAAACAATGAGGGGACCTATTTTTCGGCAGATGTCACTCACCTCACTGATTAGGTAATTTTATACAAACAAACAATAGATTTTGCTATCAAACCGAATAGCATTTCTACCAGCCGACAGACATTCCTTTGCTACACATGTTATTCACAACTTCATGCAATTATAACACATGTTCTGAATAGCTAGAACTGTTATCTATATATACTGAACAGTTTCATGTCTTTCTGATTCACTGTTATTGTGCAATGTGGAATACAAATTTCAAATTGTCTAAATTTAGGGTTTTGAGTAGTAAAGACACGCGTCTTGGTATTATTTTTGTCAATCAATATAATACAATATTTTCCATGGGGTAGGATACATATCGTCTAAATGCGCATAAGCAAGTTTGAGAGAAGAAAATGTGTTGTTGTGTGAGGCATGTTTTGTATCAATGAGTCGTTGCACAGTGGTGGGGACTTGAGTCTGGCACGTCAAAACTCGGCCAATGCCCCCGACACTACGCGTGACGTAACGGGCAAAGATTTCGTGTCCCTCCTGCCAGGACGGTCGCAATGCGAACAACCGCTTTCCTCAGCGACGCTCGCTACACTAACCTGGGCAATGACATGATGCGGGCTAGGATATCTATGGAAATGAAATGAAACTGAGGTAAGTCAACAAATGTTTGCACCATTGGTAAACAAGCAAATTGTAAATTCTTGCCACCTGCCAGCAAAAAGTCGTGACAACTCGGATCCCAACTACCTTATCATTGATTTTTAGAGGGGAGGGGTTTCATGCGTGTTACGGTCATCGCATTCGCTGGCACCTATATAATGGGCTACTGAGTATGATATTACTTTTCAGTAAGCCATGTTCATCGCTGCATCCTTGTTGATTATTTTCCTCGCTTTGTCAATCACGGGATCGCCCATTGAAGCTCGCAATTCCTTCATCACCCTCCCCCTTACCAGGAGGCTAAACTTCTCCAATGATGCTGTTAACTTCGTGCAGCGGGATGAAGCTCGTTTGGCGGCCTTTAAACATGATCGACGTGTCGATAATAGCATTCCTGTGAAAAGCAGTTTATGGGATTACCATATAGAAGTTGGCATTGGCAACCCCCCCACAACCTGTTAGTTCAACACTGAGAAAGCATGCGTCTGCTAATGCGTTATCGAAGACAGCTTGATTCTCGACACCGGCAGCTCGATCACATGGGTGGGCGCCGGGAAATCATACGTGGAAACCGACACCAGCATCGACTCTAAACAGCCTATAGAGGTAGACTATGGTTCTCCGGTTGATAACACCGAGTGTTCCTTCTCTGGTATTACATGCAGCAATATCAGTTGGAAACTTAAATACTTACGATAATCCACAGGGAATATCTTCTACGATACTGTCACGCTCGGTGGTGGGGTCACTGTCACCGGATTCCAATTTGGCGTTGCTTCTACTTGGAAAGGCTTCCATCCAGGTGAAGACGGTATCCTTGGCATCGGGCCTGAAATCTTGTCACGCGGAACTATGCCAAACGACCTCGATGGCACGATCCCAACTGTTACTGGCTGCCTGTATGACCAAGACAAAATTAGCAAGAATATTGTTGGTGTCTTTTTCCAGCCCGTCACTACGGAACCAGACAGCGAAGTCGGAGCGCTCACCTTTGGTGGAACTGACTCTACCAAGTACGTTGGTACCGTTTTATACACGTAAGCTACATCAGCTCCTAGATCAATCCAGACTGATTGTTTTTTTTTCAGTGACATCACCCGCACGCTCCCCGCATCGTGGTATTTTGGGATCAATCTAGGCATCACCTACGGCTCAACGGATATATTGAGCTTCAATGATGGTATCGTCGATACTGGCACCACCTTTCTATACCTCGCCACCGGTATGTATTTAGAATGCAGCAAGTAATAATGGTCTAATCAGCGTTCGATAGATGCCTATGTCAAGTACAAGGCTGCAACCGGCGGTGCTTACGATCCGCCGACTGGTCTTCTCCGTATTACCACTCGCCAGTACAGTGCCTTACATAACTTAGCATTCCATATTGAGGACGTACGTCAGTTCTATCAGCCCTCACACCCCTTGTTCACCATTTTGCACAGGAAATTATCAGTCTCACCGCTAACGCCCAAATATGGCCTCGTTCTCTCAACTACAAGCTTCCTGGTGGTGCTCCCCGTGCCATATATCTCATTGTTCGAGACAGTGGCAGGCCTTCTGGCCGAGGGAATGACTTCACTATTGGCTACACGTTTATCCAGCGCTTCTACACTGTGTTCGATCTGTCCAAGCGCCGCGTCGGTTTTGCCTTAACCCCGTTCTCCGATGCCACCACCAACTAATTTGAAATTGCCAGTATACAAAAGCTCGTTTGTCATATGCAAAGCATCATACAGATTTGTATGGACTCTTCTCAAATAAGTGTTTTGTACTTTACTTTGTGTTTGCTGCCGTGCAGCTGTCTTAGAGGGTAGCGAGAACTAAAGGAAACGTTTGCTTTATTGAAGCGTGCAGTTTTTTGGCCCGAAGGGACGACCCGGCCCTGATAGCGGCCTCAACCTGTACAAGAGAGAGCCGAGGTGAGCAGCGATTCCCATGGTACTAGGAGTGAGAGCATCTGCATGAGCTTATGCATCAGTAAACTACAATGTTTTGTACAGGTCTGTACAGAGCTGTCCAGTGCCACAGTGTCACAACTTGGTCCCTTCTGTACAGTTCTGTCTTTTCTGTACAGCTCTGCACAGAATCTCCCAGTGCAACACTCACAATGCCAGAGCCCACAGCTTTATTCAGTAAATAATGCAAAGTAAATTCACACATTTGACATTTTTAACTGTCAATGTCAGGAGTTGAACATGAGATCAGGAAGTAACCACAGCACATACTTACCATTACACCATAGTGTTTTTGTTCCTCTCAAGTCACAATGTTGTCACTAAGTTGATATCTATAGTGAAACCTCACTGCAACTTCAAATTCCAATATAACTTGACCTTGTTGAAATATCCAGGAAACTGACCCTTATTATAACATATTTTTGACTAGCAATACTTGGAGCTTTAGTACAAAGTGTAACAATGGCAAATTTTGACAAGTTTTAGTCAATAGTATTAGCACTCTTTGTCCTAACAATGAATTTTAATAAGCTTTGAGTGTACACTAGAGTTTAGTGTTTGAAGTTGAACTAAAGAAAAAGACTTGATGAAAATGTTTGTTGATATCAAGGCTTAGTGTTGATATTCAACTAAAGAAAAGACTTGGTGAAATTTTTGTGGTATATTCTGTGAGATCTGTGGATCTGTGCCACTGGCTCTGTGTCATATTCCATACATCTGATCTCAAATCCAATCCAATCCAATCCGATTGATCCTGCTTCCATCCATTCCACAGATCCTATCTGGTGTGACAGTCTAGCTGGCGCTAGCCTTGCATAAGTCCATTTCCATTATTGTCTAGCCCCTATACCGCATAGCGTGACCACCCCTAACCCTAACACTATCGATATATACAGTTACTGAGGTTACCGCACCCTTGCCGGACTACTGTACCGCAGTACTGAGCCACATTCAATGAGCTGATGCCCATCAAATGCCCATGCCATGCCAACTAGTTCTATTTGGTGTGTAGTACATTCCCATCTACCACTGCTAATCCCATGGCAAGCCTTATTACATGTAGAACACATGCTGCAGCACATGCTGCACCATTACATATTACTATGGCTAAGTCTCGTGTATTTGCTACTACTTTTGCCTATCGATTCTGTGTACTTATGATGTATGATAAAAGACTGCTGACTTCTCCTCCATTCGACACTCCCCTTCTACCGTACAGCAGTAGGAGAAGTCACTTACTATCATTTTCTTATATCATATCACTCATTTGACGGGATTCCCGTACTGCTACCACTATCACTATACAGAAATACATCTTCTTTGAAATCCAAAATATCTCTAAGAATCCTTTGACGGCCTTTGCCCTCGACGCTATCTTCACCGCTATCATTGCTAAGCATCGGTATCATCATCATCACACCATCACTCTTCACTGTCCCTCAGCATACAGCACTATCATAGTTATCAGTACACACTATCATACTGCTCATCGTTAGTGCTCCCCACAGTATCATTGGTATCATCAGTATCACCGGTATCATCGGTATCCATCTTTTACAGGACACTTAGCATTGGCATCCATGGAATCCACAGCACTATCAGTGGCATTGCTACTGCTATCATTGGCATCACCTTATAGGAGTATCACACATCTCATATCAGCGCTTGACGAAGTATATTCACTAGCAACCCCTCGGGTCGAACGTTCTTGCCTTGCAAGTATAGCAGCTAGGTAGACACTCAACATATACTAGTCTAGGGGGTAGTTCGCTATCACTCTAGCTAGATTGTAGTCTTTACACCGGATCTCCCATCCAAAAGTTCCTACTTCTCACACTCTAACTCCCTTGTGGACATCTGCATCTACCTCCTTTTGGCAATCCTTCTGTCTCTGGTATTCCAGCTATGTATATTTCCCTCCTGCTTATTGATCCATTACCTATGTCTCATTTCCAACTCATGCTTATTAATCTACTGTGCATTGACTAATAGACTTCTGTTATACATTGTACATAGCCCTTGGTCCCAGACTCATTGATTATCCATGCTAGTTACTTACAGTATATAAACCACTTGTAAATCTCCATAGAACCTTAGTTCAAATATCATATTAGATTCTGCTCATTCCGTTCCTCTGGACTTGAGTTACTTCTAAACTCTAGTCAACTTCTGAGGCTTAGGATTGATTCCTATAGTCTACACCTCTGACTCTACCTTCAGTAGTCTATCTCTGTTAGTTTCTAGTTAGGAACTTGTTCTGAGACTAGCCTTATTCCTTGTTCCATCCCTACATTCTGGATAACCTTTGGATGTGTCATATCTGATACCTTTGGACTTCTGGATCCATCACACAACCAC
The DNA here is from genome assembly GCA_016695475.1 of Suillus decipiens. Classification (NCBI taxonomy): domain Eukaryota; kingdom Fungi; phylum Basidiomycota; class Agaricomycetes; order Boletales; family Suillaceae; genus Suillus; species Suillus decipiens. The sequence continues at coordinate 80,741 of MU173003.1, forward strand.
TTCCAGACCTTTGGATGTATATCACTCCTCTGAAATAAGGGGCATTACTTGGGAAAGGGGCACAGTGTACGAACTGAGGCCAAAGCCCTTTGGATCTCTGTCACAATCCTTATAACCAATTAAGGCATGGGCAGAGACTAGGACTCAAACTAACAGTTATCACAAGAGAAGATGAATAGCAGGTATGTCTGGTTGCTACACTTGGTAGATGCAAGAGGTTTGAACTAAAGAACTACTACAGCAAAACTAGCTAACTGTATAGACATATTGAAACTGAGATACAAACTGAGTCTGAAACTATTAACCAATCAGAAAATAGAAATGAGAATCATATGATGTGATATTGTGACATTGTTGATGACATCATAATGACATCATATTCTAGAAGGTTCTGAGATCACGTGACACTATCTTATCTTATCTTATCTTATCTGATAGCGTCATAGAAGACCTCTTCATCTTCATCAGGGAGTTTGACTATAGAAGTGGATGTAAGGATTTTGTTGAGGTTAGGGTTTGTCTTAGCACTAGGTTTAGGCACTTTAGGAAAATTGAGGAAAGAATAATGGTTTGTATGAGGAATTCGTGACATTACCCCCTCTCTAGGATGAGCGTCATCGCAAATGTATGATGGTCGAATATTGCATGCTCTCCATTGTTTGAAATCATCCAAATTAAGTATAGAACCTTGAATTCGTTTGGTTTTAGCTGCTGTGGGATTCTTTTTATGAAACTCTGCTATCAGAATCAGGGAATTCTTAACATTTTCTTCTGGTTCCCATGTTGATTCTTCAATCAGATATCCTTCCCATTTTACTCGGTATTGCAGCTTTCCTCAGAATAAACGGCTATCTAATACTTCTTCTACAACAAATTCTTCCTGATCATCAACTATGTCAGGAGGTGGTCGGGTAGGTTGAGAATGAGGGATCAATCGAGATGCATAGTAGGGAGTGAGTAATTCGATGTGAAAAACCGGATGAATCTTATAGTTTTCCAGTAATTTCAATTTGTAGTTCACTTCGCTGATCTTCTCTAGTATTTCAAAGGGCCCAAGATGACAATCTGACAACTTTTGACTTGGACAATGTTGTTTAATGTTCTTTGTGTCTAGCCAGACCTTGTCTCCCTTTTGATACTGTGGTGCATCTTTTACTCCTTTATCATAGAATCGTTTCATTCGTTCATTGACAAGTTTTAAGGTAGTTTGCACATCATCTCTTGCTTCTTTTATTTGATCCACTCTTTCATCAGCAGCAGGAATATGGGAGTTGGAGTTAGGAGATATCGTGAATTCAGGACTATATCCATATAGAACTTTGAAAGGGCTATGACCTGTCACCGTGACTGCATTGTTGTGTGAAAATTTGGCAATTGGCAACCAAGATACCCAATCATTCTGTCTATAAGAGGTAAACAAGCACAAATATTGTTCTACTTCTTGATTTACATGTTCGGTTTGTCCGTCTGTATGGGGATGATAAGCAGTCAAAGCAGACCATTTTGTGCCTAATTGTTTTGACATTTGTCCCATGAATTTGGACACGAACTGTGTTCCTCTATCTGAAATCACTTTCTTTGGTGTTCCATGGTGTTTCCATACATTTTTCAAAAATAGCTCAGCAATTTCCTTCGAGTCTACTTCTTTGGTGGTAGGAATGAAGTGTGCTTGTTTCATAAATTGATCAACGACAACAAAAATGCTATCACACCCTTCACTCTTTGGTAAATCCACTATCAGGTCACATGTGATTGTTTGCCAAGGTCCTTCTGGGACTTCATTTGGCTGTAAAGGTCCCGTTGGTTTACTAGGATAGACCTTTGTTTGTCTGCAGCAATCGCAACCATCTATGTAATCATGGATATACTTCATCATTGAAGGCCACCAATAGTTTCTGGAAATTAATTCTAAGATTTTAGCACATCCAGGATGTCCAGCCGGTGGTGAGTCATGGAATAACTCTAATATTTCTTGGTGGATCTCTTTGTCATTTGGAACGTATACCAAGCCTCAGAATAACACCAATCCATCCTCAACATTCCATTCTTCAACTCCTCTATGCAATTGCACCAGTGTTGCTTTTAGCGTTTCTAGTGCTTTCATTACTTCAGGCTCTCGTTCTGTACATTGTCTAATCTTTTTAGAAGAGATTTCTCTCCTTCGATAAGAACTTGGCCTCTTTTAGCAGCATTGACTTTGAAAAATTCTGGTTTAAGCAATATGCGATCAGAATTGTCGTTTTCTACCCCCCCTCTGTGGTCTGATCTCCGAGACAGACAATCGGCCTTATCATTGACTATACCAGGCTTATGTTGGAGTGTAAATTCATACTTCACTAGGAACAAACTCCATCTAGCTTGCCTTCTTGTCAATTTTTGGCTCGTCATAAAGTACTCGAGATTCTTATGATCTGTCCAGATCTCCACAGGGTGAGGTGCTCCCTGCACATAGTGCCTCCACTCTTCTAAGGCTCGAATGATTGCTAATAATTCTTTGTCATGAATATCGTAATTTCATTCTGCATCATTCATTGACTTCGAATAATAGGCGATAGGATGCCATAGTCCATCTTCCATGAGTTGAGAAAGAACTGCTCCAGTTGCGTAATCAGAAGCATCTGTTTCTATCTTTTTCTTTTTCTCAACATCTGGCATTACAAGGACCAGAGCTTCTGTGAAGCATTTCTTGAGTTCATTAAATGCATTCTGTTGTTTCTCCGTCCAATTCCATGGAACATCTTTTCTTAGCAAATCATTCATTGGTCTGGCTATATCCGAAAACCCCAATATGAATCTTCAATAGAAATTGGCAAAGCCCATGAATGCTTGTATATCTTTTACGCATTTGGGAACAGGCCATTTCAATACTCCTTCTACTTTCACAGGGTCCATAGACACATTGCCTTTTTCCATGATCAACCCTAAGAATTCGACTTTAGACTGTTCGAAGCTACATTTCTCAGGCTTCAAAAACAGGTCATTTTCTTTTAATTGTTTGAGTACTTCTCACACGACATTTCGGTGTTGCTCTCTATTTCCATTTGTAAAGACCAAGATGTCATCGATGTAGACAATGACCATCTTTCCATCAATAAGATCTCTAAATATTTCATTCATCATGGTCTGGAAAGTTGCTGGAGAGTTTGTCAACCCGAAATACATTACGGTTGGTTCATGGTGACCAAAAGGTGTTTTGAAGGCTGCCTTCCACTCATCTCCTTCTTTCATCCGAATAATATTGTATCCCCATCGTACATCCATCTTGGAGTACATTGTGGCACCAGTTAAAGCATCAATTAGATCTTGAGATCTCGGTAATGGATACACATTTTTGACCGTTTTCTCATTGAGCTTTCTATAATCCATAACTGGTCATAATTTGCCATCTTTTTTAGCCACAAAGGAGAAAGGTGCTGCAACAGGTGATTGTGAATCTCTGATATGTCCTAATGCAGTCTCTGCTTTTAACCAATCTTTCAGTGTGTCCATTTCTTTGGGTGACAAGGGATACGGTTTCGCATTCGGTGGAAGATCATTCTCATCTTTAAGATCTATTGCATGATCCCACTTCTTTCTCTCAGGAAATCTTTTCGGTTCCTCTTCTGAGAATACTCCTAGGTAATCATGAAGCCATTCTGGAGCTATTTCTTCTATTGACTTCTTCTTCTTAGTAGCTTCTTCTGCTACTTTCTGTTCCATGGCGATAGAAGCTTTATACCTGATCCAGATATTCTCAGGACTATCCTCATCTTCTACTTCTTCCACCATCACCCTTTTCTTTGCCATGCCTTTGTCATCATCTTCCTCTTCCATGGGAATCAGATCTGGCAAGTCTTCCTTTTTTTGGAATTTACGTTTTTCTTTATTTCTTTATTTTTTTGTCTTTTTTCTTTTTTAGATTCACATTTAACCGTGCATCTAGAAAGAGAAAATCGTCCTGTGTTCCAATCAGTCTCAGGATTGTGGTATCTCAGCCAATCTATGCCAATAATAACATTGTCGCTTCCAAGATCAGTAACCATGAAGGCTGCTTTCTCTTCTTCATGATCTCCAACTTTTAATCCTAGTTCAGCAAAATGAGTCATTGATCCAGCAGCATTTAGCGAGCCATCAATGTTTTTGACTGGTATGGGACACAATAATTTACGACATCGAACATCATTGTCCTTGACAAATCTCTCACTTATAAATAGTGTTGATGCACCGCAGTCCACAAGTGCTTTTACATCTGCTTGTCTGTTCTTTCCTTTCAGTGTAACCGGAATATAAAAATGCTCAGATTTGGATTGTATATACACTTCAGTTACATTGGCGAAAGTAGAAAGAATAGAGAAACAATTGTTTGGGTCTAGGTCCGCAGACTCTGACTTCAACCCTTCTAAAAACCCTTGCCTTCTTTAGAGGTGAGCCACTGCTCAAACCACTTTGGGGCCTTGGATTCTTCTTCAGCAGACGATGCCTTCACTTGCGCTGGTTTCAGCACCTCTTTACAGTTCCTAGCCATGTGGCCTTCTCCACTGCATCTGTAACATTTGAAAGCACCAGGCTTTCCTTGTGGTCTGGGAGCATTTCATTGCCTCCTGGAGTCGACATCCATAGCGTCACTGTCCTTGGGTCCAGCCCTTGAAGAAGAAGGAACTGCACTAGCAGACTTGGGAGTCCACCAGGTGTTTCACTTCTTTTCTGCATCCAACTCTTCAAAGTTTTGCCCAATTTCTACTGCTCTTTCAACCAACTTGTTGAAAGTATTTTTGTCTTTGAGCGCAACATGTGCAAGTTGTTCTTTGATTCGGGATTGAAGGCCGGATCAGAATTTGAGGCAAAGATCATAGTCGGAGAAATTGGTGAAAACAGATTTCTGTTTGAAGGATGCAACATATTCGGGTACTGTGCTAGAGCCTTGCCTAAGGGTCTCTAGTTTGCGGATGGCTTTTGCTTCTTTATTCTCATCTTTGAACATACGTGAGAATTCTTCCATGAAGGTTGTGAAGACTAATTCTCCTGTGGCTTGTTGTTTGACGTAAGGTTCTGCCCATTTTCTGGCATTTCCTTTAAGATAAGACAAAAGAAGCGAAAGGTGTTGTTGTTGCATTGCGTTAGGATATTGTGAAAGATAAAGTGAAACTTGCGCCAAGAATGTTTCAATATCAATGGAGTCTTTCTCTCCAGTAAACTCTGTGGGTTTGGCAATCTTTGGAGCTCCTCCAGGTTTTGTAGATTCCTTCTTCTTCAACTCCTCTATTTCTTCTTGTTGTAGACGGAGTTGTGTTTGAAGGTCTTCATTCTGGTCTGATAATTCATGATTGAGATCTTGGAGTCTTCGGATTTGTTCGTTCATAGGAGCAAGTGCTTGTTGCACCATGTTCTGGATGTATGCAGCAATTTCTTGGGCATTTTCAGGAGCAGCCATAGTGCCAGTTGTTTTCTGGAACCCAATTCACTGATGACTGTGGTTGACTAGTTGTAACGGTCAACCCAAATAGGAAAGATGGTGAAAAGAGGAATGTGAAAAAGGATACATAAATCGAAAACTGAGCAGTGTGCCAGTCAAACTCGCTATAGGCTTGTATGACCCTATTTCATATAGGTATCAAGCCCAAAGTATTTTTCTATCATTATCCATACCCCTCAGCCTCTCTGTCCCTTACTGAGCCCATTTCCCATGTGTTACCCCTATCTCCAGCTCCGTTCTGAGCTCTGGCAGCCTCATTGCTGCTTAGCAGCCACCCTATGGCAACTTTCCCACGCTGTGCGCAGCTCCCGTGACTTGCCGAGACCCATTAGGCAACCCAAAGGCTCAAGAATTCTGTTCTGTCCTATGTCCACCTAGCCGTGCCGGTATGTAAATTTCCTTGCCTTGTGTTTTGTAACATGTAGTACACCCTTATTACATGTCTACTGCATGGTTTTCCTATCCCTTCCGTCTCCGTCGCTATTACTTAGGTATATAATTTCCTACCTACCAAGACTCATACTTTACTACCCTTCTACTGTATACTCAGTAGGAGAAGTCACTATTACCTTTCGGTATAGTTATCAATCCTTATACAAAAATATAATCTTTATCAAAAATCATAGTAAAATCCTTATCCCGCTGCACACAATACCTTTGCTATACTGCTCTACCACTGCTTAGTAATATTTTCCCACGCCACGCGCACCTTCGGTTCAATCACACTACCCTCGGAAACCATCTCAGCAACTTCGGCAACTTTCTTGCTATCATCAGCCCCTATCACGCTATATTAGGCAACTCAGACTATATCCAACTAGCATCCCCCTCAGGTCAAACATTCTTGCACAGCAAGTATAGCAGCTAGGCAAGCTTTCGACATATACTAGCTTAGGTGGTAGTCCACTGTCAGCCTAGCTAGATTGTAGTCTTTACAGCGGTCCCTGATATCTGATCGGATCTACCTCGTACTCAGGTCCTAAAGGGTTTCTTTAATCAACCCAACTAGGTGCTTCCCTATTTACTGACTAAAAGAGGATGTATATAAAGGTTTTCATGAACCTTCCAAGTGGGAAAAACTTCAGGGACAGGTGCTCTTCCAGCCAAAGCTTACAAGTGACTGTCTATCGTGAACAAGGAGACAATTCCACTAAATACTCGGAAAGAAGACTAGACCTTCTATTGTACGAAAGTGAAAGTGTAACGTAAAAATGAAACTATAGTAGAACTCAGCAGGCAGGGTCTTGGGCCAGCACTGAGGTCGCAGATCAAACACCTAATGTCGTCTGTCCTCCATCTACTGGCAGCAGCAATGTAAGACTGGGCCTGGTAGAGGTCTACTAACTATGAAAGATGTATATATGAATGCGCTCAAAGTGAGCAAAAAGTGATATGTGAAGGATTTTGTTTTGTTTCGGTCTTTACAGCGAAATGTGCTGTTAGAGATGGGTACAGAAATGATAGGACTTCTTGAGGTGTTACAATCATTGTATGCCCCTATTCATTTTCCTTCTGCTTATGTCACTATCACCTTATCGGTTGTATTCTTACACGGTCACATGACCTTGACACTTCTCCCACAGTCACTTGACTGTACGTTCATGCTTCGTTCTATCTTGTTCCATCTTGTTCTATCGACGTCATCGTTCTACGACGTTCTATTGACTCATACATTCTACGACGTTCTACGACGTTCTATTGACTCACATTGTTGTATACTATATGTGGTTATCCACCGTTTATACCTATCTCAGACCTGCCCTAAAGTCACTACATACTTTAGTATTTAAAGGCCTTCTTGTACTTGTAGATTCCTCACTTGAATCTTACTGGGTTTTACCTGGAACATCCTTCGCTAGAGCCTCTCAACTCTAGTCGTCATTGTGAAGTCGTCTTTCTAAGTCTTAGCACTCCTAAGTCTTAGCTGAACACAATTATATTCGACTTAGCCAGTTTCATCTTGCTTCAAGCACGAACCTGTCTTAGTCGTCTGACAGTGTAGTACTCTTTTGTACTTAAAGCACTGACCCATTAACGACTGCTGCTCTCTTTTGAGCCGTCACTCAATGAGCCCATCCCAGTTGTAACATGAGGTGGATATCAGCAGTTGCTGAGACCAACGTCAAAAAGAAGTAATGCAGCAGTATGCGAGTCAGAGTCCCCTATAGTTCAAACCTAATGTCACAACCCTTATAACCAATTAAGGCATGGGCAGAGACTAGGACTCAAACTAACAGTTATCACAAGAGAAGATGAATAGCAGGTATGTCTGGTTGCTACACTTGGTAGATGCAAGAGGTTTGAACTAAAGAACTACTACAGCAAAACTAGCTAACTGTATAGACATATTGAAACTGAGATACAAACTGAGTCTGAAACTATTAACCAATCAGAAAATAGAAATGAGAATCATATGATGTGATATTGTGACATTGTTGATGACATCATAATGACATCATATTCTAGAAGGTTCTGAGATCACGTGACACTATCTTATCTTATCTTATCTTATCTGATAGCGTCATAGAAGACCTCTTCATCTTCATCAGGGAGTTTGACTATAGAAGTGGATGTAAGGATTTTGTTGAGGTTAGGGTTTGTCTTAGCACTAGGTTTAGGCACTTTAGGAAAATTGAGGAAAGAATAATGGTTTGTATGAGGAATTTGTGACATCTCTTACCCTTTGAGTACAGTCTTAACACTCTGAGATACTGGGGATTCTGTGAGTTTGTGGAACACTGAGAATCTGTAAGAAAAGCTGAAGTCTGTGTAAGGTTTAATAGTTTATTAATGTATGATTTTCAAGTTTTTTTGCCATCATTCTCACTGCATCTGCTGCCACTCCATTTGCTCCCACATGCCCCCACTTTTTTCCCACACTGCCATCTCACTTTTCATATCAGCAAGTCTTCTTAATTTTCTGCTTATTGTGTAGTATGCCCCTTTTTACAAAAGACTTGTGTTGCTTTATCTGTTTTTTTAAGTAAAACAAGTGTTCAATAAGCAAAAATTCAGAGATGGAGTGGGTTTAATTAAGTGGTTCACACTTTTTTGCTCAAATGACTTAATACTTCTTTTCATGCAATTAAGTGACAAATTAAGTTAGAAAAGCAACTGGTGCTTTCCTGATGTGTCATTTATGAGGAGCAGAAGCAGAGTGTACTCAGGTGGCTCCTGCAGGAGATTGTGGCTTGGTTGGGCAATATCACTGTTCTCAAGTGGATCAGAAAAGCTTCTTAGTTCAATAGCTGTCTTCCAGCTGATATCACCTCTTACACCACCCCTCCACACACCCTTCCACCTTTGTCTGAAGATGATATAGATATTCACACACAAGTCTCTTCATTATGACAACCTGTGTCTACAACTCTAGTATTAAAATTATATGACCAGCTTTAATAGCTGATGGCTCCTTGGTTCACAAACTGTAGACTTCATCTGTCTTGCATATCATTCTGTGTCATGGAAGTCAGACAGAAGTGTGGTCCAGCCAAGGAGTATAGAATCAAGGCAGATGGTCTTTACAATCTCCTTATCACCACTGCAGAGACCCTGGTCCTATTTCAGTTCTCATGGGAAAAGCCCATTCAGCAGATGTTTTTATTTGTCTGTCTGTAGGATTGGGATCTCCTTATGGTGCCTGACTTTTCAGGATACAGAGAGCATAGAAGATTTGTGTGAGTCCAAGTCCTTGGTTTAGAACTCCCAACTGTATAACTTTACCAAGTTTCCTGGTGGTCTGCTAGTTGAAGAGGAGCCCAACTCTCAAGCATTGCAGCTGATGGTTCACCTCAAATAGCCTTTTGACATATTTTTACTAGTGCAGCAGCATGTCAGAGAATTCAAAAGATCACATCAGACCATAACATTGTTACACAAGTCAAAGACATTACTTCTGCTGATGATATGGATATTTGTACCCTAGAAATACTCTAGTTAAATTTTAAGGTCAGGATTGTAAGAGATGTTACTTCCCTGGCTATGGAATTCCCTTTGTACTACTGGTTATAGAATTCTTGTTATACTGATACAGCCACTCACTTAGATATATAAACCTGTCCTTACTTTATGTACATGTATCTTTAGTGAACAACTCCCACTCACTCATCTTTCTCTGGTGGTTTGTCAATTCCTTGCCAAACACATACACAGTATTACAGGGTATTGGTTTGCACTTTGATGATCAAACCTACATTGTCACCACATAGATGCATGCATAAATACACCATGTCCTTCAAAATGGAGAACTACATTCTCCATCAGCACTGTCATCTTGCACTGAATTGCTGTACAGATTTACTATGACCACCCCTTTATTCAAAGATCACAGTATTCAATTTACCTTTCTACTTGGCTTCATACATCAATAAGTACTTGCTGCAATCAATCAAAGCAAGAATGCATATCTTACAGAACTTTTCCTAAACAGAACAGTTCTAGATTTCTTTCTAAACCTTATCAGCAGTGTTTTGGTTACAAGCTCATTACTTACAATTCTAGTCCAATGATGCAAGTCAATCTAACCTGAGTGGTAGTGAACTACTCTGGTTATGAGCTTAGTATTGAAGGAGTAGTAGCTAGATCTCTTTATTAATTGGACTGAAATTTAATGTACAATACTGTCCAGTATTTATACTACATTTGCTAATAAACATAACTGTTCCATATACTTGAATGTTTGTGTTGAGTCTCATTAGCACTGTGGCTGACCAATACTCTATGGTCCAGCATTGTCCATTAGTCAGTGCCTGTGGCTGTGCTCACATACTATGATTCATTATTGCTTCTACAACTACCACCTAAGCTAGTATATGAGTCTAGTGCTCTGCCTAGCTGCTAGACTTGCAAGCAAGAGCATTTGACCCTAAAGGAATCTGCTGTCTGCTGAAGTAAAAGAAAGTGTGCACTGTAAAGGACACAAAAGTCTGAAGCTCTACAATCAAATCTCCAGAGTGGTATAGGCAAAACTAGGCAAGTCTGCTTCACCCAATGTTTTGTATGTGAAAAGCCATGAGGTACTGTGGCTTGTGAGAATACATGTAATAATACTGTGTACTGTATCAGAATGTGTAAAATAATTATGCACCAGTGGGATTAGCTAGGATTGGACTGGACATAGGGAGGACAAGTGTGATGATGGTTGAAGTGCAGGGATCTCAGAAACTGCAGGTCCATGGGTGTAAAACATCAGAGATGATGGAGTTTGGACATACTTCATAGAAATGACTGTTTTCAAGTCATAGAATGTTTGACTGTCACACTGATATGAGGAACTCACATTACATGATGAAGTGAGTGTTAATAAGATGCACACAAGTATGCAAGATGACAGGTGAGTGAGCAGGGAGAGAGGGAGCTAGAAACACAAAGGTACAATCTCATTTTCTGTTCAAGAACTCCATTAATATGCATGCTACTTAGAAACACAAGGGTACACTACAATTTTGGTCAGCCAACACTGACATATATAAACTAGGTACTTACATCTCAGTTTCTGTTCAAGAACTGAGAAGTTTGCATCTACAGGCACTCAACTTTATACTAGGTGAGTAGGGAATAAAATTTAAACATAACCATATTGACATATGTCTCAGAAGCTTGGCCAGTGTTAGTACATTGCACCAATAGGCTTCTTTTAGCTTGTGCTCAAACCACATTGCTCAACTTCTCCTCCTCATGCCTTGCTTCTTAGGCACTTCCCTTCTGCTTTGTCTCCAGCTCATCAGATTCTAACACTTGACAGGCAAGGAGACCTCATTGATCTCCAGTTGTTGTACTTGTTTTGTCCAAGTAGCTGCATGACATTAATATCATGTTTGGGGACAGTTGCCTCTACAAAAATAGACAAACCCCAGAGATATTGATCTATGGAATAAATGTTGGTTCCAGTGGTTGAGATTAGTGGTAGGGCTTTTGCCTCTACTGTTAGGGTTGAGAAGTGATTGTGCATGTAAAAGAAAAGGATGAGTACATGCAGAAGTGACATCAAGAGTTATATTTCCAGGCTGCAATGCCATTTTATTCTTGTAGAACATGGTTGAGAATGGAGGTGCCTCAAGCAGGCAAATTATACCATGAGTGATACCATTCATAGGCAGTGTCATCAACTGCCACTGCAAGGTGTGTCAACAGTTGGTTCCAATAGAATATCAACAAAGTGTTAGGGCTGGGAAGGGCAGAAATGTTACTGTCTGGAGCTACCTTTTGCTGGAAAGCAGCAAGACAATTCTGTATCATCTGCATGCCCTTCTTGATCATGGCTTCAAACTCATCCATGTATTGATTTGGAAACAATGTCTGCAGCAAATCAATCAATAAGATGACCATAATGAGTGATTGCAGATACCTACTTACACCACATGTCAGCAGTTCATTGTTATGATCATTGATGTTGATTGGTTCATCCCCTCAGACCCAAACATAGAATCAAACAGAGGAAAGGTGATACCATGTATGATCTGCAACTATGATGGTTCATCATGATATTGTGCTTCAACCCTTTGAAGTGAATGAAATGAAGAGGGCAAATGAGCCAATGTCTCCATCTGCCATGCCTCTGACATACATTCAGGTAAGTGATAAGGATGATGTTTGTCAATGAGAACCATTATGACCATCAGGACTTCTGGATTGGTGGTGATTTCATTTTTGATTTTGTGAAGAATCAAATTTGTGTCCTGTGTGAATGCACATTCCCTGATGACAGAGACCTTCCTATGATAGCCTTGAGTTATTGCAACAGTCTAAACTGACATGTCTGGAATGGTGGTAGGCTGCATCTCATATGACAGGGATAATGTGGTAGACAGAGTTTGATGACTGCAATTAAAGTCATACATAAAGCCAATGAATTTTTGACCTAAATGTTCAAATGGAGCTTCATGTACACTACTGCACTGTTTGATGAGCAGGATGCAATCATCCTTTGTGCCTGCAAAGCATAAACCATGCCAAAACACAATGATGGCTTCCAGATCTAGAAGGTTAGGCTCAGACAAATGTTCCACCTTGGTCACAGTGAACAGTGATCACAGTGATTTAGACACACCCTCTATGTGCCCCAACAGCAAAGAATGTTTGTAGGTCTCTTTGCCTGCAAAATTCTTCTTGATTGTGAGTGCATTCTAAAATCACTGCAGATACTCTGTGCAGTGCCAGTCCACAGATCAGTGCCTGATATTGCAGATACATCTACAAACACCAATCCATCCAATATGCAATCAATTGAGCCTGAAGAGGAACTACATAAAACCTGCAGCAGCCTCATGAGTCACAACACCCAATATAATTAGTGTTTTGGACATCCAAAGGTATGACTCACCATGGAGCAAATATTAATGTTGCGACAACAATCTGCATGGGGCTAAGACCAGTTAAGATGAACCTCTAAGGAAACTATCCATCAGTGACGAGGTGTGTTCTGATTGGAAAAAAATGGTATTGGCAGGTTTCGAACCCAAGAAATAACAGATTTTGATTCTGTTGCAGCAGCCACCAGGCTAGACCAGTTGTGGTGAACTGCCAAAGAAACTGTCCATGAGTGAATGTTAAGGTGTTCTGATAGAAAAAAGCTCATCAGCAGCAGGTTTCGAACCTGCACAATCCAAGATAAACAGATTTGATTCTGTCATAGTAACTACCAGGCTAGACCCGTTGTGATGAACTTTCAAAGAAACCCATCCACAAGTGAATGTCAAGGTATGTTCCAATAGAAAAAACCTTGTCATTGGCAGGTTTCAAACCTGCACAGTGGAAGAGAAACAGATTTTGACTCTGTTCGGGCAACCACCTGGCTAAGACCAGTTATGATGAACTTCTAAAGAAATGATTTATGAATGAATGCCAAAGTGCATTCCAATAGAAAAACACTCTAATTCAGCAGGTTTTGAACCTGTACAGTCCAAGAGAAACGGATTTTGATTCTGTTGTGGCAATGGTGCACCTGGCTAAGACCTGTTACGATGGACTTCTAAAGAAACCATCCATGAGTAAATGTCAAGGTAAGTTCCAATAAAAAAATCTTGTCATCAGCAGGTTTCAAACCTGCACAGTGGAAGGGAAACAGATTTTGATTCTGTTGTGGCAACCACCTAGGTAAGACCAGCTATGATGAACTTCTAAAGAAACCATTCATGAACGAATGCCAAGGCATGTTCCAATAGAAAAAGACTGTAGTTTAGCAGGTTTCGAACCTGCGTAGTTCAAGAGAAACAGATTTTGATTCTGTTGTGGTAACCACACTGGCCAGGTTAAAGTCTTTAACTCTTTCACTTGGCGACTTACGAGACTTCCCAAGTTGAAAACTTATAAGGATCCTAATTAACACGGCCCGAAAAAGATGACATGGACATGAGTCTGAAGTCTTCTGCTGTGAATGTTTACTTATGAATGTAAGTTCACTGAATGAGAACATAATCATGAATTCTGGCACAGCACTGCGTCCCGTAAGTTGATAATTGTTCTAGCCTACCCTATTGTCTCCCCGCCGCGGGTGGTGCATCTGAAAAGGGTTCCCATCTCTTCCGTGAAAAATACTTACATGGACGGTCATGTCAAGCACGACTCGAAGATCATATGATTACACAAGTGTCGTATGTACGAGAATGTATTATTCCCAATGATCACGAAAACACAGGATCTTCCAGTGTCAACTCTCCTTTGGCAACAAGCTTCATCAGATCATCTGCGATGCGCAAATTCGCTTGTATTTTATCGTCTCGTCCACTATGCTGCAGAGCAGAGGCTGCCCATATCTTCATCATCTTAGGCACGGTCTTCCGTAAATCAATAGCAACCTTGTTGAAGTCGCCAATAGGGACACGAGCATTTCGCATACATGTCATAGCACGACTCAAATACCCTGGGAAGTACTCGTAAGATGCGTGCGCGAGTCTGTGTCGGTCGCTTACATGCACGGTATTCGTCATCCTCGGGGTATGCTTCAGCTGCCCGCATGTACGCCTTTGCCCCCTTCGCAAAGCTAATACACGCGAGAAGGTCATCGCTATACCGAGCTATTTGTGTATGATAGAATCCTATCATCCTGAAAAGCAAGGCAACCATGAGAATGAACCGGAAGCGCAAGGAAAACAGACAAAGACATACGCGTGAGCAGTTCCAGCAGGATAGATACAGAAAGACGATGCAAAGCCAGGGTCAACTTCCCCCTTACCAAGGGACTTTGCTGTGCTCATCTCCCTGAGGAGGTCTTCAGCATCTTCCTTCAGATGTTCAATGGGGAACTTGGAGTTCAAGCCAGGGTCGGTGGTATAAGCCTGTCATGCGATTAAGCCAGCACCCAAAGAAACATGACCCGCAACGCACATCCATATACATATTTAGGTGCAAGGTACGCACGCTTCGCAAAAATGTATCCTGAAAAATTGTTCCGCGATCTTTATCTGCAACATTCTTCCAAACACTTCGTCCCCATTCAAGCAATTCAATCGCTCGTTTCAAAAAATGAACACCGGCTTGAGGCCCGTCTTTCAAACTGCTTTCCAACATGCCTTTCATTATCCATGCGCTATACCGGGCGATCAATAAATATTACAGCACAAAGCTCATGCAACGCACCGAACAGTCACTGACAAAGCGGGGCGGACATCATCCCAGCCCTTTTCCTTCAGACGTTTCTGTGACTGTTCCTTGATAGTTTCAAGCCCGTCAGAGCTCCAGGATTTGTGAACCTTGACTTCGAATAGGGCTAAAGCTCGGTCAGTGTGATTCTTCACGCAATGCCAAAATAAGGTCATTTTGCCTTGTTCATTGTACTTGGTAATCCAGTCGAGTACATTGGCGATATGGAACACGCGCCAGTCACGCATCACGCCATCGGTCAAATACGTCAAGGCCTGTGCGTGTCAGGTCTCATGATATTACCCGAATGAAGTTGAACTTACCATCAGATTTCCTTGTTGGATAAATCCTCCTGGAGCTTCTGAGTGAGGTACTAATTTCAATTGATTCATACGTTCTACCCCTCCCATAAAGTCCTTGTCCACGTCAGTAGCCCTTATTATATAGAAAAGCACGAGCATACCTCGTATGCATGTAAAATTACCCAAGCCTAGACGGAGGGTGCCACTGTTTAGCGATAGTATGCAACATAACAAGCCAAACTCACACTGCTAGTGAATTTTTTGGGACCCGCCTTCTCAAGTTCAGGAAACATTGCCCTCGCGACTTGCCAAGGAAGGTTTCCATCGTCGGCCTTCGAGATAGGTGCAAGGCGTGGGTCCCTTGCCTCTGAAACCTTTCCACGCGCTTGAGATGCATTCAGGCAGGCACTATACTGATCTTTCTGCCGCTGTTCCGCGGGACTGAGGTTTGTTTTGGGGAGTGTATCCAGTGCCTTCTGCCACGCTTCAGCACCTTGCTCCCAATCCGCAAGGGCCTACGCACGGTGTCAGATCAGACGAGAAGCCTGGAGCGCGCAAGGACTTACATCGCGAGACGCTGCTAATCGGGACCACCCTTTGGCATAGCCTGGATCAATCTTTGTAGCCTAACACGCATCAATGTTTTCTCCATGTATGTGATACTGGCATCAGTACCATCTTCGCGTCATCGACAGCGTCAATGTATCTATTTAAAGATTGTGGTCAGTTATTTTTATCATATGTAGCTCGATGTATGACCATGACTGTGACCTTACCTATTCAACCCATGATAGCAAGCAGCACGGTTCGCATATAGAACGGCGTTCTCGTCATCCAGAGCGATAGCCTCGGTGTACTTTGAAAGTGCCCCTACGTAATCTTGCTTTCTAAATAGCACATTGCCCTCGTCCTTGAGCTGCGTTGCTGTTGGTTCCGACATGTTTTCAAAAAGCAAGAACTTCAACGGCTTCTTAACCGATTTGAAGCAGTCGACGTGCAGTGGTATGAAGGACGATGTTTAGACCAGGGAAGTCAACTCAAAGACGTTATGTAAACGTATCAGGAAAACGTAATTTGCTCTGTAACGAATTACGTTTTCCGGTCCGAGTCGAAACTGGACACGAGGGCATTCAATTACGCGATTGGCGGTGGCAAAACACCTCCGAGGTTAGTTACAAATTATTATTATTATTTGGCGACATGGAGAGGATCCCGCTTTACATATTGAAGCGAGCGTTAGTAAGACGCGTTTCTGCGTCATATGCAATTTGAATACGGGCCACGCTAAAACCTGTCCATTTCGCACAGGCGGACCTCGCTTGCACCGTTTCGATTTTATAATGAAGGACACTGACTAATTTCATCCCCGCAGCCATTCCAATGAGAATGAAATAGCATTTTACTTATTGCGGTGAGCGCAGTTGATTACCGGTAACTTGAACGCACATAATTGGATATACACTGGGTGAGCGTGTGGGTCGTCAGGTAACTGAGACTACGTACAGAATGGAAGGAAGGCGAGGGGCGTAAAGTAGTAACAAAGTATATGGGAATACAGCTATTGGATCTAAAACTGTGATGGAAGCTACAAATTCGAATATTTACGCTATAGATACTCATAAGTTTTTTGGAATAATACGTTAATACACAAGTGGACTGTCTAAGGAACTGGATACACACGAGACCGTTGGATCAAGTAGCTGTGCCTTTGATGGCTCAGGCATTAGTACGGATCACAAGTTGCTGACTGGGTGGGATGGTATGCTCTGCTGGCGCTTCTATACCACCCGCAAGGATGCCCACGCGCATCATCGCAAGGAGCTATGTCATGTAATGGAGCATGTGATTCACAATGTCGATGATGTTTAGCGTTGTTGTATAAGCGAATAGAGTCATGGTACATACATTATGCGCCGCGTGAGAGTGGGCATAGATGCCGCCGAAAAAGGAGGCTGTCATGTCATTTCCTGAGTTTTGTGTGAGCAGAGCAGGTCCTCCTGGGTGGCTATCGAGGAAAAAAGACGCGTCGTGAATGAATCCTGAGATGAGGAGGAGAGTACGGGTCTTGGACTCCTCCCGGACTACCGGCAGAAAGTTTGTTCTTCAGTAAAAACTTTGTGCGCAGGATAGCATTTGCTCACATGTCTCCCACGTTACCACGGGCAGTTCCTGCGGAGGCACAGGCCATTCAATTGAGTCCTGAACGTCCTTGAGAGCCTTGAGCTTCATCGTAAGCGCACCCTTTTCAATTTCGTTGCTAGGGAAAACGCGGAGATGAGAAGCAAGACCGATATGGTGACAGACACTGATGAACCACTTGGTAGGGTCGTACTGATACCATCGGAATGCATTCCTAGTGAAAAGGTCACGATTTGTGTAAATGACATTGAGAATAGCTCAATGGATGTTAACTACTACCTGTAGTCCATGGGAAATTGATGGTGGAAGTTATGATATCCTTCTCCCATAGTAAGAATAGCGGACAAAAGATGGTCGCGGGGAGTATGCTTGTCATCGTACGGCGTGGTTCCAAGGTAGTGAGCAATGGAGTTAATGCAAAAAGTGCACTGGGTTCAGGTCAAGTTTTGTCGTGGATGATGAAAAACACAGAACCCACATGATGACACGCGGTCATACGAAATGCACCGACGAAAAAGAATCCGCCTTTCCAATCATCCCAAAACAAGCCAGGAATGATCATTGGAAGCAAGTAGCCAAAAATAGTTAGGATGACGAAGTACCATCGGTGCTGCCATTGTACGAGAGGGTCCTTACGCAAGTCAGAAATATCAGCTGACCCGATTTTCAAGTCTGATTCGAAAATGATCCATCCGATGTGTGTCCAAAGGAGGCCACGTTCCGAGTTGTAAGGGTCAAGGTCCGTGTCGGTATGTCTGTGGTGAGAGCGGTGTCGGCGTGCCCACCAGTAACAAGAGCCTTGCACTGCACTCGCCCCCGCAAGGATGAGGAATACCTGCAAAGGGAACGAAGCATTGTACGATCTATGCGACCAAAGCCGGTGGTACCCTGGAGCGACGCATTCTAATGCTATTCCGTTGCAGGTATTTTCACCACTCACCAGCAGTAATGCCTAGCGAAGCGAATTCAACGATCAGAAGAAATGACTTTTACCGAGTACCTACCAAGCATAGAATATGTGTAATAGAGTGCAGTGCCAACAACAGTGTTCCAAAGGATGGGAACATACAGCAAGCCGTATAAGGAAAGGGCCGGAGTGATAACAAGGACAGAAAGGTTGAACCATCGTATGCCAGTGATGGTTGGAAAACCTCGCGTCAAGTTGTTAATAAATTGCATATTGAGCCGCGGTCGTCACCACCACAGAAGAAGTCACGACTAAGAAGAATAGAAGGATGTCGCACTTGTTGCCAGGCTTATGTATCTGCGATGGTGGGACACTGCTCCATAAGATTTTTACATCTGCCGTTGAGACATGGCATGTGTGAGTTGATCGGGTAGTTAAAATTAGGACGAGTGTCGCGTGAAAATATCTTTGTAAGAGTATAGCTAGAATGGTGGAAGACAAAGACAGTAAACCTTGTGTGAAGCTCAGGGTTTTGTGTTCCATGATCAGGCCTGATCCGGGTTGTCATCGCCGATATTTGATCCGAGACAATGAGACCCGTTACAATTACCTTCACAACGGCCGTGCAAATGGGCACTTTCCACTCGCGCACTCGAAGTTTCCAACAGGTTCGTGTCATGTTTCTCATCACGGATGTACCCTCGGGGCTGAGATATTCTTCCATCCCGGTCGCGTCGGAATCAACGAACCGTAATTGGCTACGCATCGGTCGACTCGAAGGTACCGGTATCTGGTTTTGGCGGTGCGCAACCTAGAAGAGCCTAGTGTAGTCCCTGCAAATCTCGGCAATCACGTTTGGCGAAGAACAAGAGATTCTGGGGCGTCGGAAAGTTACTACTAGCACATGCTCTTTGCATCCAATACGAGATCATCCGTAAACGCCGCGACTAATTATCTCACTTTTTACATATTACTAGGCACCGATTGTTTGTTTGTATTTGGTAAGTGTAATCGTCAACAGTATGTTTATAGCTGATAGTCGTCATAAATGTTGAGCACAAGGCTCCCAATTGGAGTGTAGCTTCGGCGCTATTGGTATTGTCCATGATATTACAGCTATCTTCATATCGATAAGCCAGAATCACTTACATACCCCCTTTATTTTGACACCAAACTATTAGAGGCACTCATGCTAAGCCACTTCTGTTTGGTATCGCTTCAACGATAAACAGAAGCGGCCAAGTGAATTTTTGCAGTTCTGGCCTGTTTGATATGAAGATGAGTAGTTTTAATATTGTACAAATTGACTGCATAAATTCACTGCCTTCCCCGAGGTTTTTAGGTGAACTATGAGGTCTTCTGATAGGTATGCAATTTCTCCATATGGTACAGCATGATTTATGTTCGACAAGGCTAATCTTATCAATTTCCCTCAATAGTATAGACTCGAACAGCTCTAACAGATCTTATTGTTTTGTATAGTCATTACGAAATCCTTTTATTAGCTCCTCCTATCTTCTTAGACGATACAGGGCAGAATCGGGCACTGTGGTGTCGCACGCAGCAACTTATTTCGCTCTGCCGCTGCCTTCGATATCTATTTATGTATACTAAGCAATTGTCAGTCGACAAGGGCTGCGCGAGGGTGTGGCAATCGAAACCTCAACATTCCGTGCTTCAAACAGCTGCTCCTGAAATATTTTTCGAGGAACAGGGATAGGTTCACATCAATAATGGATGTGATAGATGAAGTCCTGTTGGTTAAGGATACCAGCTGGCTGGCCTGCCACGAGTAAATGAATTTATCGCCTGTCCGAAATCTTGGTGGAGTTTCAAAATTCTACAGATATTCTGCTAAATGCACCCAACAAGTTCAGTTATTTTAGCAACTGTCTTCTGTTGCTGAAAATACCAGACAATAATCCTCTCCTATAGCTGTTCCATGAGACATGGCAGTGTGACAAGGTCGCATGATTTGAGAGGGGCACAAATATATACAAATCAAGGGCTGATTATGTAAATTGATGAGACCAACAATGTGATGGATCACGCGCACGTTAAGCACGACCCAGACTGGCAGGTTTCATATATACAACATATCCATCTCGAGATAAGGAGTGGGTAATTACTTACTCTCTCAGAGCTGGCTGTCAGAAGCAGAATTCTCACTGAGTGAACCGCCGCGGCGTCACCAGTGGTCGTGAGTCATTCAACGAAGTCGCGGCGAGTTCAGAGTCAGGCCCAAGAATGCAATACACCTGGGAATCGTTAATCCCGGGAGTCGAAAGTTCGGCTGGGCGGTACGGAAATCTCGCACGTTTCAACTAGCCACTTCAGGTATTTAGTACACAATTTGTCGAAGACTTACTGAAGCTGAATTTCGCTGTTGATCAGATATAACCTTTAACAGGCCTGCCTATAGTGTAGCTCTGCACCCTTATCTGCAACTCGGTGAGTGGTTCAGTCGAGTCGAGTCGCTGAGTGCTCAAGTTCAACAACCTACCATACAGTAGCCTGTCATGGCTCTGGGGGAGATTGGATGTTTTGACGAGTTCGCACTCGTTGAAAGATTCCACTTGATGTCGTCGGACTCGTACTCGAGTTGTGCTTTGATCGGTCCGTCTTGAATTTGAACGTTATCATTTATGGCGATCAGCATTGACGGTCCCTCGCTTGTACGAAAACAATGATGTGCGACGACCATAATGCTGTTGTCAGCCTGAGTACTTCCAACCACAGGAGGGTCTTACTCATCGGGTTACACATGAGGAATCAGGAAGTGCGAAACATCGTGACTCTGCAGATTACTTACCCTCAGAAACTCGGAATCAGTTGTGACTGAAGATCTGTGCGTCTTGGAGCTAAGGGAGCCCAAGGGTTGCCATATTCTTCCGCCTCCAAATTGGTTCTTTTATGTCTTACCTTGTGCCATCACTTTGAGGCCATGTGAGCCGGAAGTTTGCGGCCCGTTACCTCTGGTGTTCCCAAGTCGCTGTCAAGAATCTTTTTAAGTACAGTTGTTCTACATTTTCTCCGTCCTCATCCACACGACTGATGGTCATGCGACAGCTTAGGACAGTTCCCCGTAACAGAATGACTGTCTTAATCGGTCATCCGTGGAACACCGACAAACCTGCGATCATGTTCTGCTGAACAATAAAAGCTTTGTATGCAACAAGTGTGACTTCTGAGCCCCACTTACTGTGGACCCTCTCTAATTTGTGACACTTTAGTTGACAGTAGAGTGCGACCACCGACTGTCTCTGAAAACTGGCAATAGGAGAAATACATCTTAATCAAAGATGACACCATCGACAACAGGTGCGATTATAACTGTCACCCTAGCTCTTGTGTCGTGCACGAAGGCCTCGGCGAGTAATCCTAACCTTACCGTGCCTCCTGGAGCAGTGGTATGTCAAAGATCGTGAATTTGCGGTACTGTACCTAATGTCCCTTGGCAGTACATTAATCCTCTGGTATACGATGTTGTGGGTGCCAACTACACGGAATGGCGCAACTTGTCTACTATTGGCTTTAACCCCACCAACACTGCACCCCCATTCATTCAGGTCTTTGACCCTTCGTTCCTCAATATTACCGGATCGTCCGCTACCATTCGCTCAATTGCTTCGAATCCTGGTTTTGATTTTGCTCATGAAGCACCTATCTACGTTCCAGACCTCAATGTAGTCTTCTTTTCAAGCAACGATGGTGGTGCACTCGGGTACAATGGCTGGTACAACAACAGCGTTGTTAGTATGATCAACATGACAGAAGTCGACATGGCGCTGGATTCTACGACTGGTGATGTCAATATCCAGGTTCAAACAGTGGGTCACTCTCGCTTGATCTTTGATACTTAACCGTCATGATTTTCAGCTCAACCCCTCCGATAATGTCCAAATGGTCAACGGGGGAACAGGTCCATACAAGGGAGACCTTCTATTCGTGACCTCAGGTCGCGCTTTGCTTCCTCCCTCGATTGTTCGCGTCAATCCCAATCCTCCCTATAATGACACCATTATTCTGGACAACTTCTTAGGTAGACAGTTCAACTCGCTTAATGACATCAAAATTCTCCCTGGCACGGATATTATGTTCTTCACTGATCCAACGTGAGTATAATATTTACTATATTTACTATAGTAACACTTGTCTTCTTAGCTACGGGTGGCTTAATGGCTTCCGTCCTGAACCAATGCTACCATCACAGGTATATCGCTTTGATCCATCCACTGGGCAGGTCAGAGTTGTCGCCGATCAGTTTGTGCTTCCGAATGGTATTGCATTCACCCACGACGGCAAAAGTGCGTTTGTGTAAGTTTTCAGTACTTGTATTGCTTTTCGGTCTGGATACAAAAGTGACGATGACATGCCAGCACCGACACTGGTTCTTTTGAAGGCTTTCTCGGAACGAATCAGACCCTCCCGTCCACGATGTGAGTTTCTTATGTCGATCATAATTGCAATGAGTTGTTGAAGCCAGACGTATAGCTACAAGTTCGACGTTGATCCACAAACGCAGGCGTTTACGAACCGCAGAGTGTTCGCCTACTCTGATTCCGGTATTCCCGATGGCATTCAGCTTGATACCATGGGAAACGTTTATTCAGGTTGCGGCGAGGGTACCCACGTTTGGAATGCCGAAGGGATGCTCATTGGGAAGTTCTATCTAAACAGCACCACGGCTGAGATGATCTTCACGAAGTCTGGTCTCGTTATTTTGGACGAGGAGGCGATATATCTGGCAAATATCCAAGCTCAGGGAGTGGATCTTACTGTATCGTAGATTTGCTGCGTAACTGCTTTATGATATGTTACATACAACTATCCACGTAGCACATCACAATACATCACGACACTTCCATGTTCAGATTGAGAGTATTTATAGTGCGCCCTTACCTTCCGCCGCTTGTCTAACGCTTTCAGAGCATGGGTCTGAGCGGTGGAAGCGGGTGTCGGTTATTGAAATTTGAGTGCGCTCTTCCCTTGCCTGACTCGAGAGTCAAACCAGAGGGTGAGAAAATTAAAGTAGCAACCAAGTCTGGATCACAGGATACAGATATCATCTTATAGCTCGAAATGAATTCCACACTTTGAATACGTGTGCATACTTGTATTGCCTCTAATCGATCTAGTGTTGGCTTTCAGACAGCAGTGTGAAGTATTGTCAAACCTCGATCCTACCTTGCCAAGTTTTATATAGCCTCACGATACTCTGCAGTGTGCTACTATGTCATCATATTGTCTGTCACATCTTGGCTGTATATCGCTGTGTGGAACACAACTCGAACTCTGCTCGGATGAAGCTACTTAGACAGGTATGATATTCTCGACACCTCCATCAGCTCTCTTCAAATCCACCGACCATTCCTTCGTCTCGTTTACAGTCGCCTTTAAATCCTCAATCCTAAAATTCAGTATCTCAAGCGCATCCAAACCCATAGGCAATCGCTTTGGTATCTTTCCTCCCCATACGACCTCATACACAGTCCTTGTGAACTTTTCCGGGTCTCCTTCGAAAACAGCATTCTTCATCTCCTGACGTAACACAGATGTCGCAAAGGACTCGTCGGCGTATGCTGGATGCTGTGGTAAAATCACTGGCCCTTTATTTCCTTCTGTTTGGAATGCCCCAGGTTCGATTATGCAGATCTGTTTTTCTTATCGTGAGTGCAATTTTTTTTTTGGCGAAGAGAATAACGTGCATTTATATTCCAGGAGGCCGGAAGCTCTTTCGCAAGACTATCTGAGAACCCCTCCAGTGCTGTACATCGAATCAATCATCAGCTCTTTCCGCTTTCCACGCATCAGGATCAGTACCATGTTTGCTGTAAAAATATCAGCGTCATTTCAATCCGATTCAAACCGCACTCACGTCGCTGCATAATAACCCATCCCAGGGGGCGCATAAAACCCAGTAACCGAACTGTTTTGAAGAATGATCCCCCCTTTGCCCGGTTCATTCACCTCCCTAAAAAACTTTACTGCAGCACGACTAACGTTTGCCGCGCCCCAAAAATTCGTCTCGAAGATTTCACGTGCTTTATCGGCAGGTGTGCTTTCGACTTCCGCGACAAATCCGTATCCCGCATTGTTGAACACTATGTCAAGCCGTCCGAACGTCGAACGCGTGCGTGCGAATGCTTCGTCGATATCTTCTTGCTTCATGACATCGACTTTGAGCACGAGGAGTTTGTCTGCTGGGTATCGGGCTGCGAGATCGGATAGGACTTGTGGCTTGCGGAGGGTTGCTACTACGATGTCACCTTGGTTGAGTGCATACTCTGTCATAGATCTTCCAAATCCTGAGGACGTCCCCGTTACTGTGTGTGGTACTTAGCATTGGTTCAATTGTGAGTAGGGGAAACGCTTACTGAACCAGACTTTGGGAGAAGACATTGTAGCTCGTTGACCAAATAATGGTCTTCTACCCTGGCTGTGGTTTTTATGCCATCCTATCGCCCACTAGAGAAATATATTTATCAGATCTGTCAATGTGTGAGAGAGGTGATAGATTAATAGTTGATCTGTGCAGTCGAACATGATCTTGGGATCCTCCGCATAGCACTCGTCATTTGATTGTCTTGGCTCTGCTGCGTTAATTTTCCAGGAGCTGACATCAATAGTTCAAGGAGCATCGCTTCGGCACTTTCGAAGAACTTATAGTCAATACTTGATACTCATCGTCTCCTCGACCCATTGCTGTATGCACTCGGAGTATACATGATTAACCCTTTTTGGTTCCGGCCCCTACCCAAGATACCTATCAATCAGATGGATAGCTTATTTCCCCTCAACTCGAGACGAACCCCGGCATTCACCGACAGCAGCAAAACCGTAACGATATCATACTTGCATAGGCTGTGCTCGTGCCTCGTCGCAGACTCGGACTGATAACACTTTAAAAGCCAAGTGAGTGGGTCACAGACTGAGTTATCAAGGAACACAAAAGACGACGCGATGGTACAGTCGTTTGATGCAAGAACTGAGGATACGAGTCGGTGCAAAGTACTCCATCAGCATCTCGGTACCGGATGCAAGGGATGACTAGTGAGCTGGAGAACATAACTTGATACGAGCTTACGGACTAGCTCAATCTCGTTGTCGATGTTCGTCATTGGATATTGGTCTTGTCCGTGGTGTATAAGCCAGGCTGGTCACGAGCCCACTGTTGGACCCAGTTTCATTGCAGGACGAAGACCTGCGTCTCCCTAGGACCTCACCTTGAGAGGTACAACGACATCCTTGCAAGCCACTCCATGAAGTCGTCTATTCTCGTTAGAGGATAGCCTCTGCCAATCCCCAAGAAGCCTTATAGAAGTTGAAGTCGTCCGACTCAGAGAATGAACTTCGCTAACGAGCTGGCTCAGCCGAATGACCTCGGTCGGCAAGCCCAAACTTCGCTTGAGGGATTCGAGTGGCACGCAAACATGTCGTCTGCGCTAAATGTTACAATGAGATTGAGGCGTAGGTTTCGAGTCATGAGGCAGGCTAACTGAACTTGTCCGAATGTTACACTCTGGTCTTCATATTGCTCTTCACAACCGGAGTATCTCTGGACAGTACTTAGGCTCTCTCCCTGTAAACCTAAGGGTGCCAATAGTAATTGTCCGGCTGATCGTTGAAAAAGTCCAATATGTAAATGGCATCGCTGACTATGCATTTCGCTGGTACTATCTGTCCAGGAGGTAGAATTGGATAACCCGTTGACAGCGATTGAACGTGCAATGATTTTTGAAGCTGTGGGGTTTGCTCTGGCAATGCTGGCGTTGGTTCCGGTATGTAGCTTGGCGAGGAAGGAGCGAGCTGTCCTATAAGCCACTTCTAAGATATATAGTAACCGTAAATTTGATCATTATATTGTGGGTATGTGTATGGGGGGGAAGTTGATAGGGTTTAGTTTGGACGGTTTGGTACGTTCAGAATTACGCTGTTAGTCTTACTTGGGACCAAGCTGAGCAAGAGCAATTGAGAGGGATACCAACAAACAACACCTAGACAGCTCTGCATGCTAGACATCGTTCCATCGAGGTTGTGGAATTATTGAGGAAAATAATTAGAAATTAACGATCGACCAAAAAATTTTCTGCCCTGTTTCGGTGAATAAAGTGTTGTGTGGCCAGTGAGTAGTATGTCCCTGTGATGAATAAAATAGCGAAGGAATGATCATAAACTTCACGTCAGTCACGCAAGGGTCACACTGGGCGTGTCACAATCGCCGATTTCCTAGTATGTAGGACCTACTACCCTCTAGGCCTCATCTACCGAATGATGTGGTGAGTCTGACCCTAACTTGGCCTTGCCTTAAGAACAGCTCATGAGCATGAACATTTTATTTAGCCATCTCCGCGTTGGTAATCATGATTATGTGACACCCAATTGGTCACGCACTAGACGCTCACCATCAACTTACAGTTGGATTGATGGTGAATATAAAGTTATTGGAAGGAACGACCAACATCCAGCTAAGCGTGAGTGGCGCCGCCTCACTTCTCGTTCCAGTGACCTTGTGTGGTGTCATGCAGTACGTAATGCTGCTGGTCTACCGAAAATATCAATTAATGGTTGATTTGTGCAAGAGAGCGCCATACTTGGTATACTTACTCATCATCTGACTTTGACCGGCCCAGAATGTTCTTCGATATGAACTCATCATTGTGTACTGTCGGGTAACCTTGAAAACGCTCTAGGTGACAACGGTGGGCTTCTATCACTGTCAAGACTATAAAAAGTGAGACCGTCAACCATCTCTGAAGAAGCAAAGAAACAAAACTTCGGAAACAGGTTATAGCCCACCATCAACAATGATGAAATCAGCAGGGGGTGCGATTCTTACTGACGCCCTTGCCGCTGTATCGTATACGACCTTGACAGCGTTACCGCCTGGAGCAGTTGTGCGTTGACAGTGGCAATTCTGCAGTGCTACATCTAAACGCCTGCCTCGCAGTACATCGACCCTCTACTGTACAATGTAGTCAGAGCAAACTACACAGAATGGCGAAACTCGTCCGCTATTGGCTTCAATCCCACCAACACTACGCCCCCATTCATTCAGGTCTTTGACCCTTCGTTCCTCGATATTACCGGACCATCTGCCACCATTCGCAAAATTGCTTCGAATCCTGGCTTTGCTTTTGCCCATGAAGCACCAATTTACGTTCCGGACCTCAACTTGGTCTTCTTTGCAAGCAATGCCGGTGGCGCACTTGGGTACAGTGGTTGGTATAACAACAGCGTTGTTGGCATGATCAACATGACAGAAGTCGACATGGCGCTGGATTCTACGACTGGTGATGTCAATATCCAGGTTCAAACAGTGGGTCACTCTCGCTTGATCTTTGATACTTAACCGTCATGATTTTCAGCTCAACCCCTCCGATAATGTCCAAATGGTCAACGGGGGAACAGGTCCATACAAGGGAGACCTTCTATTCGTGACCTCAGGTCGCGCTTTGCTTCCTCCCTCGATTGTTCGCGTCAATCCCAATCCTCCCTATAATGACACCATTATTCTGGACAACTTCTTAGGTAGACAGTTCAACTCGCTTAATGACATCAAAATTCTCCCTGGCACGGACATCATGTTCTTCACAGATCCTGCGTGAGCGATCTATGAGATCATATCTGCAATGCTAATGGCTTCTTCAGTTACGGGTGGCTTAACGGTTTCCGTCCTGAACCAATGCTACCATCGCAAGTATACCGCTTTGATCCGTCCACTGGGCAGGTCAGAGTTGTCGCTGACCAGTTTGTGCACCCGAATGGCATTGCGTTCGCCCCCAATGGTGAAACTGCATACATGTAAGTTTGGTTTTTTTCCGCATCTGTGGATCGATTTTAGAAATAATGCATCAGCACCGACACGGGTATTTCTGGAGGCTTCCTTGGAACGAATCAAACCTTTCCAGCCACAATGTTAGTTTTCCTCCCAACTTGATAGTGACCAGATGCTCAAGCAAACTCTGAAGTTATCAGTTCGACGTTGACCCAACGACGCAGTCGTTCGCGAACCGTAGAGTGTTCGCCTATGCTGACTCCGGTGCACCCGATGGCATTCAGTTTGATACTGAGGGCAACGTTTATGCCGGTTGCGGGGATGGTATTAATGTCTGGAATGGCGAAGGCACACTCATTGGGAAGTTCTACCTAAACAGCACCACAGCCGAGTTGATCTTCACGAACTCTGGTCTCGTTATCTTGGAGGAAACGGCGATGTATGTGACAAACATCCAGGCTCATGGGATGACTCTAGCCATGTAGTAGTTTTCTGTGTAGTTATGCCTGTCGATGTACATGATAGTAGTATACCCCATACAATGAACATCATGATCACTGATATTTGCGATTCATACTACTTGACTCATACTTGAAACTTTTGAGGTTTCAATTGGACATCGGACAAAACTATCCTCAGTCCAATTATTCCAAGAAACATTGTGCGTACTTTGATCTTTACACATCCCTGCTATTGAATTTGTTATTCGCCTCATACCACATACCCAAGTGTTCCAAGCCTGAGACAGACAGACAGGTCAAGTGGTAATACTAGCCGTAGACAAGCTCCGTGCATCGCTGCGGCTCAAACATGCAATATTGCAACATGATGCCTGTATCCTTGCTCGAACCTTGCGACTATCTAGCTACCCCTTTGGTATAGGCCGTCGGGCGATTTGAACATCTCGAGTAAATCCCAACGGAAACATTGGGGCCGAGCATACGTGATATCAGCGGACAAGCCGAAGAAGTGTAAAACAGGACACCCCTCAGCTGGCGGTACAACTAATGGATACTTTCGCACTAATAGTTGTAAGGTTGATAATGAGTTCGATGGGGATCTATGGATCATGAGTGATGACTCTGAGCAGGAGTTGATTCACTCAAGGGCAACTTTGACTTACGCTCTTTTCAAGTCTACGTACCCAGGAATGAAATACCCATACACGAGCTCACTGGCAGCCCGTAGTGAAAGGCGTGAAGTTCTTGCAAGCTTGGTCAGGTGTGAGGTTGGCAGAAGTCTACGATCTTGAAGGTCCAGAATCTATCTCCCTTGACAACATTAATGCTGAATTCACTCGACTGAAGGACATTTGTAGTGGTAAAAGAACGATGTACAGAGAAATTGCCTTGAATTGGGATGTGAATGGGACGGAAATATTAGAAGGGAGAATGTTCGATTTTGTAAAAGTGCCGCGTGTTGATGAGGCACTAAGTAATGCCACTAACAGTGGTAGATGAGATAATAATAGTCGTGGACCACAATGCAAGGACTTGGACTCACTATCTAGCGGTCTCACATCAATCTAGCATACTTCCCAGAATTTTTCATTAATTCTGCCACCTGCCACAATGGCAGAACTGCTTCAAAATATTTCTGCAAACAACACTAGCTTGCTGCAGCAGAAAGCAGAATCAAGTCATGGACATTGGAGAATCGAGATAAACATTGATGTCAAACAGCACACGGTCAAGTGGCTAAGCCTGGGCTCTGACCAAGCTCTGACATTCCTAAACGGATTTATCCATCACGTTACCCTGAGAATCTGCTCTTTGATGCTATAAGTCCATCTAACTTATCTATCGACCTCATGCACGCTAGACGGGCTGGTCACCAGTAGGCTAATGGGCGCCTAAATATTAGTCTAGCTCTCCACTTTCGGACTCGGATCTTGCTGTGCAGCCTGTGCAAGGAGTTCTAGAATTTTCCTAACGGTAGCAGCTCTCAATCATTAAGTTCCCTTAAGTTCTTTGCGGTGCTGACTGCGACAATTCCTAGAAATATGGACCTCAAGTGATATTTCTGGTACCCTGGATAATCATTTAACACGTGGGATGAGACAAGGTTAACCGGAGGGCCACAACCAATATTGTCCTGGATTCCCACTTTGTCCTGAACCTCTACATATTCCTCTTGATTAAACGAACATCATATCATCCTGAACGATGTATTCTTCGGGTCAGCGCACACCTGGGCACAGACGACAACGATCAAGAACTTCAAGTGACCCCGGGCATCCGTCCGTGGCACCACCGTTCAAAGTGGCGTGGCCTGCTCCAGCGCACAGGACGACAGAGCCTATGAATGACCCCCATCGGACCCCCTCCCGAACTCCCTCACGAAACTCATCTGTAGAACGCATGGGGGATCCATTCGTCCCCTCACCAGGGTCTCTGCTTGCACAGATGGAGGTGCGCTCCTTGACACAACCTTCTAATCCAACATCTCCGGGTCCTATCTCACCGTCACATCACCGGAGCCCTTCTAGACAGAGTAACTTGTCTCAGGCACCCCTGATACGAGATGTACCCCAGCCGCCTAGAACGGCACTCAACACGCCTCCAGTGATACCTACATCACATATAGCCCGATCCTATGCCCCAAGCTTCCCTGTTCCCCAGCCAAATTCCCCAGCCATTACTTCGGCTTATCAGCAACCATACTTCCATGGGACGGAATATCAGGGATCCAGTCACAGCGTCCGCCAAGGTGTGAATCAGGGTGTGAATGCAGCCCAGAATACACGTCCGGGAGCACACGCAGGCACAAAGAATGCACATCATGGCATGCAGCAGAATAACTTCAATCACAGTCATAACGGCTCCCACCATAGTACACATCATCGTTCTCGTTCTCATTCGCGCCCTCCAAGTGCAGCATCACACAGATATGCGTCAACTATCACCCAACCTATGTATGGTCATGGTAGTTCTGTCACTTCGAACGGATCGCGCACCTCGCTCAATGGTACACCTCCCAAGAACCAGTTAGCAGCTGCAGCACTCAGTCATCAGAGTGCACAATCTCCTGACATGTCCTCTCCCTCAATTCGCCCTTCCCTCAACCGAGGCCCATCCAGCAGCCGTTCACGGTCTCACGGCCGTACAGTCCCTGCTGCTCAAATGGCACCAAGGAAACAAGAGGCTCATCCTGAGTCACCTCCTACACCCAAAAAACAGGTTCACCACAGGACGCAGCATCCGCCGCCGCCAAATATGCTAGCTGGCCATCCGCAGACTCGCTATATGAATATGCTTTTGGCACTTGATGATATTCCAAAAATATTCAACATGATGGCATCTTTCTTCACGTGGATCCTGCTCGCAGGATTTATTTTATTCCCCGGAACATTTACGTCCTTGCAACAGCAGCAACTCAACGGTGTGGAAGCTCAGCTGCTGAGCGTGGTTTCTAATATACCACTGTGAGTGATAGTCAAAACAACGGGAATTGGAGTCGCTCACCAAACGCCTATAGTTATATCACCGCATGGGTTTGCACCGGTATTGGTGCCGTCGGTATGGTTTGGTTATGGTGGAGATGGCAAAGAAATTATATCTGGGTTGTGAATCGTATCTTTGTGTGAGTGGAGTAGTGTCATCAATTGACTGACGAACTGAGCTGCTGAGTAGGCCTGGCCTACTCAATTCGCTCGCTGGCGTCATCTCAGTAATTTCTAATGTCTACGGCGTACAGTATGGAACCTACAGCATAACAAGCAAGTCAGCGATCATTGTAACGGCTGCGGTTGCAGTCGTCTGTGGATGCCTTATTCTCCTGTATCAGTTTTGGTTGCTGGCCAATATCAAGAAGGAACATGACAGACAGGTCGGTGTGGAGCATGCTGGAGGGCATGGCGAAGGCATTATTGGTGAGAGGAAGTAGAGGGCGGTGGGAAATCTATTATGGACAATTTGATGGGCATTGATAAATTACGAGTTGTGGGGACTTTATATGGACTCACTTGGTTGTAAGCTGATACGAGATTACCAACAATCTGCAAAGTTAGTTGTTCAGATAAGCATCAAGTTGATAGTGTTGCACACAACGATGCCGTTCACATCCGCGCAGGCGGCCTGCAGGCTGCCTGACAAGTAGTGTTGCAACTGTCTGTACAAAGTTAGTAGCCTACATAATTGGACTGGGTGTTGCATGTTTATGGCTGTGCATACCTCGGAACTTCATTTTAATCAAAAGTCAGACAGCAAATGGCAAGAGAAATGTTTGAATTGAATACAACGCTGGGGGTTAAAGCATAGCGACTATGAGGCGTTCAATATCCGAGCAACACTAGCAGCTACATCTGATGATGAGAGATCATCTAACTCAACGTGTTTCTCAATTCCGCGTTCTACGAAAATGCAAAATTAATACATAAATTTGCCCGAGGACACGAGTATTACACGCACCAAATCGTGCAAACATCCGCGCGGGTGTGCCACTTGCCTCCCGTATCATGACGGGAAGGTCCGGATTGTGTTTCTTGATGACTGGGTACGTGGACAAGATGAATTGCCTGCAGACGTGATCATTAAGCATGAGTAACTGTCCTGTGCTCAAAAAACATGAACTCACCGCGTGCCCGCCGAAGCTTGGCTTGACTGACAGCAAAAAATGCGAATCTCGCGGAGAGTGGGAGACAGTGATTTTGCAAATGCGGACATGGTAGGAATTAAACAAGATCAAGTCACAGCCAATATTGAGGTAAACAACGTTTCTGCAACGCTTTCTTGATGCCGTCGGGCTAGTTCGTAGATTGAACAGGCGCTTACATAAGAATCTGAACGTGTTGCCTCAATGGCATGAGAATTATATCTTGTTGTTGTCTTGCGTTGGTTGTCACCCTCCATTCAACCCTCGCTGCTGATTGTGACGCCAAGAGGTTCCTGATGGCCTCCTCCGCCACTATGGATGACGAGCAGAACAGACAACAAGAAGACTGGCTCAACAGCCGCAGGAACAGGCTACCCTCTTTCACAGAAGTCCTTTCTAGAAGGACGCGACCACCAGTGGATTTATTCATGTTCTAGTAAGTAGTGCTTTGATACTTGCTTGAATAGTCTCTTATATCATGTCAAATTAAGCATTTTCCTCCAACGCGAAGGTGCAGAAGATATCCTGGACTTCTGGCTGGATGTCCAGCAGCACGAGAACCTTTGCAGGGCATATTTTAAGGATGTCCGAAAGTCAGGCCGGACAATCAAAGAGGATTGGCCTCAGTACTGGGAATATGCACGCCGTCGTGGGTCAATATACGGTACAGTTGTCGGACTTCAGCCCACTGCCGTAAAGCGAAGTACGACGAGCACGGCCGAGATGATGAACGAGCAGGAAAAAAATAGTACGGCTCACGTTGCTGACGAGAAGCGCGGTGGTCAGCGTTCTACTACGCCTGGCTATGAGAAGGAGCCCATCTCATCCCCTCCCCTTACCGTGAATACTCCAGATCTTGATCCACCACGGTCAACGACACCTTTCTCCCTCTCAAGGCGGACACCAACTCTTTTCAACTCCAAACGCGCATCGCGTGCTCCAACAATTATCCCACGTTCCGCCGCAATTAGTCGTATGGACCTCATCGCATCCGCTGAGCGCATCTTCTTCCGGTATCTCTCTCCCGCTGGTACCGTAAATTCGCCAGAAAATCATGAAATATACCTCCCTCCCGCCCTCCGCATACACACATTTCCTCTCAGTAGCACTCAAGAGCCCAAATCACAGAGCGACCTGAACATGATGGCACATATTCCTGATATGTTCCACGCCCAAAAGGAGTACTGCTTTAGGGCAATGGAGCAAGATGCTTTCCCACGGTTTCTGAGGAGTAAAGCGTTTGGAAACCTCACTCCCGTATCTGCATTAGTCCGACTCGTTATCGGCCTCATTGTGTTGTGGATCGGCCTTGCCGCCGGCTTCTCCCTGATATTCCTCGATGTACAACCTAAATCAAAGCGATTTTTCGTGCGTCCCATTTATTTGGTATGATTGGGCGTCTAACGGACTGTTTGCTCTGCAGCTCTTCATTCCTTTCGCTTTTGCAATTTTATTCCTTATCTCACATCAATACGAACTCGACCCGATCCTTGTTTTCCTCGGGCAGTCAGAGTCAACACCGTTCCGTACGCTCACCATCCGCGAGCCGTATGTGAAAAGATTATTGTTGGGCCGGGCCATCTGGGTTACAACTCTTGTCTCCACTTGCGTCGCAGCGCTCACATTCCTTTTTTGGGCTGTTCCTGGACATCGACTATAGCAAGTAGGTCAAGCAAAAAGTTGCCGCGTCTCTGTACTTATCGGATGGACCCATATTGAAGCGTACTCGACGTACGATGCTCACGAAGAAGACCGAGTTGGTCTATATTAAGTTGATTTTACCCTTGAGCGACAAAAGACTTTGATAAGCATTTATCTTCAGCTATTCACCTACTCCCTCTTGCACTCCGGTCTAGCTCCACCTAATACTTCGCATTCCGTGTTTCGTTATCATTCTATCTCGTATACTGCACCAGCCCACTCTCATCATCGCTGTGCTGTGATGTTATTTTGTTTCTCACATTTCCTTTATGACCTTTTTATACGTACGCGCATGGTAGGAGGTTAGGGGGTTAAATTCATATCTTTAATGACATGTTCAAGGTTGTGCCGTACTACATTTGCAAAGCCACTGAGATGAACGCTTAACTTGAGCGCGTTACGAACGCTTACGAACGCTCGCGACTTTAGTAGCGCACTCATGCGACTGATGGAGATGGGCTCATATTTTATTCTACCATTTTAGACTTATGAAAGATGGAGAACCGAACATGTTGATCAATAATCATCTCGCTGAAGGCAGAGCATGGGCTTGATAGATAAAGCAGACAACACGCGCAGATGAGCCGCAAGCTAAGATCATAGCAAAAAATGCAACCAGTGCGAGTCTAAGTGCGATGCATGATACACCTCGTCCGAGAAATTGTTTAGGTAGAAGAACACTTGTTGCTGCACTTACCCTGCGACCAGCTCCTGCGTGTCATACACGGGGATAAGCTCTCCTGCATCTGTGAGAAGGATAAGCGCACCCCAATCTCACCCTCTAATTGCTGGCATTGTAACATTGTCGAGATACATGTTGATGACAAGTCTACTGCATTCATGACCAACGATCTCATAATACTGCACGTAAAAGAGTGGGTGATCCGCGAGGTAGTGTGACCTGGTGAGGCGGAATAGGATGGAAGATGACTCGCACTTCTGCGACAATATTTACTATGTAAACCACAGTGAGTGATATGTATTTAGGTGCAAATAAGTCCTACCCGTCCAGTTATTGAATGCGCAGAGGAAATGTTTGTGATGATGGTGGAGGCTGCCACTGACGCGTTTGAGTGACATCGAGAAACATTCTTGAGGAAGCTAGAGGGGCCACTGCCCACATACTTTTCCACGCGCGACTGTAGATAGCATGTTCTGCATACTGTTAACTTGAGTTAGTGTGAATAATGTTCATCTAATTGGTGATACAAAGTGCGAGATCTGACTGATCTGTCAGCGCAGGATCCGCTAATCGTATTCCTTGGTCTCTGTGTGTGAGGTCATGCAGGAAATGGCCGATCTGAGGCAGTGATATCTGGAGACACGTTTGAGGGTGGAATAGGTTGGGAAGTTCCGGGCGGTCAAAGGCATAATGACAGCTGCTGGACCCGGTCTCTTGAATCATCCTTATTAGTCTTCTGTCCTTCATGAGTCATGGTGTCCGAGCTACAGACTCCAAGATTTGGTGAATCTTTATTATACTTGAGGGAAGGCCCAGCCTCGAGCAGTGCTGGTAGGAACATCGTTTCAAGTTGCGAAGTATCGATGATGACCTATCTGCGCTGGGGGGTGCAGCCATGGAGATGACTTTACTAAGAGGTGCTCAGGCTGTCCATGACTCCATGGCGTCATGCTTCCGATTGGTCAGGCCTTCAAACCAGTCTAAAGAACAAGCCAATCGCGCCATCGCCACAGCCTATCCGACTCCTGGTTCGACCAATCCGGTGCAGCTGGTTGACTACGGCAAATTATAGTCTCGGAACATGACGGAGTGCGAGTAAACCGGAACTGGCGGCGCCGTCGTCCAAAACTCGGTCACCCGATCCAGGAAAACGTGTTATATGCGCCAGTTAAAAGTGAGGTTATTACGCGCATCACGGGATATTAGATGATACAACCCACGCCTTGCAGGCAGGTATAACATATGTAACATGTTCAACCACGTTGATACCTTTCGGGTAAGCTCGGAGGTCAAACACTTCATTAGGCGCCGAAACGGAGAGAAATCGGAGGCGAAAGTCAATATTCATTTAAATTAATAATTTCCGGAAAGAACGTCCCCGGTCGAGGCGCCTCTATACATAACCACAGCCGTTGTTTTTTCTGAACCTCCTGACTTTCTTCCTCGACTCTACAACTGTCCAATGCAGGCTGCACGACATGGTAGGTTTTTGATCAAACTTCAAGTCACCTTTTTTATAATTGGTTATTTCGGTGCACAGTCCGCCTTATTTCCACAAGCAGGACCCTCGTCCGCTCTCACGTGTATGCGCAAAAGCACTTCTTGACAGCTTCGAATTCCAGAGCTCAATCAGGGTCTGTAGCCTCGACGGGCACTACTGTGTCACAGGTGTGTTTTCCGCCTCCAGTTTTCTTGTTCTTATCTTGAGTTTATGTCATACATAATAGACTCCACCACCACCCCCGTCTCAAGGGAGATGGAGATACTTTCTGCAGACTCTGGGACGTATGACACTCGTAACAGTGATTGGAGGCAAGTGCTATGTTCTAGCGAGCAATACTTTTGGCTGATCATGCATCCAACCTTTGCTTAATCACCTAATTTTGAAATACAGCTTCCGCAACCTTCTACTACATTGCACATAAAGAAAAAAATCCGGGGCCACAACTCCCTTTTGATCCTTCAAAGAAGACCCTGGTCATCTTGGGCAGCGGTTGGGGAGCGACAAGCCTTCTTAAGGGACTTGACACCGGCGATTATAACACTGTATGTCACATGTTTGATCGTGCTGTGTTCCCAGGCTAATTGCATGCTGATCCACTAGATCGTTGTCTCGCCAAAAAACTTCTTCCTCTTCACCCCTCTCCTTCCTTCCGTGGCAGTTGGCACCCTGAATGCACGATCTATCCTCCAGCGTGAGTCCCCTTCATATCCGCCCGCTGCCAACTTTAACAATAACAAAAATACAGCTACCCGCTACCTGACGCGACACAAAGAACGTCAGGTTTTGGTTATTGAAGCAGAGGCCAAAGAAGTTGACGTGCGTGTCTCCTCTCATATATTACTCAGCACAGATTTAAAGCGCCTTATTTGCAATAGCCGGTCAACAAAACTGTTACGCTCTCAGGTGTGTTTTCCACCCCTTGTTACTCCTTCAGAAATAATGAGGACCGAATTTCATAGACGACTCTGAGATCCAAGGTCAAATATCCAGCACGACCATACCGTACGATTATCTTGTATATGCTGTCGGTGCCGAGACGCAGACATTTGGTATTCCCGGTGTCAAGGAGCACGCTTGCTTCATGAAGGAACTACATGATGCTGAGAAGGTGCCTTTATGTTCCCTCCGGTCTCTGTCACCTTATTGAATACAATAATATACTGCAGATGCAAAGGCGCTTTTTGGACTGTACGTTTTTCCATCATTCGTCATCAGTGATGTACGACTCATAGCTGCTTTGTAGGTGTAGAGAGTGCTGCCTTCCCAGGCCAAAGTGACGAGGAGAAAGACCGCTTGTTGCACATGGTATGTCTGACAATTCCCTCGTTTCTCTTTTGTCGCTCCGCATTTTACATTTCTCGAAAGTCGATTCCTCCATTTTCAGGGAACCGCGATAAGACGTAGACCTTTTTTCTATGTGAACTTTCATCATCTAAAAGCACGTACTCATTTTTCTGGCAGGTTGTAGTAGGCGGTGGACCAACGGGTATCGAACTTAGTGGGGAACTCCGTGATTTCCTTGAGGTACGACTATCATTTTTTCTTTCTTCCACTTCTTGTCGCCTGACCCTGAATCTTTATCAACTCCAAGGAGGATCTCAAGTCATGGTACCCAGAGCTTGCCTCGCGGATCCGCATTACACTGGTCGAGGCTCTTCCCAATGTCCTTCCCTCATTCAGCAAGGAGCTGATTGCCTATACTGAGCGCACGTTCAAGGAGTCCAACATTGATATCCTCACCAAGACTATGGTAAAGAAAGTCAACGAGCAGAGCGTTGTTCTCAAGGGCCCCGATGGTGTCGAGCGGGAGGTACCGTGCGGGATGGTTGTCTGGGCTGCTGTATGTTCTGTTTTTGTTGGGGTATTCCTGATTCTTATGTGTCTTCTCATAGGGCAACACTAGTCGCCAAATAACACGGGATCTGATGGCGAAGTTCCCTGAAGATCAGACGAATAAGCGCGGAATTACCTTCGACGATCACCTCCGCATGAAGGGAGCCCGTGACATCTTTGCTATCGGCGACTGTACGTCCTCATCTTACGCTCCAACTGCCCAGGTCGCAAGCCAGCAGGGTTCATACCTCGCGCGCGTGTTCAAGTTACTTGCGAAGAAAGACAAACTCGAGACAGACCTGTCTTCCGCGAAGACCAGCGAAGAGGCAGAGAGACTGAAGAAGAGGATAGACAAGGTCAAGTTGAAGCCTTTTCATTACAGTCATCAAGGATCGTTGGCGTGCGTGTTTCTTTGTTCTCATCGCTTCTTTTATTAACGCATTATCTACAGTTACATTGGCTCGGACAAGGCAATCGCTGACCTGCCTATCTTTGGGCGTGAGGTATGTGGTTTACTGCCGTGGCTGCAGGATGTATGAGTTGACTGGGTATAGTGGACGAGTGGAGGTGTTGCGACGTTCATGTTCTGGCGGAGTGCATATCTGAGTACTCTATTCTCCCTGCGAAATCGAAGCTTGGTTGCTGGAGACTGGCTAAGGGTGAAGTTATGGGGACGGTGAGTACTAAGCTTTTTTCTATCTTTCCTTTCTAGCTCCAAATACCTTCTTTTGCAACCAAACTCTTCGCGTGTTTGATGAGAGCAATGGACTTACCACCTATTTGCAGTGATGTGAGCCGGGAATGAAGGCTGCGCATGAACACTCACGACCAGCAAGCTCGACAGGATGGACCATCTACATCGCATTTGTAGACATAGACTATAGAGGCACATTTCTTCCCCAGTTTATTATTCATGATACATAAATCGCGTCTGCAATTTCACCTGTCCTTCCTCCAGCCACGCATTCGAGTGCGCCTTCCGTTCCTTCGCTTTTTTTATCATCATCTTCCGTACCCTACATGTTCTTCATTATGTTTGTTCTTATTGTGGATGGGTGTTGGAGAGAGTTATATAGACGCTGCTAGGTGCATGCATTGATCGATGGAGGCAGTCTATTCAGGAAGATATATACACACAAGCAAATCTGGCAGCTGCAAGGTTTCCCCTTTCTTGCCTGTGTGCGGGAGCAGTGCGAGGTTCCATTTCTAGAAAGCCTGGTGTAAGAAATTTGACACGCTTGCCGCGACACTGACAATGGCACAAGCGGACGTATGGAAAGCCAGACCATCGTGCTCCACTTCCAAGGCTTCCACTTCTCAGAAACCTTCCTAGTAAGTTGAGTGCTTCCATTGGCCTCCGAACACCCTGTGCGAATTCCTGCTACCATAAGGTTATATCGTGTTTTACCACTGGGACCTTATTCAAATCGGTCGTCTTCCTGTGTCTGTTGCATTTGGTCTTGAATCGTATTCTTCTTCGATTGCTCGTTCGCTCGGCCAAGTTCATGTTTCGCTGAGTCTCCATGGCCTCAGTGATCCATTGCCGTACTCTCACTACCGGTGTCGAGTTCGAGGTTGCGATGTCATGTTTGGGATGGACTTGATTGCTGCGCGGCCACCGTTTTTTGGCCCTCACTTGTGGGAAGATGAGACTCCCGTCTCCAATCCTCCGTGTCTGACCTTCGAGGTGGTGACACTGTCTCATTGTCCTCGTTTTTTTACTATCTGCTGATTGCCTTCTGTGTTTCTAGAAACTCCATGTATCCTTAGCGGTAATGTCAATCATATTGAACCTGCTGCTGATAATAGTGAATTAGAATTGTATTGTCTCGTAGACGTTCAGACTCGGACATGTCATCCCCATAAGTTTCCAACTTGGGAAGTCTCGTGAGTCACCAAGTGGAGGAGTTACTTCAGACTTTAACCTAGCCAGTGTGGTTACCACAACAGAATCAAAATATGTTTCTCCTTAACTACGCAGGTTCGAAACCTGCTGAACTACGATTTTTTTCTATTGGAACACACGCTGGCATTCGTTCATGGATGGTTTCTTTAGAAGTTCATCATAACTGGTCTTAGCTAGGCGGTTGCCACAACAGAATCAAAATCTGTTTCTCTGCCACTGTGCAGGTTTGAAACATGCCGACGACAAGTTTTTTTCTATCGGAACACACCTTGACATTCACTCATGGATGGTTTCTTTAGAAGACCATCGTGACGGGTCTTAGCCAGGTGGTTGCCACAACAGAATCAAAATCTGTTTCTCTTGGATTGTACAGGTTCGAAACCTGCTCAACTACGGTTTTTTTCATAGATGATTTCTTTAGAAGTTCATTGTAACTGGTCTTAGCCAGGTGTTTGTCAGACCAGAATCAAAATATGTTTCTCTTCCACTGTGCAGGTTTGAAACCTGCCGACGACAAGTTTTTTTCTATCGGAACACACCTTGACATTCACTCGTGGATGGTTTCTTTGGAAGTTCACCGCAACAGGTCTAGCCTGGTAGTTGCTACGACAGAATCAACATCTGTTTCTCTTGCATTGT